>CAHIKZ030000656.1:45000-52500 GCA_903632075.3 Acanthosepion pharaonis
TGTGTGAAATTTTCTAAAATGTGTAAATTATAGCGAATGTTCATAGGCGTTGAATTTGTTTTTGGAAACTTTAAATTTTAAATATTCGCAATAAGAAGGAATTTTTTGCTATCCTAGAGTAAATAGGGGATACTGACCTTAGTGACAGAAGAGCAGTAACAGTTCAGCGACCGCTGTGATGAAAGACAAACCAAAAAGGCTGTCGCTCTTAGTGATGCTGACAGAATAATTACTCTTGTAATAGTTTGTGAAAGCCTTCAAGTGAGCCAAGATAGAGCCTGCTATATAGTGCTTTCACTTTACTACTGAAAGAATCATGCTAATTGGAATTTCAGAATTCTGAGTAGCTCCATAAAAGAGTTTAATATAGAAAGGAGAAACATGCTCATAGGTATGAAAGCCGAAAAGGAAATGACCTGAGGTTAGTATACATTTCTTTATTCACAGATAGAAAAACGTGGACCAATGGAGATGATATTTGCAAATTTATTAGGGTTGTGTTAATCTCGGCATACTTTTAAAGATTCTGATTTTTTAAATGTCCTGTGATTAAATGAGAAAAGGCATTAGAATTTGCACCAAGTTAACACATACACACATATGTGTGTGTGTGTGTATGTAACGTTGTAGCTGTAGATATGTATGTCGTTTGTCCGTGCGTGAGTGCATGTGTGTTCGCGCAGGCGTGTGTGTTACCGTGAGTCCGTGTGTAATTTGATACATTTACATATATATATATATATATATATATATATATATATATATATATATATATATATATATAGGGAAATATAGTTTTATTGTGTGCTATATTTATAGGATAAATTGATCAATATCGGAGACAGAGCGTATGTAAATATAAAAAATATGAATATATTTAGACGTAAATGTTAATAAGTACAGGCTTTCTGAAAATTATTCCATTGAAACCATCTTCATCGAAGCAAAAAAAAGATTATGAAACAGCGATACATGATAATGGCTTCCTGGCAACGCTCATCCACACACCACATGGGACAAAAAAGCCAACAGGAAGAAAACATCATATGGTTCAATTCACCGTACAACAAAAACTCAAAAACAAACGTAGGAAATATATTTATCACACTCTTACACAAAGACATCCCGGAATCAAGTACTCTCTACAAAATATTCAACAAAAACACAATATAAATCAGCTATATTTGCACTGAGAACATCACACAAATAATAAAAAAATACCCAACTGGAAAGCTATCAAGGGACTACCGGAACAAATGAAACCAAGGTGTAACAGCAGAGTAAAGAACGAATGTCCCTTAAAGGGCAATTGCATACACAACAATTTAATATAAAAAGCCACTGTAAAAATCATCAAATAACGAAGAAAAATATACATGTTAATAACTGAAGGACTCTGCAAACAAACATACTACTAACACAAAGTATCGTTTACAAATGGTAAAGAAGCGAACAGCACAATGCTTTACAAGTATGTCCGGGAAATTAAAACCAAAAGCAAATCACACCAAAAACATCATGAAAAATAAGGAAAAGTACACCAGCCTACAACAGTCAATCGAAAAATTACAAAATCTGCTTGGAGGTAAAAAATAGATATATTTACCTCCCAAGACAAAAACAAATTACTAATTAGGTATTCAGAACTCATCTCAAAATGCCAAAGCGAAAACAATTTTACTACGTTACTAAAAATCGAAACTGAATAAAAATAAATAAAAAATAAGAAAAAATAAAAGTAAAATCAGTTAATTCAAATAAATAAATGATAAAACAAATTTAGAAACCACACCGCCAAAAAGAACCGTTATATTAGACTATACACACCGCAACAGACTACACAAAATGCATCACTGACCCTTATATATATAAATAGTCGAAATAAAAAACAACAAAAAAAAAAGACACAACACATGTAGCCTGATGATTGCTTCTTGCATGAAACAGTCTGTCGACTTTGCTTTTTTATAAGTTTTATTTAGAATAAAAACGTAAATTTGTTTAATTTATTTGTTTATTTACATTGCCAAATTTGCCTACCAGTGATAAATATCGGCCATCGACCAGAAAATTTAATATCTCACCAAACGCAAACACTGGCGACTTCAGTAAATGTATACAATTGCACATTGCCAATAATTCAATATATTGCGAATGTTAAACAATACGTAGGCGCCATAATATCGGATTTTCTTCTCTGAAAAAAATGTATTCTTCTTACAATATTTTTCATTATACATGTCTCCTGATTAACCTCTTTTGATGTAAAATATTTCAAAAACAAAACCGTACATTATACTATGAAAAAATAACGATAAGAAAAATAATAAAAAATATTATCATTGTTAATACAAACATTAATCTATCTTTGGAAATGTTGAAGAAGAGAAAGTTAATTGGGTGAGTAGCTGAAAATGTTTATAAAAATGCTTTTTAATATGTTCGGTATTAAATTGACATGATATAATACGTCTGAAAATTTGCGCGTTACAACGTATATGTAGTCATAAATAAATTCTTCATTATTTGCATGATGAAGGGAATGCTTTCAAATACCTGTAAGCTATTCCAAAATCCTAATTATTTCGTATATATTGCAAAGAGAAAAGTCCAATACATTTACTACACAAATAGCAAAATAAAATAATATAAATTATATTAATTAAACTTAGAACATTAACTACCGACACAATCACGGCAGTAATTTAAAATATGATCCAAAATCTAGCCGTCCTGCGTATGACGATAAACTACATCCGCGCCCAGGGTAAGACGATAAACTACGTCCAACAGCAAGACCACTGATCAGTAAAATTTGAGGAGCGTGGAACCACCTCTTAATTGCTGGTGTTACCAGCTCTACCCTAACCCATGATGGAAGCGCCTGTTAAGGTTCCAGGTATGGGCAAATAATCAACACCGAAACTGCGGTAAAAAGCATTATGACAGTGAAAAAATAGGTTGTAATACCAGAAATACTTTAAAAATATTATTACCAGAACTCTGGCGACGCCTATGACCCCTCTAACTACCGTTCTATCAGTCTCTTACCCCTCTTCGGCAAAGTCTTCCAAGCCTTAATCAATACCGAAGTGGTTAACCACCTTACATCCCATGATCTGCTCTCAGACAAGCAATATGGCTTCCGCTTTGCCCGATCTACAACTGATGTGCTTACGGCCATGACGGTAACTGTCTACCAAGCTCTTCAAAATAACGGGGAAGCTCATGCCGTGGCCCTAGACATCTCCAAAGCGTTTGATAGGGTTTGGCATACCGGCCTTCTTCGCAAGCTCAAGGGTTATGGCATTACGGATCGATTGTTTGACCTAATACAATCATTCTTGTCAAACCGTGAATTGAAGATCGTTCTCAACGGATTCTCATCCAGTTCCTATCCCACGAACGCAGGTGTTCCTCAAGACTCCATCCTAGGCCCCACTCTATTCCTTATCTACATAAATGACCTTCCTGACGCCATAAATTTCAAGATTGCATCTACTCGGATAACACCACAATTTACTCCTGCCTCAAAAACAAATCTAATATCACCGACAAAGCTAACCTGGCCGTGCGTCTCGAAAATACCTCCAATCCGTTGTGGATTGGGGCCGGAATTAGCTGGTCAATTTTACTGCCTCAAAAACAAAACTGCTCTCTATTAATCGCCACATAGATCCTTCCCTGCCCTCCATTAGAATGTCTGACGCTCAACTTCTCGAGAGCACCTCTCTGCGGCTGCTCGGTCTCACGATGACTGCTGACCCGAGATGGACAAATATATTGAGTCAATAGCTTCGTCCACCTCAAGGAAAGTTGGCACCCTGTGCCGCGCCAGGAGATTTTTATCCCCGGAATCGATTCTCCAGATCTACAAATCAACAATTCGCCCTTGCATTGATTATTGCTGTCATATATGGTCTGGAGCTCCTTCTGTTTGCCTCGTGGTTTTTGATAAGCTCCAGAGGCAGATATGCAATATAATTGACCCTGTTCTGGCATCTCGTCTACAGTCACTCTCTTACAGACGCGCCTTCGCCTCTCTCTGTCTGTTTTACAAATACTTTCATGGCAATTGCTCCGAGGAGCTGCATTCGCTGGTTCCCAGACTTCATGAGTTCAAGCGGCCTACGAGGCTGGCATCCCGCTCTCAAACTTTCACTGTCGAAATTCCTAAATGTAGCCGTCTCTTCTACTCCAATAGCTTCATGTCTCGCACCTCTCACCTGTGGAACTCCCTCCCCTATTCCTGTTTCCCAGAGAGCTATACTCTCCAAAGATTCAAATGTAATGCCAATCGACATCTCCAGTTGCTTTGATCTATCCACTATCCTTCTCCTCATCATTTCCTCTGTCACTCCTATCTGAACTTTCTCCAAATTTTCTGTAATCCCTTGCGTCCTAGTGGCTTCTCGCCGTGATTGTGGTGAAATGCTTAATATATATATATATATATATATATATATATATATATATATATATATTTGAAGAAAAGAAAACTATTAGCAGAATTACATCTTTCAAAATATATCAACAGCAATACATTTTTAAAAATAATATTACCAGGAAAAATGTTGCCGATGATATTAAATGAGACATTCAGGTTGATATTCCGTAAAACAAAACAAACCAAATCAAGCCAAACCAAAATTTAAATAATAAACACTAACTGTTTAATTAATATAAAAAGGAAAAATAATAGCAGCGTAAAAAGCCGACGCAGAATTTCATAATTTTAAAAGTAATTTCACAGGAAATTTTAGATGAGTCTAGCAGGAAATTTTATATATATATATATATATATATATATATATGTGTGTGTGTGTGTGTGTATGTGTGTATATATATATATATATATATATATATATATATATATATATATATATATATATATATATATATATATATATATATAATTTTTGGTATAACGATAAATTCACATCCAGTAGTAAGGTCTCTGAGAGGGAATTTTTGATGAGCCTGGAACAACTTCTTAATTTCTGTTGTTCCAACGTCCACTCTGACCGTGGCGTTAACACATGTTAGGGTACCACCTATAGGAAATAGTGAACATAAGAAAAATAGGAGCAGCATATTCTCACAGTAATAAAAATTACAAGTAGTACATTTCTGTAGAATAAACGTATTAAGAGCAATATAAATATTGGAAAAAAATAAGAAATACTCCAATGAAAATTAAATATCACCATTAAATAACAGAATGGGCTGATACGCCGGGAAAGAAAAACAAACCAGACAGAACTATATAGAAGCTGAAAGTTTCTGTGTCTACCACGGGAAGTTAGTATCCCGTTTTATATAGGTTTCTTCAAATCTATTACCAATCTATTTTTATCACAGAAAAGAAAAGAGCAATAAAACGAAAAGCGTCAGGACGATGAAGGAAGTCAGTTGATAGATACGTCTAGACACAACGGAAGTCAGTAATTTAACATTTAAATTTAACGATTAGACTTTCTACATCGTCAGCCTTGTCGCATGATGTGTAATCATAAACGTCGACTTTGTTTATATTTCCTCCTTTAACTTCATATGTGTATCATGGACAATAACGACATTATTCTATTCTGATGAAGTCCTTTTAAAGAAGGATGCAACGTTTTCATATATATATATATATATATATATATATATATATATATATATATACACGCACACACTCACACACACAGACAGAGAGGTGCGCATAGATTGATGAGTACATTCACAGAGCGAGAGAAAGAGAAAGTGATACATTCGAAGAATAAATTTCATGAGAATTATATTTCTAAAATTCCGATACGGAAGATAAGATATCGATTCTATTTATCATATATATATATATATATATATATATATATATAATATGTAACTAGCGGAAGCGGGTAAAATTTATCCACAACTATCTGCATACATATATATATATATATATATATATATATATATATATATATATATATATATATATATATATATATAGATGGATAGTTGTGGATTTAGACATTTCACTCCCTTCCATAATTACAAATAACACTGTATTATCTCAGATTTTTATCGAAATTTTATGTGCATTTTTCCAAAAATATGACAAAATGGATTAAAAAAATGGAATTACCCGCAGCATTTTTATGTTGACATCAAACAATGATACATATAACACCAAGAAAAAAATAACATCGGACTAAATTATTAGTCCTCTTGACCCAATAATCAATAGTGTAAAATTTATTCTTGATTATTGCACTTAATCATTCTACAGAGAAGAATAAACTTACCACTGTGCAGATTTAGTATTTACTCGTTTATGTAAAATTGGGATACACAATGCTGTTTATATATTTGAAAATTACAAAGTAATTCTTAAAATTAAATATTGAAAAACTTACATTATAAATAGTATTACCATAATGATCTTTAAATCATATTACTATTATATCAACATTACATTGTAGGAAAGTTTTTGGTTTGTTAGATTCATTCATTTTCCTTCACATATAGCATTCATGTGACCAAATTATTCTGTTTTTTTTTTATCTGAACATAAAACAGACTTCAAATATTTCCTGTTCTAGATAGTTTCTAGCATAAGCTAATCTGCATTTTAGGTGTTTCGGATTGAATAAATGGTCTTGCTTGGGCGAGAAACTCAAACTCCTGCTCAATGAAAGCCTTAAGCGATTGTCTTCGTCGATACATTTTAGATTATTGCCAGTGTCCTTTTTTGTTAATTGAAGATTATTCTCTTTTCTATTCGCACAGATATCAACCATTTTCTGTCCTTGCTTAATTTATTCTCAACACACTGAGTCACGTTGTTATTCTTGATAATGCTACGAATTGTAAATCTAGGAACATTTAAACACTTGGAAAGTGATGTATATCCATGACCTTGTTTCTATGTGTCAACTATCTTCATTAAGACCTTCTTGTCAAGTTCAGCCATCTTCGCAATGCGAGCAGAGAGAATGAGTTATTGCGGCAGGTAGCACAAACATATCGACTTATCTATTCCCTTTTAAAAAGTTATAGAAAGAGGCCAATAATATTTCATTCTGAAAAACAACACAATTGCCACCGAGAAATATTATTTCACATTCATCATTATTGGACTGAACCAACTTTTTGAAAAATTTTAATAGATGGATATTTCTAAAAGTCTCATTAATTATTCATAACAAAATATGGAATTAACTATTTTTGCCGAATTCAGCAAGATCTTACAGATATTATTATTTCTTTAGAAAATAGAAATATAATCAGTAAAGGGGAATAACTGTGTCCACAATTAATATATAGAGAAGAGAGAGAGAGGGAGAGAGAAGAGAGTAAGTAGTTTTAGAAAGCCTTATTCTTATTTTGTCTATAATATATATTTTCCAGTATTTAATTTTTGTGAAGTATATTGTAATTTTCAAATATTCAAAGAAAATAATGTATACCAATTTTACATAAACAAGTAAATACTAATTCTCTCGGCAGCGCTGTATTCATTTACCTTTC
>CAHIKZ030000656.1:55000-67500 GCA_903632075.3 Acanthosepion pharaonis
ATTATCCATGATAATCTGTTCTCTCATTAGTTCTCATTTTCCAGAAGAAGAAAAATATCTATAGAGAAGAACACTTCCACCACCGTTGAGACTATATATAATTCAGGAATATACGTATGTTATATTGTAACGGTAATTGTAATATTATCCGTTGCCTTATAACGAAATATTTTTAATTCATTAATTGAGCACCCACTGCTTTTCTCGAATAAATTTTATAAAATATTTCATTTAAATCAGAGATTCAGGAAAATACCTTTCACGTGTTCACTGTGCTATTATGAAAATTTCCACTCATTGATGTGATTTTCTTTCACGACCGTGTTTGGTATATACACATCCTGGGTATGTCATTATTTTTCCCGTTGAGATGAAGGCGCTATCAATTTTAATTGATGATTATCTTCAATTAATGTGGTTTCATGAAAAATAATTAAAGTATATCACGAATTAATATGTGCGGGCCTATCACTTTTACTAGATCTCTGCCCACACAAAATATATATATATATATATATATATATATATATATATATATATATATATATATATATATATATAATCAAATGCTATCCACGTGAACACTAATATATTATATATATATTCACTAATATGTACTTAGTATCGCTGATTGACAACTGTTTTCGAAAAAGCTGTGAAAAGAAATATATATGTATGTTCATATATATGGTCATATGTATCTTTTTTATCATACATACATATATATATATATATATATATATATATATATTTATGATAAAAAAGATACATATGCGACCATATACATGAACATATATATATATATATATATATATATATATATATATATATATATATATATATATATATATATATACGCCATAAAGAATAAATTTAAATTTTCTCTATGTAATCTAATGCAAACGTGAAAGGATACGACTCCAAATCGTTTTTAATATAATCACAAATGTGTTCCGGGCTTCTATCCAATCATTCCTATTCCTTATGCCAATATTCTGGATAAAGTCAAGTGTTATTCTACATATACAGTGCATTCAAAGTTTTATTCTATGTTGGTCACATTCGAAAAAAAACATCCCGAACTGCATTATTAAAGGAAAAAATCTTGGAATGACATCATAATCTTCGTGCTTTTTAGAACTTCGCTTTGTTCTATTGTAGTCAAAGGTATTCTCTATTCTTGTTGCCCAATGTATAACCTCGACAGATACAATAGATACATGACACGAATGTGTGTATCGACCCGTTAAGTGAGATGACTATGTCGACTGCAAATTTTAACAGAGGTAACTGAGTTCATTTCAAAACAACTATTCTTAGGCGACTTATGAATCCATTTCTTCTTCCCTGCAAAATATGTTTTTAATCAGTTTCATCCAATGCATGACTGTAAATCCATTAAAACAACCGATGTTACAGGGTGTGGGTTAATTTTGAACAGAAATATTAATAAGGAATGAAAAGATTAAAGAATAAGGAGGGGGGTAGATGACGATTGACACTGCATTTAAATTTGCAGATTAAATTTAGCTGGAAAGCATGGAGCTGTGAGAGAATTCCACAAGCATAAAATACGAGAAATGTAACTGTTTGCATAGAAGTTATGGCTACATTCAGCCAGCTCAATTTTCACTTGATGAGATCTTAATGCCAGACTAGTACTGCTCATACATTCATGAAATCTCGATATCATAGCGAATATCACACCCGAACAAGGTAACACCAAATTATTTATAGAAAAGTCACAGAGATGAAACCTTAAGACGGCCAGGAAATGACTGAAACCGAACCGCAGGATCAGGATCAATATTGTTGCTGTTTGTCTTTTGGATGTTATGAAACAGCTCTAGGTATATAGCAAGAGCATGGAAAATATGAGGCAGCAATATTCTAAGCATGGAAGTATGACTGCCTTTTAAATATGTAAGATAAATTCTGAAGCTTAACATTGTATCTCACGACACATTGAACCCCTTTCTTGGCAGCTGACCTATTAATGGATACAATATAGTGTTTCTCCTTCATCTCAGCTGAGAACGTTAGCCTGAGAAGATGCAATGAGTTAAGTTAAATAGAAGCACAGACGCGGCGCTTCAGCTTTTGTTGGTAATCTGTGGAGGAGAAAAAAATGATTTTAAGCCTGGGGAATTATGTTTGGAATCTTTCTCGCACGCCATTTCACATTTCTTAGTTAACAATTCTTCCTAAATAGTTGACTAGTTCAACAAATTCCTTCAGAAATAAAATCAAATCATGTCAGGAAATTTTGCTTTTTTAATTCTAAATCTGAAATATTACGATCTTATAAGCCGGTACATGTGTCCACTATATATAACATATATAATGAGCAACTACTTAAACATATGCAGTGTAAATCTTATAATTATTGTTTAAACAAATATATCTAAGTTAATGGAAGAAAAATGGTCCGTTGTGAGCAATTCCATTGTTCAAAATACTAGGCATAGCAGAACGTAATGAAAACCAAAATATGAAACAACCTGTTAAAAGAATCTTTCCAGAAATTTTCATAATAAGAAAAACGTCACCAAATTATACAGTTTGAAAATAATAATGAATTATTGAACTGGGCTATATATATATATATATATATATATATATATATATATATATATATATATATATATATATATATATATATATATATATATATATATATACACACACACACATTCATATATATATATATTTATATATATATATTTTATATATATATATATATATATATATATATATATTTTATATATATATATTTGAATATGTGTGTGTGTGTGTGTGTGTTTTAGTCAGCAATTCTTCTTTCATGCACATTTCATTGAATACGACTGAAAAGGTGTTTTTATGTAGTTTTTTTTTATACAATTTCTCATGCGATCTAATAATTTTTTTTATTATTTCGGGTGATAAATTATATAAAAAACTGCCAGAATGTTATTTTTATAAGACCACTTTCGTCTATACATTTAGCCATTTTCAAGGATTTAATATTTTAACTGTTAAATAAGAAATAGTTTGTTTAACCTACTTAACGTGATTGTGTAAATGTTTGAAAGAAAAGATATCAGTGGTGGCATCAAAAAGATACAATGTACTAAGTGTAACAAAAGACAGAAATTTATGGGGAACTATAATCGCCCATGCTCTGTAAGTTCACAGAAAAGAGTCGGAGAATATAGCAAAACAGTCCACGCTTTCATGAGAAATATTTTAACACCAAAAAATATAATCCCTCTTTAGATTTCAGTTTCTAACGTTTGTTAATCAATATTTCATTAGACATTGTATAACATCGCTGCACTTCCCTTAAAAATACCATGTTTAACAATTTCGTATATATGATAAAATATATACGAAACTGTTAAACATGGCTTTTTAAAGGGATATGCAACGATATTATTTAGTTTCTAACGGTTGTCAATAAATATTTAATTAGTCATTGAATAACATCGCTGCATATCCCTTTAAAATACTATGTTTAACAATTTAGTATATATGATAAAATATATACGAAATTGTTAATCATGGCATTTTAAAGGGATATGCAGCGATATTATTCACTTTCTAACGTTTGTTAAATATTTAATTAGTCATTTAATAAAATCGATGCATATCCCTTTATAATACCATGTTTAACAATTTCGTATATATTTTATTATGTCTGTAAAAATATGAAAAAAAATCCTAGTTTTTCAGATTTACATTTAAGAATAAAACTTCCCAATCCCTAATTTTCTCACTTCCGTTAAATATTTGTAATAACACATGCATTATTGTGTGAAGTGTGCTACATACATGTATCATAAAATAAAAATATAATTCTTGGATATTGTTCCCAGAAATACCGCCTACAAAATCTAATATCTTACCATTACGCGGGATTAATTTCTGGTAGGTATAAGTAGGAGATCTTTAGGCCGCAACTTGTATAATGTATTAAAAGAATAATTTGAAAGAAATTTGAATCAATATTTCTTTATATTGACGAATATAAAATCTGTATCATCTGAATCTACTCTGATATATATAAGTAATTGTGAAAGTTACAGCAAAAAGGCGATGATCACTGTGTTGGTGTTTCCGTATATTTCTATATAAGTCGAAGTTTAATGTATTCAGACGCTATTCGAAGGAACTGGGAAATTTTTTTTCCAGTTAAAGCGTATGAACTTTCTATTTTTTTATTTGTTTTCGTGCAAAGTCTAACTAAAACAAAGCGAGTCTACTTCTCAGATTACCATTAAGAATAACTGATACCTATGTAAACATAGTTTGTCTGGAGCGTGCAATTTTCCCTCCTGGTTATTACTGGCAACGTTCGTCCATGTCTGGATATTGCAGTGTCTTTTCTGTAAAAATTCAATGATTTTATTTCCATATGCTATAAAGTTTTGGTAACGATAAATGTAGTCGTTTCTACAGCGGAAACTTTCGGATTTTATTAACCCAGTATTTGTTTTATTGTCGCTTGTGATTTATAAAATCTTTCTGTTGATGCATTTTTTTCGGGGAAGTAGTTTTCTCAAGTCTAATAAACATTTCCCTGTATTAATAAGAGGTATCTATTATTTAAGACAGCATGATTGAAATGAAGTATTTGTTTCAGTAGCAAGTCTACAAGTGATGTGAATTCTGTGTTAGAAAATATTGAATGCTGAGTATTTTTAAAACCTCAATAATAAAAATAATTAAACTAAGCTATTTGCCTTACATATTCGTAACGTATATTGAAGATAACAGACCGCGTTTCATGCGCATTTACAAAAGGATTTACTATTATCAATCACATTAACGTTTGCCTTAGCAATTACCGCTGAAGATGATCTTGTGTAAGATCGAATGTATTTGGTAAAATAACAAAAAATAGCTAACACTACGGCGTCTTTCTTACTCAATTATTTTCAACAGCACTAAGAAAATAATCCTTGAATTCGAAAGGCTAAAAATATAAAATATATATGCATAATATGTCTAGATTGTTCAACCACACACATACACACATATATATATATATATATATATGTGTGTGTGTGTGCGTGTGTGTGTGTGTGTGTGCGTGTGTGTGTGTATGTATGCATGTGTACGCGCGTGTGTGTGATAGGTAATATAGGGTAATACTACGAAATATCAATACCTATCGACAGGAAGGAAACTATAAACACATGAATGACAGTTAAATGAAAGCTATGTTTCATTGCTATAATGAGGTGTATGTCTTAGATTTTCAAGTAAGCCAATTAGTACCTAAAAGCTTTGTACGCATTCTTTTTAAATAATCAAACCATATTTTTTTTAGAAAATCAATAGCAGAAAGCCATTCTGTATGACCGACCTCTCACATATATGTGTGTAACATTGTAGCATGATATAAATTGACTAGTTTTTTTTTCTTTCTTTTTTCCTTTTACTTTCCGAATAGTCGTTCCTAACCCATTCTTTTCTTCTGCTATCCTCTTTAATGATATGGACTCGCTGTCGTCAAATGAATTCCTCCTGCTGCCTTCTCTTATTTTGTGAGGTCAATCCAGATCGATAACTCTTTGTCTTAACTGCTTAAATTTCACGCCTGATCGTCTCGTTCATCTTCTGGTTTGAAATATCTTACTATGAAGTTGGAGAAAAAGTGATTACCTTCCGTCTACTGGATGTGTTAGGAAAATGATGTAAAAATTTTTGCAGTTTGTTTTCCTGCACATTTTCTTAAATTATTCTTCATATATATTTCAGGAGTGAATTCAGAGATCCTTTCATTATTTTTATGTAACATGTTATGGCGCGATTACCAATCGCGTTATTTTTTTTTTATATGTTAGCTATTCAAAAATCCCTTTGGAAAACTCTGAAGTTATTGAATCGAAATAACTTACTTTTAATAAGATATACACCCATATTTAGGGAGCGCTTAGTACCGGAAGAATCCATAGTTATGGCGCGATCAGCTAACTTTTAAATACATTATTATGTTTTAGACAATTAGCTGATTATCATCTGCGCAAAAATAAGTTTTACATTAAAACGGTAGTTTAATAACTAGATTGCGCCTGTTATAATGGATTGTAGCAAGAAAAGACAGGCCTATAATGAAAGATTCCTCGGATCCTACCTTTGGACATGTACTCTAAATGCATGAAATGTGGCATATCATAGCTAATAGATGGGATGTAAGTCTGACAGCCAAGGGAAATGGAAAGAAATGAACAGATTAATTGAGTAATTATATTTGAACCAAGCAAATATAAATAGTGTAAATAGACATGGGGAAATTAACTCTGTATTTTCCAAACCATGAAGTAATATTTCCTCCATTTTAGATCAGTCAGCTGAAAACGGGTACAGATGAGATCGCATATGGGTCGATATCTGTGATCAACTTACTGAGGCGGAATATGTCTTTTTTTTCTTTTCTTTTTTTTGAGTTCTTAAAGAAAAACTAGTGAACCAGCAAATTCTATTAACAGGAATGACATGTACAGATTTTATTGTAGATTATGTGCTGGCATTTTACCTCCCAATGGATATACTTTATTGCAGCAAGATAATACAACACAACAATCTGTGTGAGTTAAACGAAACTACTTCCGGGAATATTGGCTGTCTTCCCGGTAAATAATTGTATTTATAGAGTGTGGAAATTTTAAAGCTAAATTGAACATGTTTGGGATATTTACTGATATAACTATATTCAATGCAGCTGTACCGAAGAAAATCATAACCAGACCAGGCAAACCTTGAATAGTTAAACCAACTCAAACAGTACAAAAGATCGTAACTGGTACTACCCGTGTAAAGGAAAGATCTATACGATGTTAAATCGCCGTCACTATGTTTGATACATTTAGTTTACTCTTTGTCATAGAAATGGAGTTTAAATATTGATTGCTATAACAGTGAAAAGTTAGCAAATATTAGTTACTCATAAGGACATGCAATTTCAAACTTTCATTTTTATTTAAATTAGGGTGTCTCCTGTATGATTTTTTGAAGATATACCCCCATAGATTTAAGTATAACATTTTTATAAACTACAAAAAAAGAACAAAAAAACTTTACAACTCTGTACAGTCATTTAAGAAACGGGCAGGAGGATTTCGGTATAGTGTAATGGTTAACAAGCATGTCTCGCTAAATCAGTCACGATTAAGTAGCGATTTGTATCCTCGCTGAGTGCTCCATGGTCAGAAGTGTGCTATGCTTACTAAATCGATTTTGACACTTCGACGTAGTATAATGGTTGGAAAGTTTTTCTTGCTAGAACAGTTAAGATTGGGTAGTGGGTAAAGTCATCAGTGTGTACAGCATACTTTCGATCTCAAATATAAGCTACATAAATAAAAATATGAAGTGTTCAGTCTCATGTTGGATTGTTTTTTTTTTCAATTGAAGTATGCGCCTACAGTCGCTCATTAATACCACGAATATATTTGAGTAGATTTGCCTGATTCGGTTGAAAATATTTAGAAAGAGGTAAATGACGACAGATCTGTTATTGCCAATTCGTCTACAATCGTCGTGCTGATGATCCCTTTTCGGGAACGATATAGAATACACTTATATTTGTATTTAACTAAACATGAAAATATAATCACATTTTTCACATCATCGTTTACAATAAGACTAAACAAGATAACGTGACATGTTTTGTTTGTCACGTATATATATATATATATATATATATATATATATATATATATATATATATATATATATAAAATATATATATATGAAGTAACTGTTTTGTGTTCAATCCTCTTAACATCAAACTATATCTCGTGTATGCAATCGACGATACATTAATATTTTATACGATATTTACTTTTTGTTATATATTTATTTCTCAGTCTGAGTTCTCTCTCTCTCTCTCTCTGTATATATATATATATATATATATATATATATATATATATATATATATATATATATATATATATATATATATAAAAACACAGACTGAGAAATAAATATAGAACAAAGAGTAAATATCACCTAAAATATTAATGCATCGTCGATTACATACACGAAATATTTTGATGTTAAAAGAATTTTATACAAAACGTTTACTTCATCGCTATTCAGTTAACAACCGCGTGCCCCGGAGGAGAGAAATACAACAGCGTCAAACTGTACTACGATACTTCTTTGATAAATATATAGATTTTACATTAAATTTGTTCTCAGAACATGTGATGCAGTCACGCCACCAAAACAGATATCCTCTCTTAGACACAGGTATTTTTCGCTTACGGCCATATAGCTTTGAAACAGCGGTTCTCGCACAATCACCGGAGTTAAGCAACGTCAGATCTGGTCAATACCTAGATGTCTAACCGCATGAAAATACCGGTGCTGCAAACATCGACGTTCGGTTGCTGAAATGGATAACGTGTCGGATTTGGAGAGCCGATTTTTAAATCCACTGACACTTCTTATATTTACTAATGTACAAATAGCATGTAGAGATTAAAAAGTCGGGCTTCTATCAGGGAATGATTATTATCTCCGAAGAAATATTACAGTTTAAAAAACTATGTTTTGTGACATAGATAACATACAATGTGTTTATTGCGCCGTGAAAATCATGAAACAATCTATCAAACACAGATAAAAGGAGATGATTTCAATTTATTATAGTCTTTATGTTGAGTATTATATCTAAATTACCATATCTATCTAAAATATTAATCGGTAATGAGACAAATCATTATATTGTAAAACATAGATTTTTCGACAGACGTTTGTTCCAAAAATTTCAACAAAATTTTAAAATTCTTAATTAGCTTATTTCATTTAATTCCTTCGTTTCAGATACACTTTATATTCCCTGTTTTGTTTGAATTACTTCATATCAATTTAAATAACCTAAGCGAAAAAAATCTCCGTTAATGGAAACTCCAAATATAATTAGTGTATCTAAACAGAACTATGGCAAACGACGTTGATATGCAGCGTTGTTGGAAGTTCTTGCAGCAATGCTGCATATCAATTTTAAATAAAAATGCATACGATATATTAATTATTTGTGCTTGTCTCTATTGACGATAAGATAAACATGTTCTTACCGGCCAGTTTTTATTTTTTATTTTGCAAAGATATAAATTATGCAAAGGCTCGTTGATGTTTTGCCTCTTTCAAATATGTGGTCGATCAGTTTTTGAACAGAAATATATATTTTAAATAAATGTCCTAGATTTAAGACTTACATTGTCAGTAAAGATCTCATGGCACTAACCTGTATTAAATTGACAGAACGCAAGGCTAAAGATGGGAGGCGGGTAGGTTTATTAGATGGGATCTTAAATGATTATTTAGCCGCTGCCCCACGCAGCAAGACGTGGCACAAAGCCGAGTTAAAAGTGGGGAATCCGAGTCCGTAGTCTCAGGCAAAAATCCCTTATAGACCACGTAAAAAACGGAGTCGAGACTCTACCCAAAATGTGTAGCCACGACATAAACCAGATGGAAACTGAAGTGTACCAAAATGCAAGTAGATGTGAAGTATCAGCTGATTTTTGTCCATGTATGCTTGTGCTGCCATTCCTTTTTTCAAATCTACTTTACGAAAAATTATGTTTTCTTTGGTGTGCTCTTAAATATGCTTCCTAAATGTGAACGCTGAATAGCATTCAGGAAGTTATCGTCGGATCTGCAAACAGTGGTCGCATGTCATCGGATCTACATCCGGTCGAAACCCTCGAGTTCCCTATCCTGTATTTGCATTTAAAACATGCATTTTAATTTCTGCAATAAGTCTAACAAAATAAATCTCTACATGGACTCAAATGATATAGGATATTTCCTTGATATTTCTCATTTGTACACTCCGTTGATAAAATCTGATTATGGATTGCTATCAAGGACTTATACAGGCGCAAAATAAAATATGCCAGTTATTTACAGGTTAGCGTACAAATATGCGTTTATAAAGTAGATGTCCTGTGAACAATGCCGTGATTTTGTATCCAGTTCCAATTAGTAAATAAAAGAATAAACGGAACTCCTAATTGACATTCGATAGGTATTTAAAGATTTTAAAAAAATATTGATCTCGTGTTATATTGAGAAATTATTAAGGGAAGAGATGTGATATGTGATATCCGTTAAAGTATAAAATTTCACGTATATTATTTGCTGCTAGTAATAGGAACCATTATATATATAAGAAAAAAAGTAAGGACGTACCCATAGAAATTGATTTTTGTATTTTTATCAAAACAAGTGAGTAATAAATGTGTTTATTAATACAGGTCTACATATATATAATATAAAATTAAAAAATGATTTTGTATTTTGTTGGGTAAATAATTTCTTTAATAACGGCCTTATTTCTTTGTAACATGCGATAGACTAAATTCTTTAGTAAGTCAACGTCCTTCGACAGATTTTTCCAGCATTTATTTAATTCCCGAAAAAGCTCACCTTCCGTATCAACTTTCCTATTACGGGCACACTTGGCCATTATCGCCCAAATGTTTTCAATTAGCTAAGGTCAGGATACTTACTAGGCTACTGGAACAGCTGCAATTTACCCTCGTTGCGCCTCCTTTCTATATATCATCCACATAACATCTTACCAATCAGATATAGTCCAATGTAAAAGATCTCTGCATTAAGCCAACCGTGTCCGTCGATTTTTCTAGTTAATTTTTATGTATTTGGAAAAATCCCTTTTGCAGTTCTTGAAAGAAAACCAAACCTAGCCGCTTTGAAAAAATCTTGTGCTGTTACGAATCGATCTTTTTTACATTGACGAATCAAGTTTCTATCTTCTCTGTCGGTAGTTTTTAGCGGTCGGCCAGATCCGCTACGTCGATTATATGTTCAAGTTTGATTTCTCTTTCTGATTAACTTGCGGACACATGACTCACTTCGATTAATCTTGTCAGTTATCGCTCTATTCAATAGCACAAGATCAGAAAAAGCGGCCACTTGTCCTTTCTCGAATAAAAATAATGCTTAGGCATGTTAAGAAATGTAAATACAAATGTAATAAGCTCGATATTTTGTTCATCATCATTTCTTTGGGTGCGTACAAGTTTTGCCTTGTACTATATATATATATATATATATATATATATATATATATATATATATATATATATATATATATATATATATATTTATGAAAAAAACTGGTTTAAGTTATGCTAAACTTATGGGTTTTAAGTTCAATATCAGGGATAGATCGTAGGTAATTATAATATCAAGGACAGAGCGTATATAAATATAATAGTGTTCAGTTTGCTGATAGACGCAATCCTCAGGACATAGACTGACGATTGTGTTTTTGAATGAAGGGGCTCTCCTCTAGGTGTTGATTTCAATATCCTCTTTATACACACGCACACACACACACACACACACACACACACACACAAACACACAGACACACACACATATATATATATATATATATATATATATATATATATATATATATATATATATATATATATGTGTGTGTGTGTGTGTGTTTGTGTTTTCGTGAGTGTTTGTACGCTTGGTTTCTTGGTTTTCTGGCAAAGCACGTCTGTCTTAACAGTGTAATTGACATTTTCTTTAAAAAAATTCCTAATGACTATGTGCTACTAGTTTCACGATTCCTCACCCATACTACTTACAAATTTGTGTGACAATTCTTGTCATACTTAAGCCTAAATGATTATTATTGTTGACATCATTATTGTGTTTCTTTTAAATCATGATTGTGTGTATATACATCCCTTCAGGATGTATACGATCATCGATTTCCGATCCCTTGTTTGTCTTAATAATTTTTGTCCTTTTTTTTCTGCTATCCCTTTACTCATGCTCAGGAAAAAGATTATGCGTTGTTTTCTTCTGCTCCTGTTTGCCTTCAATCTGTCCAGTAAGTATCACATTTTCCATTTTCCTCATTTTCCTCATTATAGGTCCTAGAAATTTTAACTGTCTTTTCTTGAAGTATAATTTTCCTTTTTTCATTTTTTTCTCTAATTCTCCGTGTTTGCTCACATGCTCGGTACATTGTATCCTTTTGACGAAACACAATTCTGTTTCATCATGTCTCTTATCCTTCTGTAAGGAGATTGTCCAACTTATACTGCCTTACAGACTTATACTAAATCAATTTCTGTACACCTTTCTTAGTTTCTACCTCAATACTTTGCTCGACACATGTAAGTCTATACAATTAAGTAAAGAAAAGTGTAGAAATACGGAAAATGTAAGATAAATGCTTATCACAGTAAAAGAGCTAAATTCTTCAAATAATATATGAAGAAACGAAATGAAATCAGCCTCATGCAGTGAAATAGTTGCTTGTAACTGTTTTCTTGACGGATGTCACAACGGTTAGAGAATAAATAAAATATATTTTGCTTCAATTATTTTCAACATCAATGAAAAGATTGGCCAACATTCTCTGCTGGATAAGCTCCCCCAAATTAGATGACATGTTTCAGTTACAGTTCAGTTCTCTTTTCTTAATATTCTATTTAAATTTTCTC
>CAHIKZ030000656.1:72500-122500 GCA_903632075.3 Acanthosepion pharaonis
ATTTGATGAATTCGCTGACAATATGAGCAACCTTGTTTTTATTTACACTTGAGTGTAAAGACAAACGCCAATAATATACTGCTACTACTACTACTACTACTACTACTAATAATAATAATAATAATAGTAACAGTGAAAATAAGGGGTAATATTCTGCTAGTAGTGATAAAGAAATATGAGTGGATTTGAATGTAAAGCAGGATAAATATATAAACTTTAACGGAAAACGGAATAAATTATGGAATACGAACGCGCTTACAGCCATTTTTATCGTATCAGTCTGAATGTTTTTGGAATGGTGAAAAGACATTGTCATTATAATTGTTTGATAAAAATGAACGGAAAAACTTGAATATTTCAATAAATTCATCCAGCCTACAAAATATATTTCTAGTTTATTCCACAGGGATACTAGTTCAACAAACGAATAAGAAAACTAAAGTCATACTCCTAGTGTGAAAATAGAGGGACTAATTAGTTTGATAAAACTTTCTCCAAAATTTTTTTTATAACAAAAACACAAAGCAAATATAATTTGCTTCTCCCACTTCCTACGGTCTGTTAAAAAATATTCAACGCTAGGAAGCACCTAAGATAATAACAAACTGATACTGTTAATACTATTACTATTCCGACTAACAATGAAAGCAATAAAAAAATATTAGAGTTTTCGAGTAAGAAGGAAAAACAATTTAACCAGATAATAGTAATCATTAAAAAATATATATATTGAAAAATAAAGCCGCAGCTGTGCACAGCTATGTTCAGTCAGTGCACTGTAATTGTTTTTATGCAGATAGAACATTGCAATATGCATCCGTTTCGACCTTGTAATTATATTTTGTAATATTGCCTCCAATTACGTCTGTTAGGATGGTGACTATTTTTGCGACTTTAATCAGTAAAGCATCAATAATTCTCTTTACATGTTGGAATGTTTTTCCGCTCAATACATTTATCTTCATACTTCCTTTTGGCTTCCTCATTTTGTCCTCGGAAATTGCGCTGTCTTCGAATTCTGTAACAACAGACGTAGTTTCTATTTATCTATAAAATTGCGAAATATCCTACACATATATCTATTTCCATATGCATTGGAAATTGATTATATTCGATTAATCGTTCCATCATCTACAAATAATCACATAAATCCATTACATGATTGCCAAAGTTTACATTTGTATAATTAAAACAGAAACCAAAATCAAAAAACACAATCAATGGATTGTCGAAAGGAAGTGTCAGACCGGTTTTCAGATATAGTTTTTCTGGAAAATATATTTATTTAAACATTGTATTAAACCATCAATATAAAATTAAAAAAAAAAGTTCTATCGTAACACGCTGGGTAAATTATGCTAGATTAAGTTTTAATTACTGTCGTTTAAAATTATGTTTCAGTTTTTAAAATTAATATTTCAGCACAGTCTTTCAAAAGTTGAACTTATCGTAAGAGAGGTTTTATTCATAACAAAAGAACATTAATTCAGATTATTTTCTCCTTAATATAAGTATTGTATCATACTCTTCCACGTCGGCATATATCACTCACATCAAATTATGCTCATGCGGCATAAAAAAATAAACATATTGTATGCAACTTAAAATAGAAAAATATGTATTACAATGATAATATTAAAATAAACCAAGTACCAGTAAATAAGAATTATAACGAAGGTATTTTAAGTTAAATCAGCTATGGCATATATTGTGTTGGTGCATAATAATTAGGCTTTTTTAAACAATATTTATTATGCAATAAGAATCATAGCAATTTAACAATAACGTTTTAAATTATTATTCCGGAGTATATGATTATCGAGATGCATTTTTTAAGCTGAAAATATAATAGTATTTTATAAAGAAAAATAAACAAAACATTTTTTTATTAACAAATAACTCGCTTAATAAACGTCTGATAATTATGCACCATCCGATAGCTGTCAAACTTTGGTTAAAGCAGAATGTCTGCAAACAATGCACATAAAATATGTGATAATGTATAATCAAAAAGTGGTTACAGATGTAAATATAAGAAGTGAAATCCACCCTCATTTATGAGCTAACGACAAGAAGAAAAAATGAGAACGATTACACCAATAATTAGTCAATCATAATATATTTGTTTAAATTTAAAATATACTGGAATATTCTCCAGTTAGAGCAAATATGTAGATCTAATTCACATATATGACGATTTTCTAAGCGAAGTTTATATGAGACACAAGACTGAAAGTATGTCACTCATAGAGAAACATCTCGTCATCATTGATATAGCGAGACAAACATGTTAACAAATACACCACGTCGAAGGGCCAAATTCAATCAGATATATAGACAGTAGGAAAATCCAAAGAGAGAGACAATAGGAGGAACTTATATGTTATCATTCTGTGGGTCAAGAATTTAAACACTTTATTAAATGAATGAATGCGAAATATTGAATTTGGTGTTTTGAGTTATATTAACAACGAAGTCCATCAAAATAGAGAATAGTGTCTCAAATAAGATATACTTTTTCAACATCAATATTTTATAATCTATTCAATGTGGATCACTCTAATATATATATATATATATATATATATATATATATATATATATATATATATATATATATATATATATATATATAAAAAGTGAACATTGAAGTCAACACTCAAAGACGCCAGTCTGTTTCATAGTAGGCGTAATCGTCACGCCGCGAATATTTAGTTTTCTTCGGGTATTTTGTATATATGGATCAGTGGTGCATTGTGGGTTATCTATTCTGGCGGTTTTGTATTCTTTATTTTTTCGATTTTTGATGTTCTATTTACGTACTAAAAAAAAATACATATATATATATATATATATATATATATATATATATATATATATATATATATATATATATATATATATATATATATATATATATATATATATAAAATATAGAAAAGCGTCTGTTAAGGAATTTGCATTTGCTTGTGATTATTTTATATATTTTTTTAAGGTAACCTTATTGTCTTCCGGCAGAAATTATTCTTGTCTTATTCATAAATTCTGTGAATGTTGTCTACGTAATTAATGAAGAAATATTCACATTGAATTTCAGTGTTAATTTCAATGAAATATGTTCTTTTATTGTGTTAATTTACGTCGTTTACAATACCTATTCCGGAAAATGGTGCAACTGGTTTTATCACTAAATTTACATGTATAAATTTAACCAAAGTATTAAGAAGCCATTGTGGTGTCTTTTGTAATTATTCATTCGAAAAACATTTTTTATAATATCATCTTTTCTTACAGATCACAGACATATGGTCATATGAGTGTAAGTTTAGAGGTTTTAATATAATATTACTAATGTTCGGACTTAGCTAATGACAGTAATATATAATTCAGTCCGAAGTAATCACATATTCATTGAGATGTTGCCCTCTGAATGGTAAAGTTATGTTACTTTCCAACTTGAACAAGATTGTCACGATTTTAGAAATATGTACAATATAAAATATATATGTTTCAATTTATATGAAAGGATAAAAGTAACGACAAAAAAATTTACACTTAAATGTTATTAGAATAAAAACAAAAAATATAGTTTTTGTTTTTACTGATAAAACTCTTTGGAGAATATCTGGATATAATTTTTTTCTTTATTTTAAAATACTGATATTTCAAACGTATCTTTTCTTTTTCTTTTCATAGGAAATAATATAAAATAATTGGAAAAATCACTAATGGATAATAGCAAAATCATTCTCCTAGTCATTCTTTTGGAATAATATAGGGAATCGTTTGTAGGCTGAACTTTATTCACTGGAATATAGCATATGCTAAAACATGAACTGTCATGGCGGTGATATATGTTTTTTATGAATTGAAATTGAATTGCATGTTCTAGCCGTCTAATATCTGATTCTGCAAGGGGATCTAACTCGTTTTTGAATTTCAGATTTCAGGGATTAAGAATCATTTCGTAATTTAATTAAATGCTAGTTTCGACAGCAAATAGATTACATCGATTATCGCTAATAGGATCCGAATGAATTAAATAAAAGTTTACCTAGATTCATGAAGAGTAACGATGTCTAGAAAAATGGAAGGGCAGTAGATTTAGAGCTAATTATAAGGTGTCATATGTTATGTAACAGTAAAGGGATTATATTTGGAATTTATGAAATATTACTTTATCACCAGTTAAGTTTATTCATACTCGAGTATGAAAATCAAATAAAAATAGGCGAAAAAAACGGAGACGATTACATGCTGTGTGGTCGGTTTTCTTAAAGGAAAGTAATTACAGATAATTTAGGTTGAAAACAAAATCTTGAAGCATTGATAACGTACAAGGAGAAAAAACATGTGACAAGAAAGAATGAAAGGTAAGGAGGATCTAACTACAACATATACATTCAAAGAAAATAACGACGTGCGCCAATGACTCAATCAGTTTGAATTATAAGTAAATTTCTTTTTTAGCGAAGAAAATCTAAAAACGCATGCATCTTCCTAATAGATCGTTGCTGAAATATGTCATGAAAATGGTCTTCGTACGAAAATGTACAATACAAAGTGCAGAGGACTGACAAAATATTCGATAATCGCCATCCAGACTCATGACAAATAGAAGAAAATAAATTGTTAAGCATGGGTGTGGATTATCTTATAATATTCAATTACTTTTATTTTATAGTAATAAAAGTTAAATGAATGCTTATATACTATACAGAAGCTTCAGTGGAATTGTCAGGTTGGAAAAGACTTATCCTCCTTGATGACAACGCAAGTCGATACGCAGCAAGAATAAAAGAGGAAAAGACGGAAGTCGGTTGCTACAATAGCCATATTCGCTAGGCTTTCCACCGACATAGCATTTTCTTTTTCGATCGCTGCGAAAGGGTTTGACGGGGAAACATTTTATCCTACGAAAGCAAGACCATTTGAATTTATTTTTACATCAAATCCTAAGTTATTTCCTCATGATCTATCTAATAGCTCCAAGAAAATTGACAATTCGTCATGGAAAATAATGTCAAATATATAATTGAATAAAATAATGGTGTACTTTATTTTTGAAGAGAAGATTTGATAAATACAGAACCTAAATTATTTAGGAATCAAACAAATATACTAGAGACCACGATGTTAAATGCATATATATATATATATATATATATATATATATATATATATATATATATATATATATATTATACGTTATTTTTTTTAGTACATTTCATTTATATATATATATATATATATATATATATATATATATATATATATATATATATATATATATATATATATATATATATATTTTTTTTAAAAAGAAAAGCAGAGCACGTTAAGGTTCCATTTTAATAATTTATTTCATCAGAGCCGTTTTAAAGGACTCTGGAACATCAGATAGCACTTCCAAAATGCTGAAACGCAACGAAATGAAAATATTAGCTCTGGATTTAGATTGAGCTCTCAGGATTTCATTCTTCTTGGGACTACCCATACGGATTATCAAGTTTTTCATAGCTTAAATACATACATACACACACACATATATATATATATATATATATATATATATATATATATATATATATATATATCAATCATATCATATTTAAAACCGCACTTTTTCAGGACAGTTTTAATCATGGTACATGTTCAAAGAAATATATTTTTCAAGATCAACGACTGAACGTTGTCAGTCTTCAAATATTGAGGAATTTAATTTTTACATATATGAGCATGCCTGAACCAGAATACAAATTATTCATAAATTGTTTCTTAACCCACATGTTTTCAAATCACATATAATTTGACATGAGTCTTTTTCGTGTATATTAAGCTGTCATATTAATAAAAAGAATAAATAACTGTTACGAAAATGACCTTGCATTGAGATTGGTGTAGAAGAGTGTTCATGGTATGCATATCATGATATTTTTCTAATATATTTTTGAAATATAATATAAATAAAAAATTAATAAAATATTATGTTTCCATAAATAATCATAATATTTTAATAGTAATCTCTTATGTAAACTGCAATTTAGCAACAATTGATAATGATATAATTAAATTTCTCTGAGTTTACTCGACATGATATATTTTCGTATCCATTTCCTTCATGTGTATTATAATTTTAACATAAATAATATAATATTTTATATTAGTATACATTACGTTTTCGAAAGATTTTAATAAGCATCTATTATGACAGACAGAATATACACGGTGTTGAGGTAGGAGAAAAAGGAACTCAGTTTAAGCATCGTCATTTATATTGATATGTTTTTTACAATGTTATATTAATATTGCCAATATAACATATTTTCTTATGTCTATCATCATAACGTCCTAATCAGTAGCCACCTGCTATGAAGAATGCCACCTTCTAGGCATCGAGAACGGCATTCACCGGCCTGAAATTCCGAGAAATTTCAAAGAAAATATGTAGCCTCAGACAAGAATCAAACCTGTATCTTACACGGAAATGTCATATAGACTGACGTGCCATACCATTTAGCAACAGAGGAAGCATCTGGCTATTCCAACCGGTAAATGTAATTAAACCGACTCTGAACCCGTATATACGGGTTTAATGGGCATATTTTTGGCCGAGCCCACGGGCTCGGAATGCCCACGTTAAAAAGTCATTGTGCCACATGACACCCTCGGGGGGGGGGACTCAATATCGTAAATGTAATTAATAATGTTTGCATGAATATTTGTTTTTATAAAAATAACTTATAAACAGAAAATATATTAGAATAATTGAGGACTTAATCCATTTCATAATATATGATATCATTTGTTTACTTTAAGTTACGCTTCGAAAAGATAAGTGACTTAGAGTGAATTCATAGGGAATTTGATGTTTCAAAAAAAGTAATTTGATATTGCTAACAAGACGCTTCCTCAGTAGCTAAATGGCATAGCATGACAGGCTACATATTGGTACCGTGTAGGATACAGGTTCGATTCCTGTCTGAGGGCAGATATTTACTATGAAATGGTGTTAATATAGTTATAAATAGACCATTTACTTGAATATTTTTATCTAAATGATAATGAATAGACAGAATGAAATTTATTTATTTTTATATATATATATATATATATATATATATATATATATATATATATATATATATATATATATATATATATATATATATATATATATCTTGAGAACACATTTTAAAAACAAACTGTATCCAAGTAATAAATATACATTTTCAAAATGAAAGAACTTTACAGCGACAGGATTTTTTTTGTCTTATCTAGAATAAGTTTTGAAAATCAATATTTTTATTTACTAAATTTACCAAAGTTGGGAACATTGCCAGAATTGTACGTAGACTGACGATATATTCTCAACACTAGCATCTGATACACATCCTTTCTTTGGTAAAAAAAAAAAAATACTGTTTATTCAACGTATTTAACACTCCAATTGACCAAAACAATAAGATTTAGCAAGGCGAACAAGGTTACTTTAGCTGTTTTATTATAGCGCTCTAAACTTTAGATTATAGAGATAGATTTTCACTACGCGAACATACACACATACACACACAGACGTGATATTTGTGTGTGTTTGAATGGAGTTGGGTGATAATTCAAATTATTTGTAAATATATGAATATTTCAAAAATAATACTTAGATATTAATCAACGATGTCGATGCGTCATCAGAAGAAAATTATTTCAGAACTTAATTAGCGTTCAATTATGCAAGGACAAACCTTTACTTCAAAGTAATTTATATATTTAATAATTCATATTTTTTATCATTTCACCTTCCATTGAGTCAATAAATCCACTAACACTGAAAGGATTATTGAATGTTAGAGAATATGAGAAAAACAGTGTTAAGTATAGAGAACACTAAAAGAACAGGAATTAAAATAAGGCAGATAAGATTTGACATTGAATTTAAGATTTTGAAGATCATAAAAGCAAGAAGCCGATAGAAATTTCTATATGTGAGAAGTGCGAGATAAATATAATACTTATGTTTAAATCTCGACATTTAATCTGTAAAATGATGAAACCTTGCCGGCAATCTAGTAACATGCTTAAAATTCATATAGTCTATGTACCATAGGGAAGCGTTCATCAGAAAAAAAATACCATTTAATTGCATTTTAAGTTGTGTTTCATTAGTATTAGTGAGTAATACTTAGATAAATTTCGACACTATTCGATTTGGAAAATCTCAGGTAATTTTCCCGGTCTTTTGAGCAGGAGAGGAGATTAATCTTTTGCTTCCTGTTTAGCACTGGGTTTCCGGTTCATTCTAAAGCCATGCCCATTCTTTATAACCACATTATTATGCTGTGTCATAGTGGAATTATATCCTTGCTTAGGGGAGTTGATTTATTTATTAAATCGAAATATTTGACAAATTCATAGTACATTTTTGAACGACGATTTTCTGTATAATCTTGGATTTCACAAACATAAAATGTCTAATGAACAGTCCCTAAGTGTGATTATTCCATAATGTTATTGACACGTGTAGAACTTGTAAATAAGCTCGAAAATTCAAATTTTAAATCCCAGGCAAAATTAAATAAACATAAATATTTATGTGGTAAATAATCAATAATTACAGAATATGTAAGATGGCAGGATTTTTGATTCTTGAATAAAAAAATTCGAACATACGATATATTTGACAGTGGATTAAATTTTCCATAGACATAAATCCAATTTCCATATCACATATCTCTACAGAATTCGGTTTGAGGCACTTGCATGAAGTGAAAGCAAAAGTGACATGGCCATATGCCAATGCGTGGCTATAGAATTCTCTCCTTGACCAGATAAAATGGTGAAGGTGTTTCTGGCATTTCTATTCAGAGATTCCAAAATATATGAGGTCAAGAAATAAGGTCAGATTAGAAGGAAGCCATCGATTGACCTATCTTGTCCTTCTGCAGCAAGGATGTGTGAAGACATATGTCTTGTTGTCAGATAGTCAATTAAAGCTTTGCTGCGCATGTTGTAGATAAACTATTCAAAGAGGCGAGGAAATATGCAGGCAACAATATTAATCGAGAGTTATTCTGAAAATATAAATTAACAAAAAAGAATATGTATTGAATGCGGATTTAAAAAGAATGGAGAAAGAACTATATATGTTCGACACTTCACTAATACAATATTTAAATTGATTCGCATAGCCATATTTAATTCTTCTAGTTATTGTTCAAAAATAGATTGGTTGGACATTATGTTCGTAATGGCGACTTTTGGAGGCAAATATAACATTTGCTAAAAAAATATTCTTTGTAATTCACTGTGGGAAAATGCATACTATTTTAATAAAAGCATGTAATTCATTCATATTTCTCCGATTTCCTTTCTTCTAGAGGCTACAGGAATTTTAACACATTTTTTGTGTCTCACTATCGATAAAAAAAAACAAAAAAGTAATGCTTACCGTAGGAAATACGTTAAATACGCCTTTAATAGCCGATGTAGAAGGGAAAACATATATGAGGGGAAGTCATAGAATAAAGAGCACAACTGAAAGAAGATGCTATTCTACAAGACAATGTTTTTTAATAATAAATCTCTATTTGAAAAACACTAATGTTTGTATAATTAGATGATATGCTTTCATTTATATGAACGATATACTACAAAAGTTTCAGATCAAAATATATATTTGTAATGAATTTACGACAGTTATGTTTTCCAATACATACGATTATATATATATATATATATATATATATATATATATATATATATATATATATATATATATATATATATATATAATATATAATATATATATATATATATATATATATATATATATATATATATATATATATATATATATATATATATCAGGTCATCCCATAAGTTTTGTCTGAATTTTGAATAAAAGAAAACAAGTGACCAAATGTTACATTTAATTACAGATTCAAACAACAATGTATTTTCCCTGATTATCTATGATTTCCTTCCATCTATTCACAAGCTTACTAATTCCATTACTGTAAAATTCTTTTGGCTTTGATTCGAAGAACTCACAAATGTCAGTTCTAACCTCTTCCTGTGTTACAAAAGCTGTTTCTTACAAATGATTCTGTAAGCTACGAAACAAATGGTAGTCTGAAGGAGCAAGATCGTGAGAATAAGGTGGATGTGGGATTTTCTCCTAACTAAGTTCTTCGATCTTTTGTGACGTGATTCTTGATGTGTGGGTCGCGCATTGTCCCGATGATACATCAAAATTTTCGATTCACTAGAGCAGGTCTTTTTTTCCTCAAAGCTTGGTTCAAACGCTCTAATTGCTGAAAGTATATTTGAGCATTAATTGTTGCATTAGGTGGTAAGAATTCAAAGTGGATTATTCCTTGGCGATCCCACCAGATTGAAAGAGGAACATTTTGCACATGAAGTTCCCTTCTTGTCTGTGGCTGGGGTCCTTCCCCTTTAACATGCAACTGTCGACGAGGCCTAACATTTCGGTAAATATCCATTTTTCGTCGCCAGTCACAAGTCTATCCAAAAAAGTTGAAACAATTTGGCGAGAATGGAGAGAAGTGCAGATATCAACTCGTGATTTGAGGTTGTTTTCAGACAATTTATGAGGCACCCATTTTCAAAGTTTAGGAACTTTTCTAAGTTGTTGAAGATGACGATGAACAGTTGTATGTTTCGAACGGAGAACCACTGTCAATTCCTCAACTGATAAAGTAGGATTTCTTCAAGGGTTGCTTCAAGAAGCTTTTCATCAAACTCAACTGTACGTCCGGTTCGATCGTCATCTTCAAGGGTGAAATCTCCACCTCTGAATTTTGCAAACCATCTTCTGCAAGTTCTTTCATTCACACATTCCTCTCCATAAACTGAGTGAATGTTTCTATCCTCTTTGGCTGCTGAGTTTCCTTTTTTGAACACATAAAGCATTATGTGCCTCAAATAATTCTTGGGTACTTCCATGTTAACAGGGTTTAATCAGACAGTTTAATTTTATTGTTCTCTGAAATAAGATTTGATCAGTTAAAATGCATCTAAACATAAAAATAATGTTCAACTCAAATTAGACATTATAAATTACTCTTTAAATTTCGTTCATTTTAGCAAAAGTTAAAATTCGGACAGAAGTTATGGGATGACCTGATATATATATATATATATATATATATATATATATATATATATATATATATATATATTAGCAACTAGCCTATTTGTATAGAACAAAAAAGCAAAAATTTACTTTCTCTCTGTAGAGTGGTCTCTGACTGATGCCTGATTGGTCGAGTTATATCTAGGCTGGAAGCAATCGTCTAGTAACTCTGAAGAACTATGATACGGCGAAATAATCCATGTGTTGATATATATATATATATATATATATATATATATATATATATATATATAATTTTCTCAGTATTACAGATACATGATTACATTATCTTATTATCAGAAAAAATAGGAGCATACTATATAATAAGGATAATTAAACGATGGAATTGATAGCTACAGATATAGCGATATACCAAACGAGACTTACGTGTGGGACAAAGCCGAAGATATATAGTACTCAGTGGGGATGGAACTCTCTACTCAGTCATACGCTAATCAAGCAAATCGAGCCTGCTTATACTTTAACCTCGTCAGAATGCTCAAAAGATTAATTTAAATGATTTTATTATGAAAGAAAAATAGTATCATACTATATGATAAACTTAATTAAAAGACAGAAGTGATATCTAAAGATCTAGTGATTTACCAAGCGAAACTAAAATGTTACACAATGCCTAAATTATGGAGCACCCAGTGAGGATTTGACTCTCTACTCAGTCGGATACCGATCTAACGAAACAATCTTCTAACCATTGCATCACGTCGAAATGCGAAAAAGCCATACGTGTGGAAAGGATTTGAACTCGATTCGCTGATTCTACTTTCCCCGATTATAATGATGTACTAAGCACTACTTAGATAACAAAGAGCACCTATTGAGAATTAAACTTAATACCCTGTTGTAAGTAACCTGCTAACTGTTACACCAGGTTGAACTACCCAAGTGCCATACATTAGCAGGAATTTGAAATTGGCCCGCCGAATACATATTTCACGATGATAACAACTACACTGTCTGCTCCATTATCAGCGTATCTCCAGATATAAGTATCCTCAAATAGAAATCACACGCATTGGGATATTGAAACAATACATTCTCTCATGTATTATTCGGATCGGTAATAATTATCCAGAAATCCACAGATGAATTTATAAGATTATCACACGAAATGCAGTCAACGACGACATTATTCTTACACCCATCAACCTTTAATACATTTATCTATTTCTCAGAATCGTTTGCCCGTATGATGCCAGCTTCTTAATATGTTAATAAGCAATTTTCAGAACAATAGGTTAAATACAACAAATTTGACAGGCGAATTATGAAAAATATAAAAAAGAAAATTATTCGTACACTAGAAAATATCGTTTTAAATTGATTGATTCGTGTAAGTATATGTAATTTACATAATTATCTTATCGGGGAAGCCAAAACAGACTAAGGAATTCAGTAGAATATTTGTGAAAATTCCAGCAAAGAATATCACGTCGGGCATAGAATTCACCTTTGTTATTCTTAGATTAAACACGCCATGGGGAAAACAAAAGATGAGCGTTGATTTGAGACAGAGTATTATTAACTTCCACAAGTCGGGAAATAGTTACGGCATATTTCAAACCGATTAGATATCCTTATATCTACGGGACAGTCCTTTATTTAGAAGTTAAAACAGATTGGCACAACAGGCATTTTTCCTGGACGTGGAAATAAACCCAAAGTGTCAGCTAAAATTGCACGAATAATGTGCCCCAATGTTAATATAAAACCAAGAGTTGTTATGAATGACATCATCAAAAGTTGGGATACAATGAGTATTAACGTAAGTACTCCCACAACAAAATATTGTTTAAATAGATATGGATTGTATGGAAACCGACAACGACGAAACCCACTTCACAAACCATGTCACAATTTTATTCCGTTTAATTTTGCCCAAAAGCTTCTTGAAAATTATTTTGAGAATTACTATGGAGTGATGAAACAAAAATTGAGCTTTTTGAACATAATGACGTACAGAAGATTTGGCGCAAGAACAGAGAGGCTGCTAACATTAAAACGTGGAGGCGGTTCGATCGGGTTTTGGGGTTACTTAACACAATGGGGATTTGACAATTATATGCAAAGTTCTACATGAAAATTTAAAAGTATCAGCACTAAATCTCCATCTAGGTCGGTGAGTTAATGCCAACAATATAACAATCACACAAATACGTCTAAATCGTTAACTGCTTGGCTTGAAAAAATATAACAGTCTGCCATGGCCTTCAATGAGTCCTGTCTTGAATCCAATTCGAGATATATGGTAAGAATTGAAACGCGAATGAACTGTCGGTCAGCAAATAAAATTCAGGAATTAGAACGTGTAACCATTGAAGAATGGAAGAAAATCACAGAAAATACTTTTTCAAATCTCATCAAAATCTTTAGAAAACGGTTGCAGCAGGTCATAAAAATGAGAGGCTATGCTGTTGACGACATACACTATGAAAATTGTTCAATTTCTATATTTCATACTATACGAATACTTTTGTCTTTTCCTATTTTGGATAACTCGCTAATGATTTTAGTTTTATTCAACCTATTCTTTTGAAAATTGAGATTTATATCAATTTTTGGTGCTTATTAACAAAACAAAACTTGGCATCATAAGGACTTTGTATTCTGAGAAATGGATAAAAATATTCAAAATTGATGGGCTTACGAATAATCTTTCGCTGTCTATATATATATTTCTCTAGAATACGGAAAATATTCTTTCCTTCTTTCAAATTTTTTTTTCTTTTTTTTCGCGTAAATCAAACAACGTCAATATGTGTTTTCGTCTCTCGTTGGGATGGAAATAATATAGTCTATTATTTATACATGCTTGACAGGATGTAACGTACGTGCTAACTAAGGAATTAAAGAACAAGTAGAACAAAAGGTTGATAATTATAAGTTTTTTTTTCCTTCATAATTACGCTTTTCAGTTTTATAGAGAGGTAGGATGTACAAAAGGTTTTACAAAATTTCCTTTGTTCCCTGATATTTCGGCTACTTCTGCACCCATTTTTATATATATATATATATATATATATATATATATATATATATATATATATATATATGCATATATATATATATATATATGTATGCATTTATATATATATATATATATTTGTTTTCGCCGATCTTATCCTTAACAAATAATAATTTAATGTATTTGCTTATCGCTTCCTTTATGAAGATAGCATAGGTGACTAAATTCGCTGTCACATTGCATGTTCAGAACGTGAAACGTCCATTTTCAGCAAAATTTACTTCTCTCATTCATTCCTTATCGTTGTTTGCCTTTGGAGGTTTTGATTATTGGTGAAATAAATTCAGAGTAGAAGAAGTTGCTGAAGTCTTGAATTTGTTTAAGGTGGATGTTGGTGTGTCAGGGAGCAAGCATACACTTGATTTCACGACCCTAGACATATGGAATGAGACTTGCATAAGCCAGTTATGAAACTGAAACAGAATTACTCTGTAATTTAGAGTGACCGCCGTACATAGTTCTCTTTATTCCTTGGTCCACACCTCGAGATCTGTTGTGATCATCATTCACATGTTACATCACTGGGATCTTCTACGCTTCGCCTGTGTCATCGTCTTCGACCTACCCGACAAATGTGGCACTATCAGTTGTTTAGATTTCTCGACGGCATCTTTCTCAGAGTCACTGAGCCACACAAAGCTCTCCATCACGAGAAGGAGCAATACACACATAGAATCATACACAGCTAAACACACACACACACACACACACACACACACACACACACACACACACACACACACACACACACACATATATATATATATATATATATTACACTGGTTATCGGAGTAATGTGTTGGTCAATAAATCTACCACTTATTATTATTTTATTTCCTTCGATTACTCGTGTCTACACGTTTCTTTCCGTGTCCCGTCCACAGAACTAAGGTCAGAAATGGCATCATGGCATTTCCCAGTGGACAATTATAACACACACACACACACACACACACACACACACACACACACACACACACCTACCTATTTCACATGGATAAAACTTTTTGTAAGGTGTGGGCTGTACTAGTGAAAAAATATTTTGTATTACTTTAAGGCAGGAACCTCTTCAATTAGTCTACTGGAATCTTTCCCAACGCATCAGATGGCATCACTTACAACAAAGATTGTTGATTTTCCCATGTGACATATTTTTGAGATTTCGATTTCAAGGTCTTTTTATTTTGATTAATTTTGAAGATCTTCAAAGATACATTGCAGCCTGCAGGGACAGCCATATCAATAAGTAGGCACTTTTCTTACTGTAATAACGATGTCTAGGCAGTTAGATTTGATTGTTCTGTCTGTGTGTATTGTGTAGTCCCATATAATTGTTACTGGTCATTTCTCCTTAACCGGATCTTCGTGGCATTCATAGCAATTTCTTTCAGTTTCTTTTCCATAGAAGTTGCAAATATTCTAGTGCAGATATTGGCCCAATCTTTCATCCCGGGTTTTATATTCAGTGGGTTCCAACACCATGCGACGTGATCAATTGTCTCTGGATATTTATAACAGAATCTGCAATTTGGGCTAACACAATACTTTAGTATATGTGCTTGATAATTTCTAGATAACAAAAATTGGTACTGTGCAGCAAGCATAATATCTTCAGTTTCAGCATTTAACCCTGCACTACGTAGCCACTGGGAGGTACGTGGTTTGTGTACATCAGCTTTTTTAGAGCGGGCAGAATATTGGCCGTGAACAGGTTTATATTGCCATCGTTTCTGTATCTGGACAGTTGAATTTGCTTTTGCTTAGTTTCTTAAGTATTCTGCAGCTTCAGTCGGTACGATGTGTTGTACTTGTATTTCTGCACCCATTTGAAACACCATTTAAAAGTCGTTGGCTTCCTATATTACTGAATAAAAACTTTTACTACTTTCATGTTTTTGAAACATGTCATCATCCAGTCTTCTGTAGTTTCCCGGTATCTGTGAAAGCCAATTTTTGGAGTTTTGTAGGACAGTTGTAGTTGAACTAATCCTCTGACTCCTTCGGATCTGGGCGCATACAGACGATCAACATCACCTTTGCGATGATGCATGCAATAGCAAGTGAGAAGCTTTCTCGTTTTCGCGCCCATTCGCTTAATATCATCTATGTTCCAGTTAAGGATGTTAAATCTGTATTGCACCACAGAGAAAGCCATGGTTTTAATAGGTAATATTCTGTTTTTAGAATTCGGCTCGGTATTTCATACCAGACGAACACGGCTTTGGCACTCCTTAACTTATCCTTCATTTGGGGATGCTGTATACCATCTTCACGTCTAATTCCTATGTACTAATAGGCTTAACTATTTTCACTTTCCTAATCTTTGTGACAATGTCTAAATCTATTGAGGGTGCTTCTCTATTCTCTTTTTCTTGAATTTTACATTTGCACATTTATTTAATCCGAAACATATCTGAAACATTTTACTGAAACCTTAGTATAGATAAAGATGTAGAATTGAATGGATTATTAATAACATCATTGTATAAGAATATTAATTGTAAATTCTTACTCCCATTCTATAATTTTAAGCTCTTCTCCAAAAGGTTTCATAGCCATTTCTCTTAATTCTTCTCCCTTGCACAAGTGTTGATAGGTTGCATTTATGTCGGTATCAATTGTCAACCGTCGCTGTTATCTGTACCTGATACCTCCACAACCACATTAAGTCACTTAACCCTACTTCCCTATATAACTCCCTCCTCTATTATAGGCCAATTTTTATTTCTTTCGCTTATTCCCTTATTTGCCTATGAAATTTCCTGTGAAGAAAATTTTTATCCATTTCAATAAATGAATTTGCATTGATAAATTCTGTGAAAACTGCGTTCCATGATCATCTATATGAGGTAAATTGTTTGAATCCCATAAATTGTAATTCATTTATATTCTATATAATAAGAATTATATTGAGGTCTCATTTGTGGATCAATTTTAATATTTTATATTAATAGGATCTATTTTGATTATTTACCCACATATATATATGTGTTTATCTATCTATCTATCTATCTATCTATCTATCTATCTATCTATCTATCTATCTATCTATATATATATATATATATATATATATATATATGAATGCATATAATATAGTCTGATACATTATAATCTGTATGAATTTCTAGGGCGATATAAATCAAGGGAGAGCTCGCTGTCAAAAAACAGAGCATAATTATTATCAATTAAGAATATAAATCAATTACAATTACGTAGGGAATAAAACTATTACCTCTGGGCTTGTAAATGTTTGATAGATTTTAATTAATGATATATATATATATATATATATATATATATATATATATATATATATATATATATATGTGTGTGTGTGTGTGTGTGTGTGTGCGTGTCTCTGTGTGTCTCTGTGTGTCTGTGTCTGTGTATCTGTGTTTGTGTCTGCGTTTGTGTGTGCATGTGTGTGTGTGTGTGTGTGTGAGAGAGACAGGTATCTGTCTTTGTATATTTTTTGTGTGTGTGTGCTTTACTAGAAATAATGTCTGTCGCTAATATATTTTTAAAAAATTGGAATATTACACAATTGCTTTCAGTTGATATTTGATAAGACAATGTAGAAAAATTATGCAGGTGAATTTGCTTTTATCTTACGCATCAACGTATTAAAAATTACAGAAAAAAAGATTCAATCTTCTTAAGTAAAGAAATGCCCTATATTGGATGACTCTGTCGAAACAAATCCCGATGAAAATCGGAAATTTCATTGGGATACCTAAATCTCAGCCTATTCTTAAGGTGCTAAAACATTTTCGCATATATGATGATCTTTTTTTCCCTTTCTTTCTTTCCCCCAATATTATTTCATAGGACTGACCGACGTATCTGTTTACTGGATGGTGCTGTTGCAAAGGAGGTGATGTATGAAGCAGGAAGTGCATGTTTTAAGGATAAGTAGGGAAGATAACTGTTGACAATGTCTTGCAGTGTTTAAGTTTGGATAGGTCATGGTAGTAACCTTTCAGTAGTCATTTACACAGTGTATCAGATATAGTGAGGACACTAAGTGGAACTTACTACTTACGAATTGAAGCCGAAGAAAAGTGGCATCAGTTGGCACCGTGAATATGGGTAAAAGATATGAAGTTGCTGATTTGGCGGGACTAAGAAATGTAACTCGTTATAACATTTCTGTAGTAATGGCCTCAGAGGTCCTAATGCTAGCAACGTTTCGGTTGTTGTATAAGTGTATGGAAAGGGGAAATACATCAACTACAATACCACGCAATCGCATTTGCGCTCTGTGGAGATTTTAATAAATCTTAACACTTTTGAAGAACTCTTGCAAATATATTCGAAAATTAGTTCTCAAAGAATACTTGGCTGCTTGCCTTATGGGTTATTTAATTCTGAATCTAAATATGTTGTATGTACTTTCATTTTAATTTTAGAGATAATAATATTTTAGTGAAAAAGATCTTAATAATTAAGATAGAGATGGGGGGGGCAACTTTCCCAAGGGTATTTACGCATAAGTGGATATAACGAACCCAACTTGAGTTCGATCTCTTCTCTCTCATATTCATTACACTAACCGAAAATCCATTCTTACTGCCCCTGAAATTACGAAGCGTTCATCCATCTAGGTTCTGAACATGGCCGATTTTGCTTAACTTTGGTGATAGTACAGGAACTGGTGTTACAAAATGATGTGGCCGTAAGCTCAGAGATTGAAGTCCTATTTGCTAAAATCAAAAATGAATAAAATGAAATTGTTCGGAAAGTAAAAATGAATTGATATTCCTTGATCGACGAGAAGACGAATATATACCATGCATGAAACATTCCTAAAGTTTTCATAAATTTAAGATTTATATACGTTAATCAAGAAATAATGGCATATGAACTTTTGTGGATAGATTTACTGTGAGAATTGTGTAAATATATATTATTTCCTCGCGAATAAAGCGGCTGGTTTCGCTTTTAAAACCCAGACATTTAAAAGGTTTCCGAAAATTATTTGAACCGCAATGCTTCTGAAAACTACAAAACTACAATAAATGAATGACTTGCAAAAAAGAATCTAAAATTGTATTCACTGTGTACTCAGTTTAAACCCATTGTTTTTTTATTTGTATGACTTTAGAAACAAACATTCTTGTTTTTTCATTGTCCCCGACCCGATTATTGTTATATTGATATTAAAAGACAAAGCCTCTCATTTGATCATACGATTTTGTTCAATTACATTTAGAAATAACTGTAAATGTAAAACAACGAAAGATAGGAAAGGGTAATCATAAATCGGCGAGAATACTGAAGGGTATGCTAAAGTGTTGAATCTCGCCTTTTCGTAGTGTATGTTAAATTCAAGGTAATAAACAACTTTAAATTCTCAATGTTATGCTTTATAAATGTCATGAATTAAACCGAGTAAAGGTGAAGAACATCTGAAAATTTCAGGTACACCTCTTAGTCAATAGTATCTAATATCTCAGAAGAAAATGAATTAAAAAACTATGAAAACATAAGAAATAGTTACATATATATTAGATTAACTTTTCTTTTTCAAGATATTATGTACACCATAGGAATAGTATTAAAATGAGTATGATATATATATATATATATATATATATATATATATATATATATATATATATATATATATATTGATATATTTTTATCATCTACATATATATATCGGGCATGATAAGAATACATTTAAATTATGCTATATTGTAGGTGAAAGTGTTCAATATTATGGCTAAAGCAGATGTAAATATAAAAGTGGGCTTCCGGCTTGAAGATTGCGTTTAAGCATGGCACAGACTGTCAGCGCTCGGTGTTGACCCCAGTGCCCACTTTTAATATATATATATTGCGTTAGTTTCCATAGTGTATTGTATCCTTATTCGAAAATATTGACAATAACTTTTCTGAAGGTACTTCAGATTTTATTATTTAGAAGTACAATAGAATTCAAATCAGAAGATATAAACGATGGATGCATAGGACTGATTAACCAAGAATCCAATATACCTTTTTTTTTTCAATCATTTCATCCCATGCAAGCTAATGAACGCCCTGGGACGTAAAGACTTATTGTGTATTAGTGAATATGAGAAGAATTACTAGTAAGGAGAGAGGATAACAAAATAACAAGACTTAAAAAACAGATTAGCGATTGGCATTGCATTTACATTTTTAAATATCAAAATTGCCTGTGAAGGAAGAAACAAAAAAAAGTCATCTACTAGGGAAAAGTGCAAAATAAGAAACTTTTAGCATAGGAATTGCGATTAATTCTTGCAATGTAGACAGTAAAATGATAAAACTTTGGCAACAACCTTGATTAAATTTTATTTCATTATTTTAGTTAATAAAATGGGATCAAAATAAATTATTATATAACATTCCTAAATAAATTTGCTACATTTCCTTGCTTTTTATCTTAAATATTATTTGAAGCACGTTTCTTTTTCCTTTACAAGATATGTTAATGGCTTGAATTTCTTTTCGTATATAAAATTGTTTTAATGAGAGAATGAAAGTTTTCTATTGAATGATTCTGAAGACCAGTTTTGTATAATAGGAAGATTTCTGTATTTGCTTTAATATACGAAAAAAGCGTAACCGATTTAATTACATCACTTATGAGCTGAACTAAAAGTTAGAACCAAATTTGTTTTAAAAAAAGGAAAACAGTTTTTCTATGATATGCAAATTTGAAGTTGTTCATCTGAACAGACTAATTTGATGAGAGACTAAACAATAAAAAACATATACGTTTTACATACTTTGATGGAAGCAAGAAGCAAATTTTAAGAACTTAAGTGTGACAAGTAAATATTTGATCCTTCTATGTGGTATGTACAGAATCTCGATTTAATTAGCAGAAATATACAGCAAAGTATTTTGTAGTCATTTATAATTTTCTATGGCCTAAATTATCCAAATGCTGAATATAAGCAATATATTTTAGATGCTGCTCAGGAAAGCAGTTTGACCATTTCAGTAACTAATTTTAATCTTTTCGTTTTATCTTTGAGAATATTTTCCTATATTAACTACCATAAAGAAGTTAGATATTATATAATCTTTCAGAAAGTTACTCCCAATTATTACGTTGTTAAATTTCTGAAAAGTATCATTTAATATTCCAATATGCCACTGATTTTTACTGTTACTGCAACTCGTGCTGTTTCTTCCCACGAACCATTGACTTGTGGAAGCGACACACATGAGAACCCCGATGCCCACTATCTTAAGCGGTTGAAATCTACGCTTAACTGTTATCTTCCGCATAAGAAGCGCCTTTATTTCTGCTAATTCCATCACCGATTGGCCCCCCTCTATTGAACACTGTGACATCACCCTGTCCCTGCCCCCGTGCTATCCTATGACGATCTAATCCTTGGCTGATTCGGAAGGAAATTTGGTTACATTCGGCATCAGCTTTGTCGTTCCCAGCTCGCCTCCAACGTCTGGTTACCGAAGTAACTACTTTGATTTCTAGTCTAACCTACCTACGTTGTGATTTGATCTTAGGTAGACGAAATCAATCAGGCGTCGGGCTGCAGTGCAAGCCAAATTCGGGCAAAGACGATACCGCACAAGTATATGTAAAAGAAAATAAAGTAACAACTCAAAAGACTCAAATGTGTTAAAAAGAAAATAACAAATATCTTTATACCTGGTTGCCGAATACAGTCCTTCTCCCAAACCGCTTCTATGGATACATGACACTTTGCGTTTCTTAGGAGAGTCTTAATATTAAAGTTGTTTTTCAATAAACTTGTTTTGGTGTCTTCAGGCGATATTCGTAAAACTTGGTGGTGTGAGTCTAATTCGTTCTTCAAAAAAATGTTTTTGGTTAGAAGTCTAAGTCGGAATGCGTGGGAATCTTTCAGTCAGCTCCTGCGAGGCTGGTCTCCGAGCTCACAGCTCAACTCTGTGACTCCAAATCTGCTGCGTTACTGATTCTACTCTGGGCACGTTCGTTTATATGGACGCCGACCAAAACTGGGCGGGGGCCTGTCGTGGTTTGGGTTCGTCGATAATTCCAAATCCGCAATAAGGATTTTCTTTGTTTTCGAACAGGAAAGTTTATCCCTTCCCCTTTTTGTAAGTCAATTACTTTCTGTTTTAGAGGAGTTCGTAAGGGAATTTTCCTCCTAAATTCTTCCTTTCTCATATTGATATCTCACATCAATCCCCTCCGAGGGCGTCAACAGGTATCCCTTCTTTCTCATATTGGTATCTCACACCAATCCCATCAGAGGCGTCAACAGGTTTTCCTTCTTTGTCATATGTTACCTTCGCCCATCGCTCACGCCACCATTCAGCCAATGAACGCTCGACAGTGTCGGTTTGGCTAGACTGGCCTTAGTTTACAATTATCGCTCAAAGAAAAAAAAATTATCTTCCTTTTTCTTTTCTTTCTTTTCCCCGACCAGAACCCCCACGACTCGTACTGTGGTCATTAAATCTCTATCTTAACTGGATGTCATCCGGAATTCATCAACGGGATTTCCACCAAGTGATTATCTGGGTGGTCAACTGAATCTCTTTGTCTTCCTCAACGTCTTCGCACCCTGTCGCCAACAGTCTGTCCAGGTAACAACTTTTATCATGGCAAGTTTGGACATAAAACAGGTGGTTCCCTTCCAAAACCAAATGATATCTCCGAAATATAGTTAATAGTTTATTCTTTTTCTTCTTCTCTTTTCCTTCTTTTTTCTTTGGGGTGGTCTCATCTAATTCCCTTCTCGGTCGCATGCATGCCCCAATTCCCGATTATATTCTAGCATTCCGCTTTGTAAGCCTCTTGACCAATTTGAAATATTCATTATTGCCATTGGCAGATTGATATCTTCTATTCGCAGTCTGCCGTTCCTCACCGCGTCATGGCATGAATTAATTCTGACAGATCTGAGATCTTACGAATTTCCTATCTTCTGCGAAAAAATACTTTTCTTCGCAAATGAAAATAAAATCTTTACCCACTTTTCTTTTGTTAAAAAAACTAACCATGCTCAATATGTCTTTCGTGATAGCTTCTTCTCGCCTTAAGTATTTCTCGCTTTTAATTCCCACGCTTAATAAGTTAGCCAAACGCTAAATAGTGTCAAAATACGGTGATCACCATTGTAAAATAAATAAACTACAAAAATTTTTAAATGTCAGTATTTGATTTTAATATGTAGTTATCGTCTTCTAGCCTATCTATTTTGCCAATAGACATATATTCTGTTCTTTACAGTTAAATCCTTTCCTTTTTATTTGCAACATTAAATTGCCTAAATAATTGTTGTTTTCTTTTTCTTTTCTTTTTCTTTCGGGGACTGTCGGGAAAACATTTGTTTCCATGTATCTTATGCTGTTATGATTATCTCTGTTAATAATAAATTATGTTAAACATTGTAGGCTTCATAGTGTCGCCTCGCTATCCAGGTTAAATTTAATAATTGAGAAATCACATTCCCGTTTTAATCCTCGTTTTATGTATTATACATTCAGTCAAAGCATTCTCTATCGACATTCAAATTATTTATTTCCAGTAGAGTTTACCTGAATTTCCTTAGCGTTTAAATCGGACTTTTCTATTATTCAACGTAAGTCTTCAAGTCGAATCTTATCAACTCCCTTGGTGTAAATCTAAGCATAACGTTCGTATGGATCTTCAGCATTTCTATTGATCGCTCTTATATGCTTATCATATTAAAATTATTTTTCATTTTTTATCGTCTTGAAGAATATCATTCTATTCCCGGACCAATTCTGCTATCTTCTTTAGAAGTATAGAAATATGAAATGTATCGATAACATATTGAAACATAATGTCAGAAGGGTTAGCGTAATAATTTCTGTATGCCGAAGGATGCTTTAAATCAAGACTAAATGCTGTTTTGTAGATTTAAATTTTCTTGAGAATGCTACCTAACTTTAATTAGCTCTTGTTAGGATAATACAAATATAAAATAAAATGTGTCCGAAAATGAAGAGAATATATATATCTTTAGTGTTAAGACATTTTACATTAAATGAAAAGGTAGACTTCAATTGTCACGTGTAGTAGACATACTTTCAGAAACTAGGTATCTTATTTAAATTTAATCGAAGGTTATTGTGTTCTATTTCGGAGAAAAACAATACGATAATCTATTTTAGTGGACATCTTGGATAAGCCTGAGAAAAAATAATCAAATTTCAAACTTATATCAAACATAACATTTATTCTATTCACAACAACAATATGCAAAATACAAGATATATTTTACATTTTGGATTTTTTTGTAGACCAATGAATGGGCCTCGTTCGCACAGGACAGGTACGTGGTAATATGCCATATCAGATGTGTTTAATATCTGTTCACGTCGTGGAGGCGAAAAATGACCTGAGTTCACTGTAAGCCGGATCCTAATTGGATAGTTTTGTGACCAGTCTAAAACTTCCATGAATTCATTTTTCGGCAATTCTAAACACAGCCTTAAACTCTCCTTGCTTATATGGGCCTGTTTGTGTTTTGACCAGTATGTGAGTTTGTAAAAGTATCTGTTTGTATTAAATAACTGCATAAGTTTACACAATGTAATAACTAATTTTAAGTTGGCTTTGACGTCTTTATTACAATATTATCGGGCCCGGAGTCTCTTCAGTTGCAACTGATTTCACGTTTTAGCATTAAAAGTTATTTTATATTTTCATGTATTAATGTTTTCGTTCCTCTTTTGTCATGGAAACCATTCTTTTCATCTCGGCAATATATATATATATATATATATATATATATATATATATATATTATGATATTACCCTATTTGAATACAATGCTTAAGGATCAAGAGCTCGTTTTTCTCTACGGTTATTTCGTATATTTACTTTTAGCATACCTGCTGCCTACATCTTTAATGTGTACTGCATCAACACAGTTCATTTTTATCCATTATATTGTGTTTCCTTGCAAATATTTATAATGTATTTTATTTAATGTTATAAATTCTGTGTTATTCCTTGGTGTTTTCTGTTGTTTATCCTTCATTATCTCGAGAATGACATCTGTCGTCAAATTCTGTTTTTTGTGTCTCTTCACTTGGGATTACCAACTTGTTCAACGGACTTGAATTTGTTTGCATTTATCTTGATTCCATCATCAAATTTGATTGGCTACAATACCAGCACAAAATCTTCCACAACCTACATTTCATAATCTTCCTAAATTGTTTTGATGACGGATCCAAAACCAAACGCAAGAAACAGAATCATTCCATAGGTTTCTACCTTCTGCAGAAAAATATATATATATATACAAAGAAATAATTCTTCACCTATTTCGTTGCTGAATTTAAATATTTATTGTGGCGATGTTTATTGTAATTGTTTCATTACTTTAATGTCTTTAGTATAACACAACCTTCTAAACTGAAGAAATATATTGTGAAACATTGTTCTCTCGTTCTCTCATATTATTTCTTGTATTTTTGTTTTCTTCTATTGCATGTTTCGTTTGTTGAATTCTTTTTCAGTTTCTAGCTTTCCAGCTATGTTGATCATCAATGAATGAAAAATAATGTAAATCGTCATCTTCTGTCTCTTTCATTCCTGTTCTTGTATTGTTCTCTCTCCATAATAATGTTTTTCATACTCCGTATCATCCCTGATTGTTAGTGGATTTGTTAGCTTCCTTGCGGTGAAATGATAAAAAAGCAATTGTTATATCGCATAAGTAAAATTTATTTTGATTAGTTATAAATGAAATGATACATCAGAAACATAATTCATATAAACAATTTTTTCTGTATGTACTTCCACTTCATTCGCGTTGATGTTCGTAGCAATGATCATTTCGAAGAATTCCCTAAAAATGAATTGTTGGAATCATAAATCTGACGTATTCTATTTTACCTGAAAAGATGCACCATCATTTCCGCCTGTTTATGTTTCTCTATCAATCGTTCCTACTTTTCACTTTACTTCTATTTCATTATATCTTCATAATACATTTTACATGCGTGAGCGAAACAATGTTGTTATTTAGACACTTAAATATATTTTGACGTGTAAATGTGCAATTATGATCGTGGAGAAAACAACTCTGTTGTATGTAAGTTATTTTTATACTGTAGCAGATATCTATTTCATGATAAATATGTGGAATGAAAAATTTCAACGAATAAGGGTTATTCACATATGAAATCTGATCATTCATGTATTTTTATCAATGACGCAAAATTAATATCAACAATATACTATAAAATATCAAGTATGGCGAAGATATATATGTAGAACAATGGAGGTCTATACATTGAATATTAATTCATATAGGTTATTTTTTTTTTTCATACATAGAATTATTCTATGTATGAAAATAAACATTAACCTATATACATTAATATTCAATGTATTCGCCATACTTGATATTTTTATAGTTTATATTTAAATTAAAATTGCTGGTGAATTAAAATTGATATTATTGTAAGAGATGAGACAAGGGGATAGAGCAAGTCTATAACATTTACATGTCTTTAAGATCACTTCAGTACAATTATTCTATTCAAAATCAATCTCTCACTCTCTCTCTCTCTCTCTCTCTCTCTCTATATATATATATATATATATATATATATATATATATATATATATATATATATGTGTGTTTGTGTAAATGTCTGGACTTCCTCGAGTAATTTTTAGTATAAAAGAATAGAAATTTTAAATTACATCTAACTCACTGGTGTCTTCTCTCTCCCCCCTCACTGCCTCACTTCGTTAATTTACATATGCTTAATACGGTCCGTCAAAAATGTGTAAATTTCTTTTTATTTTTTGTTTCAACATTTGGAAGTAAAGTCTGATGAACCGCAGTCTTTAAAAGGGCTGTGGTGAAATAATTTATTACATGGAACTTTAAAGTGGTCTGTTTTTATTTAAATTATGTCTCTGGAATTACATTGAGCTCTCTGGATATAATCCTCCTTGGGTTTACCCATACGGATTACCTAGTTTTTCATAATATATATATATATATATATATATATATATATATATATATATAGAGAGAGAGAGAGAGAGAGAGAGAGAGAGAGAGAGAGAGAGAGAGAGGATAGAGAGTGAGTGAGCATACATATTTATATTTAAATTTCACGCCTAACTCTAATATAACTAGATTCTCTGCTAGATTCTATGGATATTGCTATTCATATTAGATCACTTCTTATTCCTGTATATATATATATATATATATATATATATATATATATATATGGTGTATATATATATATATATATATATATATATATATATAGAATACGTAGGCACTGATTTCTGACATCAAAACAAGGTAAAATGTACATATAAATACTTGCTCAAAATTCCAGGGTTGCCCCTCAAGAGAAGCAACTCATCACAAGGTTCAAAGTGTTCCACGCTCGGTGCGCACGGATGCACCCATCACATCACTGAGTGGCGGACTATTTCAAATATTCCTACATGGTGACGAATGGATTTGCAGGCACCCATGACACGTTGATGATATGTCTCTACATTATTAATGTCTGTTGCATAAACAAATTCTTTAGGTGTCCCCATAGATAATAATTCAAAGAAATGAGGTGGAGGGACCCTGCAAGGCCATGGAACCAGTTCTCTGCTCTGTTGTCCATCTTCATGTTTGAGGTCAGTCAGTATATCGCGGATAATACGAAAAAATATGTTGGAACCCCGTCATGCGTCTTTGTATTATCAGGGTACTTTCTTTAGCAGGTCTGGATAAGATGCCTACAGACAGATCCTATAAGTGGTGCTGGAAGAACATATAGACCTATGAGACAGTCACCTACAATTTCAGCCAAAACTTTAATCGTAAACTGATGCTGGAGTCTACCTTGTATTTTAGAATTGGAATTCCGATCCGCCCACGTAGGTTAAGTAAATTTGTTGATCCATCTCTTCCAAAGTTTGTCTCATCAGTAACCAAGATTCAAAAGAGAAAGTACAGATCACCAGTTTGTGCAATATACCATCGACAAAATTTCCCATGGTGGTGAATGAAAAGCGGGCGACAGACGCTGCGTACGTTGCAAATTATACGGTACTATGAAATGTAACAATTCCTAAGGCCACTTGATGTGTGCTGATATCTGGTTTATCTCTGATAGCCTGTAGAAAGTGTTCGTTGGTGTACGAGAGAATCTCGGTTTTCCTCAGTTTGCTGTAGCATAGATACTACCTTTCCCCGCGAGGATAAATTATTCCAACGCGTAGATACGTCTATAAATAAATGCACAGGCACGTAATCATTGAATCCTTGTCTACCTTTTATTATATGGAATAGAGTTAAATATACGTGCAAGTAGAAATTCATACGTAGGCAAGTACATACAGTATTATTTATTAATTTACCTGCCTCATTCATGATCAAACCAAATTCATGAATAATTATATTGGATATGCCAATACATCCATATCAAGAAGACACATGTTACTTTCTTTCTGATTATAGATCAATTAAAACAGTTTCAATCACATACGGAATCCTATCAAATACCGTCTGCAATTTCGTCGTCGAACATACGATTATCATACGCTCATTCAAATGTCAAAAACGCTAATAATGATGTAAGCATTAAAAACAAAAGCGAAAAGCTAGAAATTGATAACATGAACTACCAACATGGCCATTATGTGCAGATCGTGTTTGGAAAATAAAAAATGACATTCATACCACTATATAAAATACAAAAACATACATATGAAACATTGAATAAATGCATAATCGTAAGTGTATGTTAAATATAATCATGATGCAGACATAAATTATATTTAGATTTGCCACATTGCCTTCTGCTCATGCGTGCTTTTCATTGGTATTAATGTTGTTACATGATAGAAGTTTGAGTTTGATCTCACCAGTTTTCTTTCTGATGTAGTATCTTCTCAGAAGATTCAGATCCCTGCATTAGTTCCTCCATGATGCCCACTGCTAGCGGCGTGGCACTGTTTACATTGTAACTACATAATAACAACGAATAACATTTTACTTACCCTCGTATGTGTGTGTTGATACATATTCTTTCATAATGAGAGCCATTTTGAATTTCTGAAGACAAGGATTATGACAATATCCGTCAACTTAAAGAAGGAGACTTCTCAAAAGTGATGCAGGAGATTCTGAAGTAGTCTGAAGTCCATATTTCAAGTCAATGGCTATATTGAATAAATACACCCATTTTGTATTTAATGGTATACTTGTGTAATTTCGATAAATATATCTGTTAAAATGAGATGTCAATGTACTATTCATTTTTGCGTACCTTGTACGACAATATATCCATCGCACCATTTATGTCTAAAGTATGTACGAGAAAGAGAGACAGATGGGATGAGAGATACAGAAAGCAATTTTAAAAAAGATTAATATCATTATTATATAATTTCGTATGTTTTTTTTCTTTTTCATTCTAGTCACAGTTTTCAAGAAACTATGAAGTAATTAGCGGCAAAATGAGAATAGTTCATATATATCATAAGAAAACTTATCTCTGGTTCTCATTTAGAAACCAAATATACACTTGCATTACGGCCATATGTGAATGTGATCTTATCTTAGAATGATCATCAAAGTTGACGGAATTTTTTTCCCAAAAATAACTGAAATACTTTCAAACAAATTTTTTCAAATGATAAAAAAATAATCTTGAGACGTAGGTTATTAGTAAATCAGCAATGCAAAAACAGATGGAATATATTTATTTTTATATTCATTCTACCATAGGCGAGACTGAGCGTAGAAAAATTCGGAAAGTTTGGCATTTAGGTAAAGTCTACTTATCTACATTCTAACCATTGAAATGTTATTTGACGTGACTTGCAATGTCAACTATGATCACCGACTTCATTTTCTCAGATTATGATCAATTTTGTGCTTCATTTCTGCAGAGGACAAATAATGGAAATAATACACAAATACATACATGCATACATATAAACGCACACACACGCACACATACACACACGCACACATACACACACATATGTAAATTATACAAACACACACACATATATATAAATTACACACACACACACACACATATATATATATATGTATATGCCGTTACATAGGTATGGTATTTATATGTACGCATGCATATAACATATTACAGCACACACGCAGACAAACACACACGTGTGTGTGTGTGTGTGTGTGTGTGTGTGTGTGTGTGTGTGTGTGTGTGTGTGTGTGTGTGCATTGTGACCTAGAGAAAATCACTAGAGGAGGAATAACCAAAACGGAGATTTGAAATGAAATGGTAATCTTTATAACATCAACAAAATACAGCACTCGTCAGCGGCATGACGTGGGTAAACCGCTGCTAGTGATGGTCTAATTAGGCTCCATATTCTCACAACTTACAATAGTCTCCAACGTATTTATGTGATTAAGACATACCCATTACTGTTCATAAATTCGGTATATATATATATATATATATATATATATATATATATATATATATATATATATATATATATAATGCACTGTTATATTAAGACATGTACATACCCACTACAAAAATGTAAATCTTGTTTCAACGTTAAAAATTAACGTTTCTTCAGGCCAGAAAACATGATGGTACTAAAGTATTTTATTCCGAAATGCAGTTAACGAAGCACAATGCCAAAATCCGTCTTTGGAAAAAAGAAATTCCATAAAATGTAAAATGGACTTATATATGGAGAAAGAAAGAAAGAAAGAAAGAAAGAAAGAAAGAAAGCTATGAGATTAATAAAATGTGAAAGAGGGAAGGGGAAGCGGAAGAAAAACTAAAAGACCAAGGAAAGGAAATAAAGGTTGGGACAAGCATTCACAATTCCCCTATTGGCAAGAAGAAGAAAGATGAGTAGACAAGAGGTTAAAAAAAATTAGAGGATATATATATATATATATATATATATATATATATATATATCAATGCATTTCAGTTTAAAACAAAAAGAGGTGGAATGTGAGAGAAACAAAGAAGTAACAAATTCAGTCAATGAAATTCCGTCGAATCAGAGAATTAGAATTTCAACGGCAACGTAGCGAGTTAGATTAAAGTTTCTATGGCAAAATTATTCCGATGTTCAAAAAAAAATATACATGGAATGTAAAGGAGTAAAACAATATTTGATAAAACAGATTCTACAGTACGGAGTATAACACTAAACACATTTTAAACCTTCATATTGTTATATCAATTATACATATACTTTATTATAACAACTTTACAGTATGAATTATAACACTGAATGCATTTTAAACTGTTCTATTATTTTTATTGTAAGGCTTCATTAAAGAAAAAATAATTTAATAAAATAATTTAACGAATAAATATTTAAATTCTTCTTTTAAACAATAAACATAGAATGAAATCAAGATAGAAATAAAGGTAAAACAAAATTAGCATACACAGTTAATATTACAGTGAATTAATTTTGAAATGAGAATTGATATTATTGCACATAGAATGGTAAAAAATGAAGGACTGAAGATATAGGGCTTGGATTGAAACACAACTGATTTGACATCAGTCAGCGTTGCTACCAATAAGCCATCAACATTGACCTTACAGCAGCTGCTAATTTCAGAATATTGTATGTGAACAAACATCTAAAGAATTTAAATTTCTATATTATTATGTTAATCATAAGGTATTATAAAAGACGTTAGGTAACAATGACTAAAGTAAAATAATGGATAAAAAGTAAAATTAAGATTAACATATATTGCGGTAAACTTAGACACAGAAGTAAAAAATTAATTAGAATATATTAAATTTTAGAATTAAATTTAAATTAAAATTAGATATATAATACAGGTCCAACTAGGCTAGATCGACGGTGGCCACAATGCAATGTTTATAAACATAATGAAAATAAAAAAATTTGCTCGAAGTTTCAACATTTCTGTAGCAAGATTGTAAGATTAATTCCTTTGCATGTTTACATTTAATTGTCGTTTCGTATCTCTGATTCAACGGACTGTCATTGTTTGAGTATTTAATAATTTGCATTTTCTCCTGTAGACAGAAAACATATTTCGTTTAGAGACGTTATGGTTCTAGCTATTTTTATAAATTTCCATTTAAATTTGTGCGTTTTATTTTCGTCTTTTATTTCCCAAAAATACTTAAAAAACGAAGTCATGTTTCGTTTAGCTGCGTTATTAAAAAGATGAGATATGATTATATAAGCGCTTCTTTGAAATCATTCATTGTACTCCCGAAGCAAAAGCGTTCAGAAATTCTTGGATTTTCCTCCGACGTAATAGAACACCCATATATTATCGATTTTATTAAACACCTGTTGGATAACGGGTACTTGTGATTTTTATAATTACATTAGTTATTCGTAGGAGACACATTAGGGTCAGTGCTAGCATTTCGTTATTTTTGTTATATAATTTCAATATTTTAGTGTTATGTTATTTAATTATTTTTTCGAAATTATTCGTGCAACTTTGCGAACGTTGAGAGTGTTGCGACAGAATATTGTCATTTGAGGAAATTGCTTTTCAATTAATTTTAAGATTTTATGTCTTAATTTAGTGTGTACTAAGTGATTGTATGGAAGGGTATATCATATGATCTTCCTGTTTCCGTTTATCTTCGTGGAACGATCATAATTTTCCACAAATTAAATTTTTGAATATTTAAATCCATTATCTTTAAGAATTCAATCAAAATACAACGGCAAATTAAACAGCATAAACGGATAAAAATCCACGATATCAAACTGAATGAAAGTACTATTATTTTTTCATTTCAATTTTTAAAACCACTATTTATTTATTGGGTATTAAGCCCTGTTTTAAATTAATATTATAAAGGCTGGAATTTTACTATTATATATATTATATCAACTACACTCACAGGTAAAATAATATCATTCGAGACAACATCAAAAATATTCATTTATTGCTGTTTGAGCTGATATTACAGCAACAACAACAACTAATAATAATAATAATAATAATAAAAACCATGAATTTAATAAACGTACATAATATAAGAACATGGAAATATAGATTTCGTTTAAACCCAACCACTGTTCCATTAAATTTTACATAATATAAGCAAAAACATGGGTTGATGAAATTGCAGATGCATATTTTAAGAAATATCCTGATAGACCACATGATATGAAATAACAAAACAACATTGTACTCATATGAATGTACTCAGAAAAAACAATATCAATAATTTTTATGAGAAAATTGTCATTGCCTCAGGTCAGAGGCTGGCATAACTTTGCATCCTGCAGGAATAATACAAATAATTTTCCCCACATCTGCAAATTGATTGGCTGATATCCGCACTTTAAAAATGGAATATTTGATAGTAATGAAATAGTAAAAGAACTGTTAATGATATGGACGATACCCGGTTCGATAGGTAGGGCCTGTAAACCTCATAACAGAATGTGCTTTCTTATTATATTGTCAGTTCCCGAATAATCTTTACAAAGCATATGAAAATTCCATAATTTCAAATTTCAAGAATGTGCTACATCTAGGTCAGTAATATCAGTTGGGTTTAATTGGGCAAATGTATTATGAGCTCATTCATTATCTACATGGCCATTCATGTCTTAAGAGAATACAGATATTCTCTTTATCTGTATAAAGTACGATTTTTATTTTAAAAATATAAGACAGTGCAAAATTTGATGTTACCATCTCTGACCATATATCTGTGGATGTGGTGGAAAAGTTAAAGAAGATAATGATAATAGCATCCGACTCTGTTCATTTCAAGTCGATATATATATATATATATATATATATATATATATATATATATATATATATATATATATATATATATATATATTCATAACATAAAAGCTATAAGTATAGACAAAGAAATGAATATGTTTTGCTAACAGTCGACGCAAATAAATGATACATCGCCCTTTTCATATACTCGTTGAATAGAATTTACTGCACCATATTTGGCAGGTGTCGGTGTTTTTACATTCACAGAAGAAACTATTTTGATGTGTTTTTAGATGTGGGTATTGGCGACTCATTAATCAATTCTGTTCATTTTGGCTCTCTTTGTCATCACATTCGACAAATTAAAGTGTAATTATAAGATGTTTGAATGAGATTGAATCAGAATTTATCATTCGGATTTGCAGAGCGTGTGAAAATTGATTTGTCAATAAGACTTGAACAAAAGCCATTAACACGTTGCTAGTCTAACGGTTCTACGTCCATGCATAATTAAACGTTGCAATGCTCACATGGGAAATAGATTAAATAATTCATGCAAAGGAATATGACATAGAGAATATTTAAAACTAGAAGAAATAAGCTCAGGCTTAGAAGAAAGAAGTATAATTAATTTATATTGTCAGGTATTTGGTGGATTCATATATTTTTTATTATATTTTTGTACATAGAACTTGAAGTATATCTGAGTTTGTTTATATTCCTTAAATAAATATAACTTCAAATCGCATTACTTTGTTTGCAGAACGCTCTGAGGAGAGAATGAATATAAGATAAAGCCCGAGGCCCATTGTTATATGATAACTACAGAATTTGAAATTTTACATTAAGGTTTAAGAAAAAAAAATGTAAGAAGTATTCTCATATTGTTAAATTTACGGGGTTTATTAGCAGACAACTCTATAAAACTCGATATAACCCAAAATAACCGAAGAAAATTGTTCCCGTATTGAATGTATTGAATGACTATACGATTATAAAATACATTTAAATTATTCTGATATCGAATACAGACCATTGGCACTGATAGCGAGGCACAATTTTTTTTATTTCTTTTTATGTGCCATTTCATTTCAAGTCTTCACCTCCCTCTATCGCTTGCAGTTCTCAACAAGTTCTTTACTTCTGCTTCCTTCCACAGACCGCGTTCAGTCATCCACAAGTCCTCCAGGCATGACACGCGTTGATTTCCCTTCTCTCGCTTTCCCTCTATTCGACTCCTGGGGATCAGATACTCCAGGCCCTCATTATATGCCCCAGAAACTTCAGCAGCGGCTTTCTGATATTAAGTATAAGACTCCTCCTTGTTTGCAACCTCTCTAAAACCACATCGTTGCACACACGTTCGGTCCATAATATCCTTAGATTCCTTCTGTAGAACCACATCTTTGTCGCCTTAATCATCGAGGAAATCTTTCAACATTCACTGCCGTAAAGAAGGACAGATGTCACGTAACGGTTCTATATTCTTTTCTTTGTTACCAAAGAACTCCTCCTGTCTCGCAGTACTCTGCCCAGCTTTTGTAATGTGCCCTTGAACATCCCTATACGTCTAGGCATTTCAGTGTCGCACTTACCGTCCTCTGTCAAGACGCTTTCCATATATTTAAACTTCCAAAGCTGCATGAGTCTAGTGTTCCCGATCTTCAAATAGCATTTCGAGTTCATCCGCACACTGACGACCATGCAATCTGCCTTCTTTTAGTTCATGCTTAGTGCTTTCTTCTCCCTCTCCTTCACTACCTTCTGTAGGAGATTTTGTAAGTTAATTCCTTCTCTGCCATCAGTACTGTGTTATCTGCGTGTCTTACGTTGTTAAGATTTTGGCTGCTAATGCTAAATCCAGGTAGGGTCTCAAATTCTCTCAGAATTGCCTCGCTGTCAAGATTGAACAGATCGGGTGAGAAGAGGCATCCATGCCTTACGCCCCCTTCGATTTGTATATATTCACTGAACTCGTTCCCTATACGCATGCATGCTGTTTGCTGCTAGCACTGGTCCCTGATTATTCTGATATATTTACGAAATATATCGAAATTGCTGAGTAGATCCATCAGATTCTTGTGGCGTACTTTGTCGAAGGCATTTGCGTAGTCTATGAAACATAGGTACACACCTTTTTGCATCTGTATCTCTCTTTCTGATAAGACTCTGAGCATGAATATCGCGCTCCTTACTCCGGTGTCTTTAATGAACCCGCACTCTTCGTATCCTATCTCTGGCCTGATTCTGCTGCGTGTTCTGTTCATTAGAATACAGATGGTGAGTTTTGTCAGGAGGCTCATTAGGTTTATTATTCGGTGGAGTTCGCATTCTTCTGCACCCGTTTTCTTAGGCATAGATACGAAGATAGATCTGCTGAGGTCAACCATTAGATCGCCGCTGTTGTAGTTTTCATTTGTTAATTCGGTGATCTTTTCTATGCTAAATTTGTCTAAGCCTGTCAGTTTTTCCGTTATGATTTTGTCTGGCCCAGCTGCCTTGTTTCTTTTCAGTTTTGTCAGAGTTCATTCTATTAAATATGTGAAAGTTTCTGATGTTTAAGTTACCATATTTTGTCTCGATCCAAAATCGGCTCTCCTTTCTTTTGGAAATTTTAGTCATCCTAAAATAATTACAACGTTTTCCATAATTTTAATATTCACAGCTCTGAGGGAGATCTGATTTATTCCGAAAGATAAGAAAAACTAAATTAAATTTTGCAAATGAATAAGATAGCCTTTTTTAGGTAGAAATTATTATGTCAATTTCAAACACTGTAAGAGAGAGCGACATATGGTTTTTGATATTTGAATAACGATATGAATAATGTCATAATTAATATTTCATGAGACTTCAATGTCCTGCAAATCCTTTTATCATTAAATAATAATTACGCTTTTAAAATCCCACGATTATTAATCACACCGTGTTTGTAAAGTACCGACTAAAAGTTGGTACGGTTTATCGATAAATTTCAAAGAAAATATTTAAATATATACAAAAAGCATATATGTGTTGTTATCCTCCATATTTTCGCCATCTTTCAGGCAGCTTCATTGGTATATTTCTGGATGATGAATTGGCGAAGTGATTGTCCCAGTTTTCCATAGAATATAAGTTCTCCCGCTTCGGATATATATTATGGATCTGAATAAGTTGTAATCTAAAGGCGTTCGTAGCATGCCATTGTAGCTAAGTTCTATTTATTTCTACCTAATGTTCAAAGTGGACTAAGAGCTGTTGTTGTACTGAAGAAATACTATTCCCATTCCAGAAGCATTTGGTCGATTAGAATCTTTAACCTCTCCAATTGGGGACAGGATTCGTTTGAATTTAACATGAGATCATGCGGAAAGAGATCCTAATGCGCAATATACTTCAAATCCCACCAGATACAGAACAACATTTTCTTCCGGAAAAAAATGATGACAAACCTCATAGATTTTTCTAGTGGATCATCGAACGTGATGATTCCTTTTCTAAAATATGAGCCGTTTCTGGTCAGATAAATATCACCTGGAAATGTGGTCCATCAATTTATTTCAGTTACATTATAGCCAACTATAGACAAGATTTAAGAAGCGATATGTTTAAAAATACAGAGCAACAACCAAATGATGTAAGTAGAATATATTAATCGGCTTTTAAATCTACATTAACAAGTGCAGACCTACGGAAAAATATTCTATTTACCAATTCATAATTTACACCTAATCATAGCGAGGCACTTATGAAAATTACTCTCAGTTATAGCACTATCTCCATGAATGTCACATATCTTTTTTTTTAATTTTATATTCATTTATCTCCATTTCCAAAAATACTAAACAGGAAGTGAGTAAAAATCACCCCTTCATTTGCTTTTAAATTTTAAGATTAAGAATATATATAATTAATTATTCTTTATAAATACGCGTTGAATTATATTTTTCAGAATATATATGTGTGTGTGTCTGTGTGTGTACGTGCGTCTGTGTGTGTGTAATTTCAGACCCGTGTGAAAAGAAATCACGTGTTGAACCATTAACCCTATAAACTTTTTTTTTCAACACAATGTATAGGTATGTGAATACAAAGTGGCACTAAGAATAAAACAACTATGCATTTAAAAAACTAACGATAATTACGCAGGTACTTGATATTTACACGAATGAATTATATATGGGCAATAATTAACTTTTAATTCAGAAGAAATATTTGTTTCAGGAAAAATATGTAATATTTTATTTCAGATATGTAGAAAACTTAATTCCATCCAATACATGACATAAAGTCTGAGGCAAATTTTTTTAATATTGATTATATTTACAGAAAAAATATTGTTATTCAAACTCGTGAAGGAGCTTTTTTCTCGAGATTGTTCATATAAATTAATATCATAAAAGCAATGACTCGCTTCTTGTTTTCATTTACACTACTGTGTTAAGTGGTTATAGATCTCTGATACAGACATCCGCTTAAAACATATCTGATTAGTCCACATCCGCAAACCTAATTTTGCTTTATACTACAACTATACAGACTGTATCTTTTGATGCGATCAACATTTGGACAAGGCCATAACGTCGGACACGATGACTTGCAATTGTGTGATAGCACAAACAACGAAGTTCACTCATATTTTCATCTTTCAGCTGACTATGATTGATTAGGCCAATGGTATGGTATCACTTAACTTTTTTAACGCTGAGATCAATTGAAGACGTTGTCTTCTTGACTCACTGACAACAGTGATAATGGAAACTGGTTGGTAATACCTCTAAGAGAACATTCAAGACACTCGCCACCACATATGCACACACACACACATACACACAACTAGTGTGCACGTACATTCACACATACACGTTGTTTGTATATATGTAATGCTGATGAAGTAAATAAAAAAAAGACATTTATGAACAACGGTTTTGGAATATATCATAACGTATTTAATTTCGATTTATTTTAATTCCAAAAATAATTTTAAAAGATTCTAAACCATCTTTTCCCCTTTTACGGTTTGCGTACAATCATTATTCTTAATTAAAAAAAAAAGAACCAAAAAAAAAGAACCAAAAAAAAAAAACAAAAGCAAACTAACAAAAAACATTTTAACTTTTATTTAGTTGATTATATTTATCATGAATTCGAGGAGAATTTGCCGAGTGGCTCTATGACAAATTTAAATGAAAAGAAATAATGTTTATTTTAGCAGAAGACATTCATTCTTGGAATTAAGCGCAATGTACAGCATATCGGCAGAATAGTGCACAAAAAACATTTAATAGTTAAGTAGCAGTATATGTCTTGAATTTCGTTAAAACGAAAAAATATATTTACCGATAACACATGGTTTGGCAAAATACATACATTTAATAATATACTTGTCTTTAATATTGCGCGCAAATGAACAGTTACTGAGTCAGACAATTATTCTTCCAAGAATTCAGAAATTTTCTAAGGAATTCGCTACCGACATAACATGAGAGTTTTGATGTTGATCAGAAGTTTCTCATTAACAGCTGTCATAATTGCTCAACATAATGCAATGAGATATTGGAAATTTTTTAAGTAGGAAAATACGTTTCCTCAGAAAATTATCGCCCAATTCGGGCAACGGGGTAGGGCCTATTACTAAAGTAAAATATTGTTAAATATATCACCGTGTAAAACGACTGTTATGTAGTGTATTTGGCCTTCCATGATGTCAAATAATTTGCACACAAAAAAAACTACCTTCTGAAAGATATTTATTTCCCAACAGACTATACTGAAACATTCACATGGATGTTTTATATTCCTGGCGTGAATTTTGGGGTAATCGCATTTCATGGGAATGTCATTTAATACGGTTTGAAGGAGAGTGAGACTCATCGAACAATAGATGTCCTCTATTTAGACAACATTCGCATTCCGACAGAATATGACACTTACATGAAACGATATTGTCATATTTATTCTGTCTGCCATCCGTTAAGTTAAACGCATACGACAACGAGAACGACATTTTGTGATACAATAATTTCTTCACTATGATAAAATACAACTGTTTTATTATTCTAACAGTTTTTTCAGTGGGGAATGAAGGACATGTTTCGGATTATTCTACAAACTATTTAATACAAAAATAATATATCCGAATGCACTTTTGTGTTTATTTTACAGTGTTCATTATTGACTTACACATTATTTTTTATTTGTTGCTGGTTGTTATTGTTACGCTTATTTGGCTTAATATGTGCTTTCCTAATTTGTTAATTTGTTTATTATTTGCTTAATTTATTTACATATTTATTGATTTGGATTAATTTATTTTAATTATTTATTTTTATTTAAGTTCTTTAGATTATTGTCTTTTTTGCCTTTTTGTCATCTTTTTGTTCATTTTGAGCTTTCGATTTTATGATTCGTAGGAAAAATTTTTTTTCATGCCTGGATTTTGAGATGAACCCGGACGAAGCTATGACAAAGTGCAGAATCTCGTCTGGAGAGGTAATCAGATTCGTTTCCTTTGATACGGAGACTACGGGTATTTTTGCCGAGCCTCCGATCTCGGAAATCCAACATTAAATTCTGCCTTGTGCAAAATGTGACTACGTGGGTTAGTTGATAGATACCGTCTCGCTAGAATATTTTCCAGCTGTGCTGGTCAAGCTCTCTGCCATCGGACAGAGAGGATTCACACATGAGTCTATGTCGAAGGGCCGAATCTGGTCTCAGGAAACAGCTCCCTGACCCCGTTTTATACGGGAGCTACGGGATGTTTTTTCCTGAGCATACGGGTTCGGATGACCCACATTAAGTTAGGCTTTGTGCCATATCTGATCGCGTGGGGAGATTAGTTAATACTCTAGATGGATTCTTTTCCAGCTCTTCTGGCCGAACTCTCTACCCCCCGCTTCTGAACAGAGAGAATCCCCAGACGATGTGCAGGGTCTCGGCTCGGGAAACAGCTGCCTAACCTAGTTTTATACGGGTTCTACGGGATTTTTTAGCTGAGCCTACAGGCTCGAAATACCCCGGATTAAACGCGGCCTTGTACCACATCCTAACTCGTGGGGATGCTTGAAAATATCATCTAGCTGGAATCTTTTCCAGCTTTGCTGGTCGAATTCTCTGCTTCCGGATCTGTCAGAGTTAGAGATTCGCCTCCAGCTGTGCTGGACACACTCTCTGACTCTAGGCAGAGAGGATCGCCAGACGAGGCTATTGCGAAGTGCATATTCTCGTCTTGGAAAACAGCTACCCGAGCCCGTTTTGTACCGGCTCTGGGTGGAATTTTTGGCCGAGCCTACGGGCTCAGATTACCCCACATTAAACTTGGCGTTCTGACACATCCTACTTTGTGGGAAGGCTGGTAAATATCGTCTAGCTGGGATTTGTTAGATTTGGAAATTCGTCTCTAATTGTGCTGAACACACTCTCTGACCGGAGGCAGAGAGTATACCCAGACGAATCTATATCGAATGCCAATATCTTGTCTCGGGAAACAGCTATCCGACCCCGTTTTATACGGTGCCTACGGGGAATATTTGGCCGAGCCTACGGTCTCGAATACCCCACGTTAAATTCGGCCTTGTGCCACATCTGTCCACGTGAGGCGGTTGCTAGATATAATAGCTGAGATCTATTGAGCCCGACTCAGTCTTACGCGAAAATGACCAACTTTCTAATAGTAGCACTCACTACTAAATTGATTTTAGATGATTGTGTGCATAACTGTTGCGTTTATTCTTATTTTTCTGGTTTTACAATAAAAACTTATTTATCCACCGTGTTGTTCAAGCATATATTCCTATTAGCACGAAATATAACACAACTCTAATCCTGAACTATCTCTATCTGATTCAAAGTATAAGTGACATTTTTTTCCATATAGGGTATAACCACTTTGTTGCTTACACGTTACGTCCGTTTTTCTCATCATGTTACTGTGGAAATACATATAAGTTACATTAATGCTTCCTTTCGTCTCTACGGAAAACAATTTGTTTCATCATGTTCCAAAATATCTATTACAAATAACTTGAAAACTGATTAATTTTCATGTATTAAACTAAGGACAATTATAAGCTGAAAGTGTTTACATTTAAACTTTTACGGGTTTTCTTCATTAACTAAACCACCAATGATTCTCGTTCTCTTGCGAATAGGTTCACTGGCGTAAAATAAATGTGATTTATTTCGTAGTAAATAGAAATCATCTTCACATCTTGATTGAATAAAGGTTGTCGCTTATATACAAATATACATGTTTACACATCAACTTTCCACAAATGAAATTTCTAATTACAGAAAAAGAACTGTTGATAAGAACATGCTATGCATTAACTGTCGAGACATGAACAAATTAAATTACGAACGAGATTAACAAGGAAATAAAAGTATACTTTTCCTAAAATAATTCTTCCAAGAATAAAATGTAGATTTATAACAGAAAATATCATTGCATCTATCGCTATTTTATTATTGTTTGCAAGGTTTGGTAACATTTTTCTTTTAAAAATATATAAATTTTTCTAAGATAGATCAAAGAATATGAAGTAATCAATGTCTATTTAAAATTTACCATGACCAGTATTTCATGAGCTACTATTCCTTCGATAAAATTATGCTTTGAATTTTATTAATTATAAAGCTTGATATATTTTAATCTTTCCATAATTCGAGTGGGAAAATAAGAATATCTGTGTTACAATATTTATAAAACTATACTAGTAAGACTTTATTAAAATATATTAATTTAATCGTTCCTATATTACATGTATGTACGTTTCAAACGGTTAAAAATGCTATTGCAAATATTTAATTACAAATTCGGAATATTGCGCAGCCAATGCTATTTTAAAATTGCATCTTTAAAAACAAAATAAATTCCGAAAATAAAGAATAATAAATACAGAATATAATAATAAAAACAGATATAGCTTATTCAAAAACACTGCTTTTATAAAGTCTCAGTCACTATTTATCTGACCAAAAGATCATTAGCAACAAATCAGCTATCATGTGTATAAGATAATACAACATATCCATTTAATAATTCGAGAAATATTTATAAAACTAATTGTAAAATCACTAATTGTTTTAGAAGCCATTCTGATCTAAATTAAGCAATAACCCATTAATAAGATATCCATTGTTTTCGACAACGCATAAGGGAATGTATATAAAATATTTAAATTAATTTATTTACTCTTCCAAACCCGTAAATGCACGTTCCTTACTGCGTTAAACTTAATTTGTTATTGCTCGAAATGTTAACGTTATTTTCAATTAATAATTATTTAATCTACTACTTAAAATGCACTTAATATTCCATTCACTGTTAACCTACACGATAATGTTTTACATAATTAGGAAACGGAGAGAAAAGGAAAGACGAATTTTAGTTAATTCATCTCCATAAACAACTACATTTTTGAAAGGATATTTAAACATTATTGAAAAAGATCATTAAATATAATAGACACAAAACATCTCTTGTTATTAATATAATGTATTTTCTGCACGAGCGGCATCATAGGATTATTGATCTTATTTTACGAAATATTCACGCAAGACAAAACTCCTGAATCGGTGAAGGGACAGTCTTTTTGAATGCGGTTATTGTATCAACGTAGAAGAAAGAAGTGAATGGGTACTATGATGTTATGAAAAAAAGAAAAAAACAAACAAACAATGAACTTAGGAATGAGGAGGGGGAACTTGCAATGTTTCGCCCATGCAAGGAATACTGCTGCCATATATGGTCTAAATCCCCCGCTGTTCTTCTCAATGTCCTCGAGAAATCCATAGACGGATATGCAATGTGTTTTGTCCAAATCTGCCATCTCTTCTACACGTCAATTTCTCACAGAAATGCCGTCGCTTCACTCTGTCATTTCAACAAATGTTTTGCTGGATCCCATACTGCATGAATTTAAACGTGCCACTAGGCCGGTATCTCAGTCGCACCCTTTCTTTGTCAAAACTGTTAAATATAGCCGTCTCTTCTACTCCAATAGCTTCATATCTTGCAATTCCCTTCTTTGAAACTCATTTCCTCAGAGTTGCTTCCTTTATAGCTATAATCTTCAAATATTAAAATAAAATGTCAATCGATATTTTCAGATGCCTTGATCTAATTCCCCGTCCTTTTCATCATCCTTTCCTCTCTCAGGTTTTTTTTTTACTCTTGCTCCCACTTTCTGTAACCCCTTGCGCGCTAGATGCCCTCGTGCCTTGCTTGGGGTAAAGTGCTTAAATATATATATATATATATATATATATATATATATATATATATATATATATATATATATATATATATATATTCTTAATAGCCCGATGCAAAATATAGCAGCTCCGTGAAGAATTTGCTCGAGTAGGACTTATCAAACGAATATTAAGGACATGACGATGATCCAGCCCTGTTTAACATGCATGGCCCTAATTGCCTGATGAATAGTAACAGTAGCTCGCCTGGAAATTCCACACATAAATAGTAATATATTGTCGATATGAATCTGAAAAATATAGTTTCGAATAATGAGGTTTTATTTTGAGTACAAGCATTGAGCATATTCAACACTTACTCGTTGATCATGGATCGTTATTATTACATTTTTGGAAGTATGGAAAGTTTCAAGATAGTCTTTTCTCAATTGTGGTGTTAGAGAGAGGGAAAAAGTGATCATCTACCAGGAAGTGACCGCCGTGACATTTCCCGTTGAATTTCTAAACCATGGTATCATCTACATAGATATTGGCTAACGTTCAGAGACGCTTCCTGATCAGTTCGTTAATATAAAAAAAAAAGAAATAGGGAAGGACTTAGGAGAGTGCTTTGTTAGATGCCCGTATTGAATCCATGTACTGAAAACAAGACTATTATCGCTGACTTTATGACTATTCCTATGAGAATGACTTTGCAATTGTGAAGACTCTCGGAGAAAATTCATACTTGGATAGTTTCAGTAACCTTACTATGACACATTAGGACTTTCAGATACCTAAGACGATCACCCTCGTGATGAGACTATCGCTTAGTACTGTTTTCGTGAATCCTGACTGAACATCAGAATTGGACCTAGAGGAGGGGAATCCATACTATTTCGATCAGGAAGTTTTAAGTTTGAGGTGAGAGAGCCAAATTAAAGGAAAAATGAATTGTGTATATTTACTGCGACTGAATTCAACATGTCTGTTTTATATTGAATTCAATCAAGCCAATAGCCAGTAATCACCTAAGGCAAACGGCTATAGAAAAATCTTGTTTTAAGAACATAGAATGACAGTATAAGATGTGTATATGATAAGGACATGCAGAATAGATAGCAGTAGAACGTAGACGTGATGAATTTGTTGTGATCAGTGTAGCACTCATTCAAGACTACGATAGACACTATAAGGGTTTGGGTGAAGAACCTCCACTAAAATGAAATACGAAGAGAAAGAAAATAAGTCGACGTGGTTCACATGGCATAGAGACATCTGTTTGTGAAGACATGAACTGGTGCAACTTGAGGCTACGTCTTAGGTGAATATCTGCAAATGGAAATAGCAATAGATTAGCTAGAGGTGAACAAAATATCGTCTAACACACGCGCGCATGTGGTCGTGTAAAAGGGCATGTTTATTGGAATTAAATTCACCCAGAAGGCCGGTAAATGATTTCGAACACTCAAGATTTGAACGTGCAGTTACGGCGACTCCGAAACAATCTCTTTTACTTGAGTGCGCTCTTGAGACTTCAGAGCATTGCAGGACGTGGCAGATTCTTTCTGAAGCGATATAAGGAATCGATGTCTTTCTAGGAAAAATTAAAGCACAATGTAATAAAAAATCGATTACTAATAAATTTGTTTATTACGATTATCATGAGATAACCTCATGTCCATTTATAAAATAAGTCAATATCGATTTACCTTTTAGAATTATTAGAAAGTTCTTACCAAATGATATAAAATCAAAACATATTTTTTCTTTTCTTTAATGTTTACTAAGCCTGATAATATTGTTATTGGATAAAGCTTACTATAATCACTGCCATTCCAGTCTTTTCTCCGTTAAACCCTGTGGAAGTTTCATGATGAAATATTTTTAAATATATCTACCTATTTTACAAATTGTAGGTAGAACATGGATTCGAAGGAACATTAATTAAATGTAAAGATCCTCGGTGAGAATTCCTTCGTCGGTCACTGATTCCTCTTCAAACAATTTGCCATGTCAATCGATAAATAGAGTAATATTACTGAGAATAAGATGGCTACAATGTTTTGTATCATGATATGACAACCATTAATTTTGAAGATAATTGCCTACGTAGCAGTTGGAAAAGAGAACTGGCTCCGTGAATTATTATCCAATAGAAATCGGGTAACATGTAAGCCGCAGGTTTTATCATTTAAACTGCATTCACAGATTATACAGTCAGATTCTTTATCTCTTATGCCATGTAAATGTGACTTCGGCTATAAATCTAATTTTAAAGCCAAATATTACAGTTTACATTTCTGATAAATGCTCAAAAGCACCAAGAATAACACCAAATCACCAAGCACCTCTTACGGATTCAAATATTTTATGATACCATGCAGATAATGGCTGTGTGCGTAAGTACGTACAATGTTCAGATTCACATCATGAAACCTTGTTTCGAATCTCCTCGCGGTTGATTTGCCAGGGATGTGTCATTTTGGTGTTATCGGCTCGGAAATGCGATTCTAGATTGCGGTAACTTTGGGGTGTTCAAAGAAATCCTACCACAATTTGATCAATCCTCATGAGTAATATTGAGTTGACAGAAATGCTTGGAATCCATCAATGATTTTACTAGTACGAAGTCAAAATTATTTAGACCGACTTTTAAACATACTCTGTTTGTTCCAAAATTTGATTACGGAAGATTAATCGCTCTCTACCAGAAACGGTAACTAAAGTCCGCTTATCAGAGTTACTATATGAATCAACAAACAAGTGGGTTCTGTGACAAAGTTAAATATGCCTGAGCAGGGGTCAGCAACAGGGATTGGCTTGTAGAAATAGCAGACGGCCGTATTCAGAAGGGTGTATTCGATCCTAATTCTTGGCTGAGGTTGAGTGATAATAGAAAATAAATAAAAAATCGTTAGAATCATGATACTGTCGATCCTCACTCAGTAGTTTACTATTGTGCATTCGTCGGCACGAAGAGCGGCTTCGTGAGTGAATATCTCATATAAAGCATTCTATTTGTGAAATAAAGGTCAATGAGTAGAAGTGCCAATGGTGTTTACATATATTTGCCAAAAGTATTCAAGACTGCCTGCAAGACTAACTTGAAGCTAATCAGCCTACGCAGAGGGACACTCTATTGAAATATTGCCTGCTGAATTTTAATGCAAATTTCAAATTCTAATGCTATTTCCCGTGTCATATATCATATTCAGGATTTATAATCAAGGGACAATAAATCCTTTCATAGCTACATGACCCTAAGCCTATTTGGTATAAACTTTCAAATAACCGTAATGTATATAGGGCTTGCTTCTGGTTGAATAATCCATTATTGTATCAGAGTCCTTTTTGAATAATAGTACCCATAATTAAATACGAGCTTAACTCCAGGCAAGATTTGTTTTCATTGACCGTTATTAAGACGTCGTATACCCAAGCTAGAATGCATTCATATTACATGCCTGTTAACACACATGATGAAATTACGAGAAAATACTCGCTCGATTTTGTTATATAAAATAAAATTATTGTCAAAATGATAACAATTAAGTTGCTTATTTCAGGGACAATCAAGACGAATAGGAGAATTTCTTTTTGATGAGAAAGTGGAGTAAGATTTCTTATTTACTTTGTCGTTGAATGCATTCGAAATGGTATAGAAAATGTTATTCAAATTTTCTACGCCAATACACGATATGTTTTCCAAAAACAATACATATTCAGTGATACGAAATAGTTGCCTAAATTCTGATCTGTTATTATCATATAATAAATTTCTTCGTTAGTTTCATAGTTTGATACCTCGTAATTACGCCTTATTAATATGTAAAATCCTGGGCTAATCATTTTGAATGCGATGCAAAGGGAAAAGACTTCTCAGTGACTATTTTTGATTTCACTAATAAAAAGGAAAGAAAGAAAGTAGAGGCGATAAAACCCTCATCTGTTTAACGTCAGCTTCAATGCAATAATAACAATTTAATTTTGAATATTTTCATTTTTATCCATCGACTTTTTAAGCGATTAAATGCATTTATATTTATGTTTCCTATTTTAAAAATTTGCCGTTGCAACGGGGAATCTTCTACGTCATGGAAATTGCGAGATGCTTATTAACTGATTAACTTAAGAATTAAGCTACATCAGGAAATTCAAAATGGAACCTGTGAAATTTTCATGTGTATTTATAATAATTGTTGAAAATTCTCTTAACTTAATGAAAATAATCCTTTTGAATGTTATGAAATAATGCAGTACACATTTTAATTTCCCTCTAAAGTGAATCAAAATGATTGTATATATTCTAATAATCATTTTTGTCAGCAAAGATTTTGTGACAGAGTTATGTGCTATTCCAACAAGAAATAAATTTCGAGTTTGAAAAGGTTTTACTAAACTATTAGGAATTATTTAATTGTTCCAGACATATTTGCATATTTGGAATTACCCTATACTTCAAAAGTCATTCTCCTTTTTCTATGTAAATTTTATATTATCTTAACATCTTGAATAATTTCTGAAAATCATTATTTCAATAACCTTATGTATTTACATTGGCACTGATCATATCAGCTTCTCCACATTGAATGGGATGTTACAGTTTCAAGACCGTCAAATGAATCGTATGGATGGGGAAAACTGGAAGACTTTTTATTGTTTGTAATTGCCGCATTGGATTGGAGATAACAATCGGCAGAAAACCACAATATTTGAAAGGTGGCTACTCGGCAGGACTAGAAGTCATGAACGTATTCTCTCTCTCTATCTGAAGGTGTGTGGATGAGAGGAGTGAGAAAGAGAGTAAGAGAGAATGACAGACAAATATATTAATTAGATATAATTATGAACATTCCTTTACCGATATTAAATAACCTTATTTGGGGTTCAGGAATTATACCGTATTTTTTTAATAATCCTATGGACAGATGTGCCTTTAAATTCACTCATTCACACACCCAGATCCAGGTAGTCATTCCAGCTGCATGTCCGCATATCGAGGTCTTATGTTAATACTGGTCGAGTAATTGTATCAATCACCGGCTTCCTAGTCCTGTCACGCTCTTGGTGTTATCCAGTGGTTACATATATAAATAGCAATCTCAAAGTTACTTAACTTCCGTGATAGCACGAGAACTACTGTTTCCATATGATATGGCTTCAAGCGTATTGATGATCAGAGGTCAGATTCTCAATTTATTTTTAATTTTTTAATCGTATCACATCAAGCATTTCGGGAATGCCATTAGTACACAGAATTTTACAGAGAATGAAAGTGAAAGAAAATACTGTGAATACTGAGGATTGAGAAAAGGGCAAATTATAAACTGTGTTTTGGATATTACTAATAATTATTTGAATATTGCAAATATCAGGGAAGCATTAGACGGTAGCGAATAAAACATGCCGGAAGTGCTAATAAAGAAACTGTTGGAATAGAAGTGGCGGTTTCTTTTTGCCAATCTAGTAGCATGATTAAATTCATGTATTCGCGACACCAGTTAAAAATCTCATCAGAGCAAAGTATTTGTAGTAAAGGCAGAGGGAAGCCACGAAACGTCATTGTGAATGTGATTGAAGCCTGGATGTCTTACCAGGTTCTAATACATTACAGATCCTTTTTTTCGGATTTTGTCAATATTCAATAATCTCGAGATGTACAGCAGGCAAACCAGTCTGAATATGGCAACATTATTCAAAGCTGAATGATAGATTTGGAAATGTGAAAGTTTAATTCTGACATCAAGAATTTTCAAGTTCGACAGAGCGACTCAAATTTCCTTTCAGTCGATGCAGCTATTTATTCGAAGTAATCGCTCCACATCAAGTCAGTAGTAAACATTGAACCAAGAAGGCGCAATGTGTTGCTCCCCTTTTGTCTCAAGTCAGTCTTGCTGATGGC
>CAHIKZ030000656.1:127500-202500 GCA_903632075.3 Acanthosepion pharaonis
TAATAATAATATGCAGTGGAAAATCTGCAACTTCTACGGGAAGGAAACTGAAATAAAGTGGTATGAACACCACACAGACCCGGTTACGGAGATAGGACATGATACAATTCTATGTGAGTGCACAATACACACAGACAGACCAATCGAAGCTAACCGCCCAGACATTGTTATTAGAGATTGTACACAACAATGCGTCCTTATTGAAATGGCAGTACCCGCAGACTGCAATGTATCTTTCAAGATCTTCAAAAAGATATCAAAATACAAGGTCATTGAAATGGAAATCTAAAAAATGTGGCACATGGGAACATCAACATTCACCATTGAAGTTGGAGAACTCGGAATGGTTGGAAAAGATTCCAGTAGACAAATTGAAGGGATTCCCGGAAGCCATCTCTTAAAGAAATCCAAAACTTTTCTCACAAGTACAGCCAACGCCTTACGAATGGCTTTTTCTATGTAATTTTTTTTTCCATTGGAAAATGTCATGATGCCATTTCTAACCTTAGGTCTCTGGGCGGGACCCGGAAAGAAATGAGTACACATCAGAAATCAGAGGAAATAAAATAATAATAATAATAATAATAATAATAATAATAATAATAATAATAATAATATTAATAATAATAATAATAATAATAATAATAATAATAATAATAATGATAATAATAACCAGGAAGCAGCCCCAACGATAGATAAATACGAATTAATTATGCTGATACAACATAAAATATTGCTAAACCGCATCGATCGGTACGAGGGTCAATAAGGACCGCGATCCCCAGTGAGGAAACAGACTGAGATCGAAATGTATGAAAGTGGAACAAACTCTACACAACTACATCTAGAGGAAATTCACGCTTAGGTCAGTCCACAATGATCTGCTCTCTATTCATTAAAATAAAACCCAACGATAGATATATATATATATATATATATATATATATATATATATATATATATATATATATATATATATATATATATATATATATATATATATATACATACATATATTATAGTCTAGTAAAGAGTATATTAAAAGTAATGATAGCATTTACAACGTCACGATATATCCGACAACGAAAATGACGAGAAATAACATTTATTATATCTGGCGAGAAAAAAAAAATCCCTTAAACAGGATATATATCGATGCTACAAAAAATAGCTTATGCCAAATGTGACAACTCGAGGAAAGAAATACCTGACACAGAACACGAAAGCTTCCTAGAAAACATTTAGATTTAGATTAAATAGATTAAACGTTAATATCTTAGGGTTACATTGCAACAACCCAGAGGAGAAACATGCACAGAAACAAATAGAAAACAGTGGTAATAATATTTTGATGTACACCAGCATTTATATGTAGATAATTACCAATATGGGAGGGAAAGTTATATGACAGAAACATCTGGCATAAATGGAATGATGTAAAGTAAATGTCTTTCGAAGAAAAGCCGACAATTTAACAAAGTAAGAAAGAACAGTAAAGTGAATGAAAATATCATCTTCGCTACACAGGCATTTTAAAAAAATAAGAGACGAAATAGGAAGAGCGATGAACCCGTCAGAAACTAATTATCTTATATACCAAGTGTCGGCAAAAATCGCAAAACAGTTGGTTAAAAAGTAAAAACACAACGGAAAGGAAGAAAAATCCATTCTCTAAAGGATTAATAGAAACCTAAATAAATAAACCATGAGGACAATTATCATTTCTAAGTGAAGTAGACAATGTCTCCAAAATAAATGACAAAAATACAAGACAACTGAAACGAAGCTTTGAAATAAAAAGTAAGACTGACGTACCAAAATTTAAAGTGAAGCGGAAACAGCAAATTCAGACGGAAGCAGAGAGAAACAGGTGTTATGAAAAAAAGAAACATTCTTCTGGCAAAACAAGATCTTCAAATAAGATGCCAAAAATTATATCGAGAAAATGGGTAAAAATAAAATAGAGATAAATGTCCCACCTAAAATCCAGGAAGTCAAAGATATCTGGTGTAAGATGTGGGAAAACTTCAAAATGCACAATGAAAGAGCTACATGTATCAAGTAACAACAGGAACAACACACACATATAAAGGGCCAAAATGGACGGATGTCAATATTACTGAAACAGCCAACAGGCAATTGCAGTCCCTGCAGACTGTAATGCATCTATGAAGATGTTCAAAATGATATCAAAATACAATGACAGTGGAAATAAAATCAAAATCTCAGAATTGTGGCTCATGAATACATCACTATTTCAAGTCCCACTTCCTTCTAACTGATTTGATAAAATTCTAATGGACACATTGAAGGTATTCCTGGTAGCCAAACCATTAAAGAAATGCAACGAAATGTGCTCACAAGTAGAGCACACACCATAAGAACGGCTTTATCTACCACTCATATGAAAATGCCATGATGACATTTCTTACATTATGTCCCTGCTTGTGAACCGGAAAGAAACGAGTAAGCACCAGTAATAATAACAATAATAATATAAATTAGATGCACTTGGCATTTAAACGCATATTATAAAAAGAAAAGGAATACATGAAAACGAATAGATACATGTATTGATAAAATCTCAGGAAAAATCTCACTCATTGAGGTTTACATGTGTGTGGTCTGCTTAAATTAACAGAAAAGCTACCTGAGTACAATACTACATATGTTCGTGAGAAGATTCTTTGTTAAAACCTACAGTAAAAGCCTTGAGAAAAAATACATCAGTAAATATGAAAAATTCGTTATAGTCCTACTCCTCCCTCTCCTTATACTATTACAACTAATAACAATAATAATAATAATAGTAATAATAATAATAATAATAATAATAATAATAATAATAATAATGCAAAATATGTTCCCATGTATGTGGCCTTGTCGAAACATTTTTTCCTTTTTACTGATAACTCGTTACTTATTTAAATTTGTGCAGGATTTGAACAACATTCCGTTAGACTTCAGTACACAATTCTATAGACTAAACATAGTTTTAATATTTCTTCCTTTTTCAATAATGTTTCAATTTCCGAACTACACACTTATTTCTATCTTTCAGTATCAATTAGCAGCCGTGGTATGGTAAACAAATATGACAAAACAGAAAATAAATGAATAATTATAGAAAATAAGGTTCTGATTTTAGAAAAATGTGTAAAGTCGAAGTAAATAATTGCGAAGGCGTAAAACAAAAAAAGGCGGCAAAATAATAATGTATTTACATCAATTGCTGGCATCAGTTGATAACACGCTCTAATGAATCCCTTGGTATGGCAACCACTTTGAGAATTCTACGAAGCGACTGATGTCCTTGTTTTAAGTAAAGTGCTCTTCTAAAGAGACGCGAGATCACTTGCTATTAATCACAACGGGCGGCTGATCTAATCACTACGACTTGCAAGTACGTTTGACGAGATAGCATCGTACACGGACCACTTAGGTCTAATTACAGAGTTTGCAGCAGACTAAAAGAAATATGAATATTACATGGAGAGACTAATAACATTTACCATCATTCTTGATCAATATGATTTTGAAATCATGAAAAACTGATAATACTAAGTTGAAGATCGGCTTGCGTGCTATTCTCTTCGCAATGCAAATCTATTTTTGGTATCGCTTTGTGTTTTGTCTCACAGATATGGAATGAGTATCATTGTTGGTAAGACTCAGTAGGAAATTACATATATATTTCATCATATCCTATACAGACATGAAATAGAATGAAGAACATTTACTACAATTTCAGTAAAATGATATTTAAGTTGTTACTTATATATTTATTTTAAAGGAAATGTAAACGGAATAATTCTACAATGATTTGACTAAAATATATTCAATATTTAATATTTAATATTAACAGGAATCAAAAATATTTAATCATTCTTAGCCAATGAAAATTAATTTCAAGCAAATACAATGTTTATATTGATAGCTGATTATTTAGAATTAATATATATATATATATATATATATATATATATATATATATATATATATATATATATATATATATATATATATATATATATATATATAAATATATAGGGACGCTTGTGAAGAAAAGAGACCATGCCGTTCGGAAGTGAGAGATATTTTAAGACAGAAAATGAAAAAACCTGCAAAGAGCAGAAGGACATCTTCGCTGTAGGAAAGAACGGGCCACGAAGATGGCTTCGTTTATCTCCGACGTGTTTGGTTTCGCAAGAAGACTTCTAGGATACAAGAGGAGTGGAAGATTAGTATGCACAAATTCTATTCCCTTTTGAAGAGTTCTTTTAGAGACGCAAGAAGTGATTATGTATTAGGATTTAATGATCGTCTCATTAAACTCAATCCCCCAGCAGTTGAGTTCGACACGAGGGTGCCAAGTTTGAGTGAAGTCAAACAGATAGCAATGACGGCTAGATCAGAATCGTAGCCAGGTACGAGTGGCGTGCATTACAGCGTGTACAAGCGTTGGCCAAGTCTTCTCATGAAATTATGGAAGATCATTTAAGTATTTTGGCAGCGAGGTAAATTTGCACAAAAATGGCGATCCGCAGAAGGTTTTTGGATCCGAAAAGAAGAGAACTCAAGAAATATTTAGCAGTTTCGATGTATCTCGTAACTGAGTACAGAAAGCAAAATACTTTTAGTGTGATTTCCCGGCGGATATCAGCTTTTCTCATAAAAAATAGATTTATAGATACAGCAGTACAAAAATGGGGAATCCCTGGTATGCATGGGTGCGTTTAGCATGTAGGAGTTTTGTCGCAAATAACAAGGGATGCAAGGAAGAATAAAAGGGACCTGGTTGTTGCCTAATTTGATTTGGACAATGCTTATGTGTCCATACCGCATACACTCGTAGAAGAATCTTAAGTTAGACATTACGTCCATGTAGTATCCGCGAACTTAACCTAGATTACTACAGTCAATTACATCTAAGATATTCTTCAGGTTTGGTTTCTTGAGACTGGCATAGACTCGTGAGAGGAATTATCACAGACTCTACATTGTCAGCCACGCTTTTTGCTATCGCAATGAATATGCTCGTGAAGTCCGCTGAGGTGGAATGCCGTTGTTCCGTTTCCAAGACCGGAGCTAGACAACCACCAATTCAGGCTTACATGACCGATCTTATAGTAACGACACATTCTGTTACAGGCTGTAGATGGCTGTTACGTTGTTGAGAGTGACTGACTGAGTGGACAAGAATGAATTTCAAGCCAAACAATTGTAGATCAGTGGTAATGAAAAAGGGCCGTGTGGTAAAACACTATTTCACAATAGAAGGGAGAGCCAACACGATGTTGGCCGATAAGCCTGTTAATTTTTTTTTGTAATGCTTTGAAGGACACACCAGCTATCGAAGCTATACGCACTGATTTTCACTCGTGGCTGGAGGAAATAGATAAATCTGAATTGCCATGTTGTTTCAAAGCTCGGCTATACCATCACTGTGTGATCCCACAAGCATTATGGCCACACCAGACATATAGCGTTCCCATCTCGACTGTGAAGACGTTGGAGAGGAGAGCTAGCAGTTTCATCCGTGGATGGTTAGGATTACCTCAGTGCTTAAGCAGCGCAGCCTTATATGGATTATCCAATGCCATCCAGTTGCCATTCAGAGGTTTGGTCGAGGAGTTCATGGTTTTACAGACAAGGGAAACCGAACAGTATAGAAACTCCGGAGATCCCAAATTAGCAGGCGCGGGAATTGAAGTCAAGACGGGCAGAAGATGGGGTGCAACTAAAGAACTATCTATCGAAGAAGGGAACCTGAGGATAAAAGCAATAGTGGATTCAGTCGCACAGTGAAGAGCACGTCTTGGACTGATTCCTTCCTAAAGATTCGGAAAAATTACAGTGAAGGAGCGTCAACACCTGATACGGGACGAAATAAGAGGGGGGATGGAGGAAAAGCAGATAACAGAAATGTCAGGTTATAGCCAGCAGGGTGTGTGGACCAGGAGTGACGGTGTAGACTGGCGAAAAGTGTCGTGGTCAGATCTTTGGAATACTGACTTCAGCCGATCTTGATACATGGTTCAGATGGTGTACGACCTATTACCAAGCGAGACCAACCTACATTATGGGGGAAAATACATTCACCAAAGTACCCCTTGTGCTTGGGGAGGGGAACACTGCAACACACAGCGGATGCAGAACTACTCTGACAGACGGGTGCTATCGGTGACGTCATGACACGGTTTTAGAGGCGGCAGTGCTCATTTATTACTGAAGATTTGCAAAACAATAAACTCATCACAGAAAGAAAAGCTACCCACTTCGTTATAGCAGGATCAAAACCGAGTAAGAAGATTGCAGGATCCCATTCACTGTTATCGTCCTCCCTCGGATTGGCAGATGCGAGTCGATTTTTGGAAATAATTGACATTCCCTCCACATATATCGTCCTCCAAAACCCATCCAGATATAATCGTTTATTCGGAGGCCACGAAACAGATTATTTTGCTGGAGTTGACTGTCCCTTGGGAAGAGCATATGCAAGAGGCATTTAGGAGAAAGTACAGTAAATATGAAGAACTTTTAGACGATTCCAGAACTAAAAGATAACACACTCATTGTTTCCCGGTCGAGATCGGCTGTAGGAGGTTCGCCGGACCGTCAATGTTACGAGCCCTTACTAGCCGAGGGGTAACTGGTCAAAAAAGAAGGCGGGCGATTCAAATGATCCTGGCGTCCGTCGAAATAGCCACCAGGTGGTTGTAGATAAATAAGGCTAATGAGTGGCCCCAAACTACTAAAAATACGACTATCTCAGTGTAGATGAACATAAGTCGCAAACACCATCACTAAATACATTTAAAAGCTTAAAAGTATATATATATATATATATATTTTTTTATATATATATATATATATATATATATATATATATATATATATATGTGTGTGTGTGTGTGTGTGTGTGTGTGTGTGTGTGTGTGTGTGTTACAATTGTATATATAGATGACGAGAAGCTTGGAAAATCAATTAATTTGAGTTGCGTTCAGTCGCACATATAACGACTTCATTTTTGCGTTTTACTGGTCTTTCGAGTAGACTTATTTTATTACATAAATTATCCTTACACGTAATCCTTCCTTTTCTTTACTCGCATTTTTTTTCATAATTACCCTTTTTTCGTTTCTGGATTTATTTTTGGATTTTTTTTTTGTCGTATTTACTCGTTTTTTCAATCGGTTTCCTTTAAGGATAATTATTATTAGGAGTAACTTATTTTAACTAAATTTACACGCTATTTTTCCTATTAACTATTATTCAATATGTAAATAAATATCTTGATTAATTTAATTGAAGTAATTTTAGTTATATATTATTTCTCTTAGTTTTTAAACGAATTTCTTTCGTTAAGGATAATTTTTTGGGAGTAACATATTTTATTTAAAATTTACACGTTATGTTTTTTTAAGTATTATTTAACATGTAAATAGCTTGAATAATTTATTTTTAATCCATTTTAGTTAAATGTTATTTATCTTATTTTTAAACGGAATTTATTAGAGTATCAATCAATATCTCAAACTATTCACACCACATTTTAGGAGATTTTTATTTGTAAATAAAGTCATTTTAAACACTCTATTGTAAACATTTTGTCAAGTTTAGTTAAGAAAAATAAGAATAAAAAGGAAAGTTATACAAAGAGAAAGACCAAACAAATAACACATAATAGAGAAGTTAACAGGTTAGGAAGAGAAAGAAAAGTAAGTCGTAAAACGAGCCAATATAATAAATCATTTTATTTATATATATATATATATATATATATATATATATATATATATATATATATATATATATATATATATATATATATATATATATATATATATATATATATATATATATATATATATATATATATATATATATATATATATATATATATATATATATATTAATTTATTTATTGATTATTTTTTTCTCTTCCAAAAATCCTGTTTTGGTGAGTATATCAGGGAAGATCAGTACAACCGAGCATACCCAATCTATAACATCGAATAGCTCAAGTGAAGTCTTGATTAGTTGCCGTTTTCTGGGGGAACTTATATAATGCACGTCCTAAAGCTAGTAGCAATTTTTTATTCGGGGTGCGGGCCGAATAGTGATCATATCCAGTCAGGTTGCCCATCGAAAAGTCTGTCGTTTATTTAAACCGGAGACTTCTAGTGACATGGGAGCAACAACACTGACGACGCATCTAGATTCGGCATTTAAACGTATAGTTTTAATAATAATAATATATGTAAAATGTTAATATGAAACACTGTTATGGAAGCCAAAATTGCCGTTTTTTCAGTGTTGGGTTAATAAAGAAGCATTTAACGCAAGAAAGATTTATGTTAGAATGCTAATTATCGAAGAGAGAGAGAGAGAGAGAGATAGTATTAATAGAATTACTATGGACTTTTTTTGTATGTCTGCATGAATTGTTACCACCTGGAGAACAAGTCATATGTAAATGATTCGAAAATTGTAACCCATGACAATTAATCTAGTGGTTCATGCAATCCCCAATATCATACGAAATTACAGAGCAGATACAAGCATCAAGAATACTGTCGATACTACTTCTATTGACCGAATACCAGTTTTGGACAGATCACTCATAATGACGTCTGCTGAAATCGTTGGTGTGTGAATAACGTCTACTCATAATGACCTCTAGTGAAATCCGTCGATGTGTGAATAACGTCCAATCATAATGACGTCTGGTGAAGTTGTCTGTACGTGAAAGCGTCCACACATCAAGACCTCTGGTGAAATCGTCGGTGTGTGAATAACGTCCACACATAATGACATTTGGTGAAATCGTTGGTGTGTGAATAGCGTCCACTCATAATGACGTCTGGTGAAATCGTTGGTGTGTGAATAGCGTCCACTCATAATGATTTATGGTGAAATCGTTGGTGTGGGAATAGCGTCCACCCATAATGACATTTGGTGAAATCGTTGCTGTGTGAATAACGTCCACTCATAATGACGTCTGGTGAAATCGTTGGTGTGTGAATAACGTCCACTCATAATGACGTCTGGTGAAATCGTTGGTGTGTGAATAGCGTCCACCCATAATGATTTATGGTGAAATCGTTCGTGTGAATAACGTCCACTCATAATGACGTCTGGTGAAATCGTTGGTGTGTGAATAGCGTCCACTCATAATGACGTCTGGTGTAATCGTTGGTGTGTGAATAGTTCCACCCATAATGATTTATGGTGAAATCGTTGGTGTGTGAATAACGTCCACTCATTATGACGTCTGGTGAAATCGTTGGTGTGTAAATAACCTCCATTCATAATGACGTCTGGTGAAATCATTTGCTTTTGGATAACGTCCACTCATAATGGCATCTGGTGAAATCGTTGGTGTGTTAATTACGTCCACTCATAATGTCGTCTGGTTAAATCTTTGTCGTGTGAATAACGTCCACTCATAATGACGTCTGGTGAAATCCTTTGTTTTCAGATAACGTCCACTCATAATAACGTCTGGTTAAATCGTTGCTGTGTGAATAACCGTCCCTCATTATTTGGCAAAGAGAAACCATTGCAGGTTGTTGAGTGTGTTGTCTAACGGCTTGTGTGCAACGGGGTTGCATTTGCATGTAATTTGATTCAATTTTTACCTTCTGTGTGCGCATTCCAGTAAGGTGCATCATTGATAGTTTTGTTCTTACATCATATGTGAGCACTATATACGTATGCGTGCCATTATCGTAACGTAATCACAGAATTATTGCAACATTTTCCTCAAGTAAATGATAATATGCTGTTTTCTAGAATATAAAATAATCCATATTTTCAGACCTAACAATCAATTCTTTGCGAAATGCTGTTAATCTGTTGTTTCAATTACTGGTATGATTTCACTATCACAGCTCCACCACTCTTTAAATATTTTATCACATATACGTTTTCCAGAGATGTATTTCGTATAAATGTACCGGAAAGAAAACTATATTTGCTTTCCATAATATATTGATCTTACTGTTCATAATATTTGATATAAGGGAAGGAATACACTTAGATATCAAACTATAGTATAGATTTCAAATATTATCTTGTGCTTTTTATAACCTGCGGTTCGGCATTCTATGTTCCGAGAATTACTTTTTCTAGAAAATAAATCATTTTAATAGTGAATCAGGCACAAAAATATGAACTTACTTTTTTGAAGTATGTGGAAAATAACGATTAGTAAACAACAATTTAATACAATAAAAGACTTTCTGATAAAGCGAATTTTTACGTAGTCATATTTCCATAAAATTCATATGTATACAAGTAATTATTAGTTCTACTATATCATTATATGAAATAAATGTAAATTCAAACGTAAACATGGATAATTGACCAAAATATTTATTATGGCTATAATCAAATAACGATAATAATCCTATTAATTATTCAGACAGATATTCTATCAACCAATGACTTTTTCAGCTCAGTGTATTTCTATATATTAAATAGAATTATATATATTACTTGGGTTGCTAAAAAGTTTATCATTTTTGAGACAGACATTTCTTGGGATGATCTGTATATTTCCTAATATTGTATGTTATATTTCCTGACAATATTTCTTGCTCGTTCCATTATTAAATATAATATTTTTACAAAAATTGACACACTGAGTGATCATATTATATATGGTAACATTTCTTAAATATAGATATATAAAAGTCAAAATGAAATTATGCTCTTTGTTTTCTTTTATTGAAAAATATTTTTTTAAAAATATGTAGACAATCGAGTAAATTGGGACAATAATATATTTTGTTTTCTGGATTATTTTCTTAGTCCTGAACAATTCATAAAAGCAAGAATAAAACAAAATATCTTCTTTACATGTGTAAAGCTATAGTTCATGTGATGAAAGATTCTACCATATTCGATCATTTTGCCGTTTCCAATCTGATCAATATTTGGAAAACAAATCTTAGTGATAGTTTCTATATCAGAAAATTTAAATTTAATTTACATTATACTATTTTCCATTCGCCAGCTAGAGGGCATTTATGTTTATCAGTTTCAGGAATGAGATAACATTCTCAGTATAAAATACATAGCTTAGAAATACAACATTTATCTCAAGAAAACTGATTCTATCTTCTACCAATTAAAATAATAATTTTTTTTTTAATTCTTAATGTAAATAACGCAAAATCTACTCTTAAATATGAACGTGCTCGACATGGTGCGAAACAAATCTAAACTCAGTAATTTTTTCTAAAGATTGTCGCTAAAATAAATTATTATTTTTTCTGAGCGATACTTCCTTGACACTTAAAACAGATTCAAGCATATATTTTAAAAAAATATTAAACAGAGACTCTTCCTGATGCACAATATTCTACACGCAAAACTGAAAAAATTGGGTCGCTGTGATCTTTCCCTGGACCTAGACTTGCTTGGAGATCTGCTATAAACTCAATTTTTCGTATTATTTAACAAACAGGAGGCGGAGAGGAGAGACATTCATACCTTTCCCAAGGCTCTTTGCGCAGAAGTAAATATAACGCACTGTACTGGAATCCGATGACGGCTGTCGGATTACATATTCCACGCGTAGTCCAAAACGCCTAACACAGATACTAATATATATATATCTACTTTGACCCAAACGTAGTTAAATAAAGCCTGACCTTTCCTATTAAATATATCTGTTGTTACGAAGTTTATTAGATTTCAAATAATTTGAATTTTTCATGCCAATTATAATGTTGAATATTAGTTATTATTCAATTTTAACAACTCCTTAAATGCAAGTTACACGGAAAGGAAATCATCTAAACAACCATTTTCGATTTTTAAACTGCGCCAGATTTCATTTTGCATAAACGTAAAAAAATATTTGGGGCAAACATCCGATGCACGTAAACGTTTTGTGTAAATCTACACAGACATGACAGAATTGAATAGACGCTCACAGAAACCGTTCATTTTATTAAACAAGTAATTTATACAAATGAAGTAATTATAAATGGTCATAAATTTAATAACTAATACTTGGTTGACATCCCTTTTGCCTTTTTTAATGCAAGGACCCTTCTAGGCATGCTAGCGATGAGTTCACGAATATCATCTTCAGGGATTTCTTGCCATGTTTGACGCAATAATCTTAAAAGTTCGGGCTTAGAAGATGGCTCCCTGTTATTTTGCGGAGTTTTCGATCTAATATGCCCCAAAGGTGTTCAATAGGGTTAATATCCGGGGACAGACTTGGCCATGGAAGTTTATTATCCCAATTTGTCTCAAACAATTTTGCGTTGCTTGAGCAGTGTGACATGGAACTTCATCTTCCTTAAATAGGGAGTCAACTTTGCTCAATCTACGACTTGAGAATATTGGAAGGAGCCCTTTCTTTAATATAGAAATGTATTTGGTTGAATTAATGTTTCCTTCACATTCCACAAGCTCTGAGCGACCATCACTCCAAATTGCACTCCATACCATTACTCAAAGGCCCCCATATTTCACCGTTGGCCGCAGTCTTTTTAAATCAAACTCTTGACTACAGAGTCTCCATAACCATACTCTCCCTCTATCAGAAAATAATGCGAATCTTGACTCATCAGAGAAAATGACAGTGGTCCAAAAGGTCACAGGTCTCTCCACCATCTCATGAGTACAATTATTTCTGTGTTTGATATTGGCTGGACGGAGAAGTGGTTTCCTTATCGCAGCTCTGCCATAGTAGCCCAGCTTGTGAAGATACCCGACAGCTGTTCTGAGACTGACATCATCTTGCGTTGCTATGTCTGAGGCCTTGCAACGTGGATCCTGTTCAACTTTTCTTTCGACAGTTCGCATGGTTCTTTCAGAGGGCCCAGGGCGGCCTGGATGAGGTTTTGTGCACTTCTTGCCATCTCTGATGAAATGTACGATCACTCTACTAACAGCAGAAAGGTGTATTGAAAGATTTTCAGATATTTTTCTTTGATTAAGACCACCTACATGTTGGCCCACGATACGTCCTCGCTGAAATTCAGATATGTCTGATGCGCCTTTGGTTCGTGGCATGTTCCTCTATTGTTATCTACAATTTTAATCAAATAATCTAAGTTAATTTATCTTGGTTATTAAATAAATCAGAAATAAAATGTATCTTAGTGTCTATTCAATTCTGTCATGTCTGTGTATATAGGAATAAACCATGTTAATATACGCTTTTAAATACGCAGTATTACTAATATTTGCAAAAGATTGTTTGTCATGAAACATGCTATTGTGCAAGAGGGTTTATGTTTTTTATATTATAAATGAGTAGATGTTGTCCTACAGAAGGATACTGAGAATCCCATTGACAGAATATGTTAGCAACGATGAAATAGGAAATTTCAGAGGCAAAATGGACGCTTATATTTAACATCAGGAAATGTCATTTGAAATTTCTAGGGTACATTATGTATCAAAAAGTCATGGAAAATTTAATGTTCACAGTTTAAATTGAAGTTTAGAGAGTCAGAGGGAAACAAAGTATGCTCTACCCGGACAAGTCGAGTAAATATATCGTTGAAGAAGTCTAAGGGGAAATAACACAAGACAAAATTTATTAAGAGATTCAAAGAACATCCAATTGTAGAGAACCATGATTGCCAACTTCTTAAATAGATACGGTACATTAAGAAGAAAAAAGTAAGAAGAAGAAGAAGAAATATAATTGTAAGATTATCGCTATTTAGATATTTTAATTATATGGATATCAAAAGGAAATTCCATTTTAAGAAATATAGTAATTACTGTAATGCGAAATTAGATCGACTTGGTTGTTCAACATGATATTTTGTCCTTTCTAGAAATAATGAGGCAATAGTTATTAAAAGCCAAAATAAGAGAGGCAGGAGAATATTTATGTTCCTGTTGTAAGCAGTAAAATTATAGGTGTTTTCAAATTTCATAATGACTTCTCGATCAAAGTAGAGCATTCTTAAAAAAAGACTATTTAATCGCAAAGATAGCACAATTAAAAAGATTATATTCCTACAAAGACGTGTATTATTCAAGACAAATATGTATATGTAGATTCCCGTCCTCATTTGACAGTAATAATTAAAAAAATCCTTTTTTGTTTCAATTATCTAAGAAGCATAGATTATAAATTGAATTAATTTTCAAACAAATACGAACTAGAGGAGGGAAGAGATATTTCTGTAGTAATCGTGAATTAGAAAAAAAAGTTACAAACGCATTGGTTTAGGGACTGAATAATTTTATAAAATAGAAATCAGTAAATATTATCATGTGATTACTAAAATACATTTTATTCATGAGCACGGGATATTTTATGTCGTTTTGAGCTTCTGGGTTTATTTATGAATTAAGATAATTCATTCCTTGTTTGAATAATATTACATGCGAAAAACGTAATTAAACCTGGACATTTATTATACCAGGAATTGTGTAGGAATATTATACCTTGACATGGCAAGCATCATGGTAACTTGTATCATATAGGACATCTTATAAAGTATCACAGAACTGCATCCATGCCATAAGTTACTGAAAGTATTCTCTAATGACTGCTACCAAGAATCTATCCATTTATTTTATCTTATTAAATGCAGTATCTTTGTGCGAGTAAAGATATAAATCACATCCCATATATTTTCGATTAGAAAGAATATGATGGCCACCGGATTTCGAAATATTTCCGAAAAATATTGGGGTGAATTCTGAGCCCAATAACATGGTATATCTATTAATTGAATGAACCTTTATTATTTGGTTATATGCAATTCCTGAATAGCAAATGGTCATGAAGAATTGCTATATTCATTTATCCTTTCCATGAAAAGCTTACTTGGAACTCATAGCAGGAAAACACAACACATAACATTATAAACCCAGCAGAAGTAGCCTGTCGGATGTCTTCTTGAAAACTCTAGTCTATTATTCTTAGAGACTGCATCACACAATACCCATACTTGTAAATCGGAAACAATTAAAATGCTTAATATTCTGACCAGTCCAAACGCTGAAATGGTCCAGGTATTTCCGGTGTTGTAGTGTTATCAAAATCAATCTACTGAATTATACTATAATAAGGCATGTTAGCGTATGAAAGACTCGCTGATTATGCGTCGGGTGTCTCTTGGATTGAATATTGGTTTCATTTGAGACAGCATCGTTTCTCTGTTACCACAGACAATACTACCCACCTTGTACACAAGATACACAATTGATTCATCGAAGGGGGCGATATCAAATATCGCTAAAATTACGGAAATAGCAAGTGACAACAATATCTACCATCTATCATATCTCATTCAAACTCCAATTTTTCACGAAGCTTTGTTATGTGTATTCTAATCCGGGATACGCAAGATCCACCATATGTATTTCACTGTCGCCCAAAATGGTGTTACCACCTATCGCAAACTTTATACACTTATATTTCATGATATTTGGCATGTCAGTGTATCTTTAACTGTTTACAATTACATTTCACTGATAGATCGTCTACTTTATAAGGTTTTACTCTGTGGCAAACTTTTAAAGATTTCAGGAAGTTATTAATAGTTTCAGGTTTTTTTTTTTGTTTTGTTTTTTTTTAAATACGATCGAGTTTTTAATGTATTTCCTAGAAAGAGAGAAGGCGATATAATACAATTTTATTCTTCGAAAGTTTTATCTGCACCTGCATTAAGTCTCTCCATTACATCACCATAATACCTGCCACATGACTGAGAATGATGTCTTATCATTCGTAAACGGCATACTTTAAAATATAATTAGGCGTGTACTAACCTTTACTGAAATAGGCAAAATGTTCTGTCAATGATGTTTACACTAAAAGAAAAGATATAATTTTCTTGTATAATTACATTTGTACGAACGCATATACATTGCTATTTATTATGCTGAATATTTTGTATCCTTCAATTATTTCATGAGAAAGTGTGTAAAGCCAATAATCTATTTAACCTATACTGTGAGAAAATCTGAAGCGAAGTAGAAGTTCTGTCAGGATTTATGATAACGCCGGCATAATAAGATACGTAGATATCACACTAGTAAGTGGAGACTCAGAATGGAAGCTGGAAATATACTTAGACAATACAGTGAATGAAAAGAGTAAGACAAGAAGAAGCGTTTAATTATAAGACAGTATACAGGCTCGTTAAGAGAACATAGAAGCGAATACGAGTATTATACATTGGGAATATCAATAGCATCCAAGAAGAGAAATTAGCTTTGAATAATGTTTAGACGCGGGCAAATATCTGAGGACTTCGAATTATTTTCGAAGTATTCAAGAATAGGACAATGTTCTTTAAACTAAGAATAAAAAGTACTTAACTGCTATGCTGTATCTATATACTTATATGACAATGAATGTTACATGTTCTCGTCGGAGATGAAAAGAGAAACGAGGAGGGATAGACATATGGTGATGTCGGCAATTGGTGAAAATACGAAAGTGAGTAACGAGAAAGTTTAGCGGATTTTTCATTACTAAGAAGAGATCTTAATATTATTACAGAGACATGTGTGACTTCATGATTATAATTAAATAGAATCATCCTAATATTAAATCACTTGAAAATACATATGATATGCTTTGTACATAATTACGAGCAGTATTATTGGGAAAAGTATATTGGATTTTAATCTCTTCGAGACGGAATTTTCTCAGTCAGGAATACATTCAATAAAATTACTTACTTCAATAAATTTCTGTTATTTCGGATATTCAATCTGAATTCAGAGAAGCACGCTATAAAATAAATGAAAAGAAGGCATAATCCATGAAATATTTCTTGAAAATTCTTCATTCAATCCTAAATAAATCATATGATAATGTTCATGAAAGTTGACGTTATCAGAAAATTAATTAATACATTAATCTTTAATACTGTTGTAATTTTTTATCATTCATAGGCTCTATAACGAGGAATTATAACAATAGAATTAGGGAAATGCTTCTGGACTCGATAAATACAACTTTTTCTAATGATTAATTTCTTAAAAACGAGAAAAATTGAAGCCGAATAGTTGAATACAATCTATCAAGTTATTAGCGAAACTTCATGTTTATATTACATAATAAAGAACATTTTAAATAAAGATGGATGCATAGAGAATAGAAAGAAGTTTGTCAAAAATTTTTTTCTGGATTACATACAAATATATATTTTTGTATCAGTCCTAACAAAATGAAACTTAGAATTAAGTTAACAAATAATTAACATAATGAAGTGTAGAATCTATCTACCCATCTATTTATCTACTATATATATATATATATATATATATATATATATATATATATATATATATATATATATATATATATATATATATATATAATATATATATATATATATATATATATATATATATATATATATATATATATATATATATATATATATATATATTTACATACGGTTAAATAGCAAGGTAGAAAGGACTATAGACCTAATTGGGAACCAGTCTAGTAAATGAACAACTCTGAATTAAAATATTTGTAGTATATTATCTGCATGATGTCTTTGCATTCATGTATTCTGAAAAGTCTCGTTTGTCCTGCTCTCATAGAGAAAATGAAGATATCAGTGTATGTATATATATATATATATATATATATATATATATATATATATATATATATATATTCATGAATTATTCACACAAAACCTGAATTGGCGAGAAAATCCATCGTTGGATTAATTCAAATAATATACAAAACCTCCGAATTATTGAATGAAAAAGATGTTTGTTTCTATAAATTTCGCCGCATTGACTTTTCGTCTGTTCCTACAGACATCTTTCAGGTATGGAAATGTTGTTCATTTGTTTTTCTCTTAGTAAAGAAGACAACGAAAATAAATTAAAAATGAGTTATTGTTTTTGGAGCGATGGATTTCTCGCCAATTAAATCATTAAACACGTTTATCGAAATTAAAATAACTGATCCAAGTGCGACGGCATTACTGTAATTATTGAACAAAAGTTCATGCCACTTTGACACCAGTAAAAATTCGTTTATCACCATATTTGTACATGAACACAACTGTAAAAAATTTAAAATCAAACTCAGGTTGATATTTCCAAAAACAATAACTCATTTCCAATTATTTTCGGATACAACAATACATATATTTTCGTTGTCCCTTTATTACTAAGAGAAAAAAACAAGAACAACATCTATTCCATACCTGAAAATGTCTTAGGAACAGACTAATGCTTGTAGTAAAATAAGAACTAATGCGGCAGAAATTTTAGAAACAAACATCTTTTCATTCATAACGGATTCGAGGTTTTGTATATTATTTGAATTGTTTGCGACGATGGGTTTTCGCCAATTAAATCATTAACCTTGCATTTGTTTTTTTATTTTTTTCATGAATAATTCATGAATTTGTAAATTGCACGTTTATCGAAATATATATATATATATATATATATATATATATATATATATATATATATATATATATATATATATATATATATATATATATATATATATGTATATATATATATATATATATATATATATATATATATATATATATATATATATATATATATATATATATATATATATTATCCTGTGAAATATACTCAAGTTAACAGTTCATAAATTGCACTTATAGGCGCTCGATTAGTTTTAGTCACTAATGCTGTTAGTGTCTCTAAAAGGAAGTACTAGTTTAATCTGAGCACTTTGACTCTTTCAAATGAGATTCCAGTTTTAACACGTGTTTGTGCATTAATGGTTTCGAGAGTGCTTGTCCATATATACATCATTATTTTCGAGATTCACTAGTTATGAGAATATATATGTTAATATATATTTCGAAATATTTATAATTTCTTGCATACAATATATTACATACACGTCAATGCATACAGAAATTAATTTCATGTGCATGAAATCTATGAGTTTAGTATTGTGAATGTTGGAGTAATTTTCTCTGTACCAAATGCAAAATATTGAACAACACTTATTTTTAATATCCAAGGAATCAACCTCAATTACATTATATTTCCACACACATGTGAGCGTGTGTCTACGTGTGTAATTTATTTTAATTACAGATCTAATAAGATTACTACAAAAAACATGGCAATTTGAAATATCTCACTTTTGTAAGTTATATTTCTTCCTATATTGAAAGAATCGACCGTAAAAAAGCGAAACTATCTCATGCTAAAATAAATTAAATTTATTGAACAGAAATTTTAATTATCTTGAAATTACCCTGCAGCAAAATCATTGATTTATTCAGAACAACGTTGAAATCGATTTATTTACTTTTTTATGTATAACCAATCCATGACTGGCTTCTTGCAGTAAACGGAAATGAATTGTCATCATATTAGCAGCCAGATCGATCCACTGGCTGATGCTGGACTACTTCAATGGACATTTCCGGATACTAATCAAATGTATTTTATTAAATGATTCATAAAAAGAAAAAGAAAAACGTGATAAACTTTGGGGGTGCATTTAACTTATTTACATTTAAGTTCAAATGTGAATAAAAACCACCAATCTAAATATTTCACACATACGTAATATATATATATATATATATATATATATATATATATATATATATATATATTATTTTTTTTTCTAACAACATTTTGTTTAATCAATTCCTTTCTTATTAACACTTGATATTTCCCTTAAATTGTCTTTCCTATATCCCCACTGGGTTATTTTATGGTATTTAAATTTATTTACACTGAATTACTTTCATTTACATACTTCAGAATTTAATGGATGGATATATATATATATATATATATATATATATATATATATATATATATATATATATATATATGGAATAAACACGTAGCAAAATTTTTTACTTGTTATTAAAATTAAGTCATGTCAGTAGCTAAACTATTTAGTATATTTACTAATTACACCCTTTTCTCTTTGATACTCTTGAGTGCATAATGCTATAATAATCAAATTATGTAGAGGAATATATTGGGTTGGTGCATAATTATCGGGCGTTTTTTGACGACCAGTTAATTTTTAATAAAATTTCCTGTTTTGTTTACTTTTTTAAATAAAGATATAACAATCAAATGGGGAACAATTGTGAGTAGATGGTGACTACCCTCCGGATTAAACATTTTAAAATGCCACTGTTGAATTATTGTTCTTTTTTTCATAATAAATATTGTTTAAAATCACCTGATAATTATGTACCAACCCAATACGTACTTTCTCAATGCAGAAACTTTACTATCATGGCTCTCTACAAACTTTGATTTTTTTTACTATTTCTCCTTAAACCCACTCTCCCATCCATTCATACAAACTACTTTCCTGCTTGATTTTTCCTTTTACTACAACTCTCAATCTAGTGTATTTCCATTTCTTCATAATGTCTCCTGATATTCCAGTTTTTCTGGTATTGCATCATGCATATCATATTTTGAAATATTCCTTTTTATTGGAAACATCTCAATTGTCATAAAACTCGGTCTCATATAACAACTGGTGTGTATGTTATTTAACTTGTTATCAAATATGGCATAAGGTGCTCTAAAGTAAGCCAATATATGGGACACCCTCTCAGAATTGAAGAAAATGTATTAAGTTAAAAATTATGGTATTAAAATTAGTAAAAGAGAAAATCAGAAGTAGCGCTTTGTATCAAGACTGTCATACATATATATTTTCCATTATTGATGGATGTTTTTTATATTTTTAAATATATATTTTTTTACATTTTTATAATGTATTTTTTATATTGTTATATTATTTTTTTTATATTTGGCATAAATGGTGGATTTTTTTTAAAATACACAATTCTGCATTTTTTCTAGTGATTAATATATTCTACATAAATTAACCTCCTATCGAACGTGCATTTTAGTGTACTAAGTTCAGCACATATTGAATATGTGATAATTTATGCAGTCTATATGATTTTATTTACTGTTAGTTATGGTAAATAGTAGTACACATATCAGTTTATTTGTATGGCACAGTGAAACTTAGATAGACATGAAAGAAAGAATGTAGTTACTGGCAACGTATTCGGCATTAATTTTGGCCTCTATCGGCGAGTATTTGTGTTGTATTCAGTTGAATTTATCTATAGAAATTGAAATTGCTTATACTGACGGAAGAAATAATAGAAATTGATTAAGAGAATCATTAAGTAAATGTTGAAACAATTACAGAGTAAGAAATACAAAAAAGGAATAATAAAGTGGAAAAATCTGATTAAGAAGGCGGTGCCGAAATACAGAAAATGCAGCTGTTCAGAACAGATAAAAATTATTCTGATGATTCAACAAATTATAAATGCACTAACATTTTTTAACAAAATTTAAAGAATTAGAAATGAAAAATTCGCTTATGTGATGAAGATTCATAAATTTGTATTCTTTGAATAGAAATTAAATGCCATTCATTCGGTATACATCCATTGAAAAATAGAAGGGAATTAATTCAAAGACATAAGGAAGCTTAAACGTCAGTCTACCAATGTGTCAATGGACACATAATTTTTGTTCCAATCTAATTATTTAACCCTTAGAATTATTCTATCGGAATTATTTTTGTTATTTTTAATTTTTTCTTCATTTACTATGATGTACCTAAAGGAAAATACATTTAAAAAAAAATGTTGTTTGATGATTTCTTTTATTACCGTGAGGGTCTACTGGATCTATGGTTGATGATTTCTTTTATTACCGTGAGGGTCTACTGGATCTATGGTTGATGATTTCTTTTATTACCGTGAGGGTCTACTGGATCTATGGTTGATGATTTCTTTTATTACCGTGAGGGTCTACTGGATCTATGGTTGATGATTTCTTTTATTACCGTGAGGGTCTACTGGATCTATGGTTGATGATTTCTTTTATTACCGTGAGGGTCTACTGGATCTATGGTTGATGATTTCTTTTATTACCGTGAGGGTCTACTGGATCTATGGTTGATGATTTCTTTTTATTACCGTGAGGTCTACTGGATCTATGGTTGATGATTTCTTTTATTACCGAGAGGGTCTACTGGATCTATGGTTGATGATTTCTTTTATTACCGTTTGGATTATTTCCGTGAGGGTCTACTGGATCTATGGTTGATGATTTCTTTTATTACCGTGAGGGTCTACTGGATCTATGGTTGATGATTTCTTTTATTACCGTGAGGGTCTACTGGATCTATGGTTGATGATTTCAATTAAACTAAATTCCAAATAGGTGTCATTCTGCAAAGTCATTTTTAAAAAATGCTTTCCGAATGTTGAATGGAATATATTATTCGAAGGATAAGACTGAAACTTAACTTCTAATTCAGTTGAAACGGCACAAGAAAGACCCCTATCCAACAATGTTTTGTATCAAAATCCTGGACATTCATGTTTTGCAAGATTAAATTGTAGTTCAGCTCTTTAACCATAGAGCTACAATCTCTAGTGAGCTATTCACTACGAAGAAATCATCCAGTGAGAAATCATCCAGTGAGACGGAGAAAAAATTATGACTCTGGTTTGATCTCAAAATAGATAGAAAAACACGGATTTTCTGTCATATATCCCATAAATATTTATATCAAAGTTATCTGAAAGCAGTCTGTGCAATATGAATTTTAATCTCTAAAAAAAACGTAATTTAAATTAAGTTTCTAATTTGAAGCTAAATGCAAAGATATATTATATTGTTGAGTTTCATTGAATATTTTTTATTGAAATTATTATTTCTTTGATCTACTATAATTATACATAACTAATAACATAGAAAACGGAAAAATGGTTGAATACTTTTAAAAAATAGAAACGGGTTAATTGGAGCAAGATGGTAGTTAATGAAAATCAGTCTTCTTGGAGAGTTAATATAGCACCGATCTGTATTGTGTTAATAGGAACAAGACATTTGCCTTAATTGCATGTGAATCATTGACCTCACCTTTGAAGCAATAACTAAACAGTAATAAAAAAAGAACTAATTCAAATAATCCCTAGTTTGAGTCAATGAATTAATTAAAAAATATTCAAAGATTCATGTATATTATCCATATCGAAATAAGCCTGATGAGAGTATGAGTGCATAAGTTTCGAAACCTTGTCATAACAGCAACAAATATGTGGACAATAGTTCGTATTGTTAAATAATAATTATCAATGATTTTAATACTATCATCATTCTATTGACTATATCCAGAGATTTTAGGGTCGGAGGGACATAAGTTATTCACCAGTAAAGAATGTATTATTATTATTATTATTACTATCATCATCATCATCAGCAGCAGCATCATCATCATCATCATCATTATATTTCTATTTCTACTATGGTCACACTAACTACCAAATTTTCGGGAAGACCCAAGGCAGATTGTGTTGTGCTTTCAGGGCTACATTTCAAGACTTACTTTCTTTCGTCCATAACATAGTTCGCGTTACATGGACATTTTAGTGTGTGTGTTGTACATAAAATGTCTTGGTTTTGTATTTCTTTTAATGTGTTGTGTTTTTTTTTCCCTTTTTTATATAAGTCCAAGCGCACCTACTATGATTTGTATAATTCTTGTTTTCAATTCCCACATTTTTTTCTAATTCGATTTCCGGGTCTTTATACTTCGACATTTATTTCAAACTTCTTGGTTGCTATCTTACAGCCCGCTGGGAAAGCCATATCCATTAGTAGGCAAGTTTTTTTTTCTGTTTTTGACAATTATGCCCGGCCTGTTAGCTTCCATTCTCCTGTATTTAAAAATGGCTTAATTTCATAGAATTGTAGTTTCTTCTAGTTCTGTAAATGGTACTGTGTGATGTTCATAACAGTGTTTATTAACATTTTACAAAAGTCTTTGCATATTGCCCAGTGTAAATAATGCCCCATTTTATCGTGACTATTTCTATATTCATTTGGCGCATGTACACGCTTACATGCTTTCTTGATATTTGTCACAGAATCTGAATTTTGGAACTAAATTATTATGTATTATATTTGTCTGAATGTTTTTACTGAAGACAATCTGTTCTTGTGTTGCAAGAATAAAGCCTTCTGTTTAAGCCTTTAATATAGATGCTCGTAACCGTAGATGAGAGTTAACTTTATCAACATAGTTTTTATTAACACGTTCTGGATATTTGTCATGCAGAAGTCTGTCTTGCAAGCGATGTTTCATCAGTTCAAGAGCTTTATCCTTTTCGCAATATTTGCTGCAACATTTGGTTCTTATCTTTTGTTTTGGTTTTCTACAGAATATATAATGTCTACTCTCGTTTGTATTTACAACGTAGATCTGTGATTGAAGATAATTTCTTATAGTTTTCCTGTTGTATGACTAAGTGTATCATCCTCTGTGCTGTTGTTTCTATGTTAGCAAGCAAGTAGTTGTTGTCTTGTATGAAAAGTCATGGTGAAAAGGACCTATTCCAATTCCTTTATGGGTTATGTATAGACGGTCTACATCAGCTTTTGGATGGTGCATGTCCTACTAAGAACGAAGCTTCCCTTTCTTAGAATCCTTATATTGTTTAGAATCCAGTTCAAAATTTTGAACATCTGGAATGGTTAATCTATTAATGGAAATATTCTTTTACTATAATTCAATTCAGTCACACCCCTCTGTAGTCCACTTTTCGCACTATTTCTTTAATTCTTTTTTCTTTAAATTTATGGTATATTTCTTCACTATCATTTACACCGATGTACCCATGAGCTTCTTTTTGGTCTACACATAGGATTCTTACTCCAGAGCCTAAAGTAATAAAGGAGGGTTGTTTTAGTAATGCTCATAAAATTGTGGCTTTAGCGCATTTATCCCAACCTAATGCCATTCCAACGTCATCACTGAAACGTTTTACAGTTTTCATGATAACTTTAACCTCACTGTCATTTCTAGCATACAACTTTTATTCATCTATGTAAAATAGAGGTCTTATTTTCTATTGAGATATCTTATAAGTATATTCCCTCCGGTTAAATTCACAGGTTAATGCTATTAAGTATATGCAAAACCATAACGTAAGAAAAAACGACACCTTGAAATATTCATCTGCTGATTTTGTTTTTATTTCACCAGACTTATGGACTTCATTTATATTACTGAGTTGAATTTTTTCCATAAATACAAACATTGTTCGATGAAATTGATGAGGGCGTTTGATTCCTTGTATATATTTAGACTTTAAGATCCAGGATTGAGGTATACTATCGAATGCCTTACAGTATCAAAACCAAGCACATGTGAGAAGTTTCTTTGTACTGGAGCAGATTTTTAAGACCAACCTCTTGCTAAGTAATTGCCCTTTATATCCGTAAGGGCCACGTCTGCACCCGTTTTGTTCAAGAGGTAGATTGTCATTTTATTTTAAGAAATAATATAAAATTTTTGTCAGTTTGTAAGTTATCGGAAGGCATGTAATTGGTCTTTAGTTTATGGGAAGTTTGCGTCAACATTCTTGGGTAGAAGAAACGTAATTCCTTCGTTCGCCCAAACCGGAATTTTAGTAGGATCTTAGATCATTTTTTGAAGTCCCTTGGCGATTTTTTGTGTGTGTGCCGTATTTACATAATAGAACCAAAAGTTAACAATATTATCAATTTCTGGATATTCCAAGTTATGTCCTTTCTTCAGTGCACACTCAACATCCTTATCTTTGATTCCCGCCCATTTTCGTTCTGGATTATTTTCACCTATACTAAATTATGTCTAATATGATCGGCTTCAAAAGCGTAAGCACATATCTTTCACAGAACTATATAACCGCTTCCATTGTTGGGGGATTGTCACTTCAATTTCGTATTCTTATTCCTTTGTAAGATTTCTTCTTATAAGTTTCAAAGATACTGCCCTGTCTGTATAAACTTTGGCTTTTTTTTTCATACCGTCTGATTCTTTGACCCTTCCGTTGCTTTAATATTATTAGCTGATATTTTCATTTATATTTTTTTTTATTTTCATAGGATTTTTCTACTTCTTATATTTGTTCCTCTTGCCAGTTCATCGAGTACCAATAATTCACTTTTAAGTTGTTCAATTTCTTTCTCTTCTTTTCCTAGGTCAATATACGTGTCAGTGGGAATTTTCTTTTTAATGTTATGTGTAATTTTAGCTGCTGCTACTGCTGATGCATATAGTACTTCATATGTTGGTGTACTTCTTTCAGAATTTATTCGAATGCTCTATTGTAGAGTTTAATAGTTCTGAGTTTCTGCTTTGTCCTTTACACTTTTGGGAGTTGTCGTCGTTCCTCCATTTCAACATTTTCTGTCTTATAAATCTCATTATTTTTTTTTGTCTTCTTGTATACAATTATTTTTCCGTAAAATAATCCGGGTTAGTGTGGTTTGTCATCGTTTTATTGCAGCAATGGGATTGACTAAGATCACACCTTTCCGATTCTTAACTTTCCGCATTATCTTCATAGTGATTGCTGTGTATCTCAGTTCCTTCATTTTGATCTGTGGTTTGGGCGATGTTAGTCTTCTTATGTCCATTTCTCGTTCTCTTTCATGTTCTGGTGTTTCACCTTTCTCTTGTTGCAGTTCCTTTTATTTCTTTAATTAGAGCAGCTGTCAATCGGTCATTTCTCATAATGTACCTTTTTATCTAGGGTAGGTTATTTTCATCAAATTTGCTTTCTAATTTCTTGTCCAACGTTTCCTCGCCAAATGTCATAATTTTAGCTAGTGATTTTTATCTGAGGATTATGCAACAGTTCATGGAATGTAAACAAAACAAGTTTGTCCTCCTTACATGAAAATTTCAGACGTTCTTTCTTTAAATGTATTGCTGTAGAATGCAGGGCCACTTATATATATATATATATATATATATATATATATATATATATATATATATATATATATATATATATGTTGTACACATTGATCGGAGTTTCTTTTTTCATTGTAAAAAAGAACATGATCACATTTAGTTTTAACTTAATATAATTCTCAATGGCCACTACCATGTGAGAGTTTAAGTGGACATAAATTGGGGTTATTACGAAAAAAAAAAAGAAAATACGTAACCAGTCAATACTGTCCTTACCAAATGCATAAACGTAAACACACACATACACACGAGTGCACACGTACATGCCCATACATCCACACACACACACACACACACACACACACACATATATATATATATATATATATATATATATATATATATATATATATATATATATATATATATATATATATATATATATATTGTATATACATAAACACATACGTATATACACATTGACGAAGATACACTATGCATAGATAACAGCGCCATTAATTTGGGAAACTTCCTCGGTTAGTGTGAAAAATGGATATAAAGAAATTCAAATTAAATTATAAGAATAAAATATTAAAGCTGAAATGAAATCTAGAAGATTCCAAATACAGTTTTAAAAAATATAAAAAAACTTACAAACAGAAACGCGATCACAGAGTGACATCGTCCAAAAAAACTAAAATATTGTTGACGCCGATATACATGATATTAATCAAACTACGGATTAGTGGAAGGCGTTTACTAAGGAAAATATTAAACAAAAAAGAAAAATACAATATATTTTACATTTGGGGTCATTTCTCATACTCATCATTATATCTAAGACTAAAAAGTAAGATTCTTACTCAAAAAACTTCTTTAAAAAGGGAACATGGCCGGAATAACACACTAAAATCAACAAATATGATACTTAGCCTTGCACAGACAACCCCACAATATATATATATATATATATATATATATATATATATATATATATATATATATGTATATATGTATATATATCTATATATATACATATATCTTTACTCTGTCCTGGACATTGAGTTCTACCTGGATTCTATCCTATTGGAATTTTTTATTCAAAAAATATATATGTATTGTGTATGCATCGATGTATATATATTTATATATTTTGCATATATGTGTGTATGTATGTGTATATTTATCAATAATAATATATATATATATATATATATATATATATATATATATATATATATATATACACAATTGATTTTCGGAAAATCCTTTGAAAGTTTTGAAAATTAATAAAAGCTACATAAAATAAAATTTAAAAGCATATGAAAATTGTAAGTTGAAATGAATTGAAAGTGAGTTCAAATACAATTTAAAATATTAAAATGTCATTATTATTATTATTATTATTATTATTATTATTATTATTGTTATTATTATTATTATTATTATCATTTCTTTGATTTCTGGTGTAGACTCATTTCTTTCCGTGTCACGACAAGAGACCTAACGTCAGAAACAGCTTCATTACATTTTCCACAAAGCATTTAAAAAAAAAATCACAAATAAATTTCATAGACAAAGCCCTGTATAATCTGTGGGCTCTACTCCTGAGAACCTTTTTTTAAATTTCTTTAAGACTTGGAATCTCTTCAATGAGTCTATTTCCACTCAATCCGATGGCTCCAACCCCAACTGGAATTGTTGATGTTCCCATACGCAACATTTTTGAGATTTCGATTTCAAGGTCCTTTTATTTTGATAATTTTTTAAAGATCTTCAAAGATATATTGCAGTCTGTAGGGACTGTAATATAAATAGGTAGGCACATTGTTGTTTGCGGTCTATAATAACGATGTCTGGGCGTTTGGCTTTGATTGTTCTATCCGTGTGCATTGTGAAAACGCATAAATTTGTTACAGGTCCTATAGCCGTATCATCGTCTCAGTGTTGTTTATACCAATCTCTTGCAGTTTCCTTTCAGTAGAAGTTGCAGATTTTCCAGTGCAAATATTGGCCCACTCTGCGATGCCGTGTTTTATATATAGTGGGCTCAAATACCGTAAAACCTGGCATAATGTGCTCAATTGTTTCTGGATATTTGTCAAAGAAACTGAATTCTTGTCCAACACAATTTTTCCGTATGGGTGCTCGATAATTTCTAGTTAAGAAACATTGGTCCTTTGCAGCAAGATTAAAACCTTTAGTTTCAGCTTTTCACCCTGAACTATATAACGACTGAAGCTTACTGGGTTTGTCTACATCTTGTTTGGTAAAGGCAGAGTATTGACTGAGAAGCTGTTTTTCTTGACATCGTTTCTGTTCCTGGACTGTTGCATTTGCTTTTGCTTCCTTTTAAAGTATTTTGCAGCTTCAGTCGGTGTATTGTGCTTTATATTTCTTTCTACACCCATGTGAAACTTGAAGTTATTATTATTATTATTATTATTATTATTATTAATATTTATGCATGATGCACATTTTCTGCATTCTTTAGATGCCGCCCCCTGTGGAGAAATACATTTTATTTAATGATGTCAGTAATTAAATTGATTCCCAGATTTGCTAAAACACTTCAGTTTGTAGCCGAAAGGATTATGTTCATCATACCGGCAACATTCACTTCATTATAATAAGTGAGGCAGTAGAAAACCTATTAAAGAAGCGGTAAAAAAACTATTAAACGTTGAGGATTTTTTCAAGAATTTTGATTTGGATTGCCAGCAACGTTTTCAGAAATTAGAAAAATACTATGAAAAGTCAGATTCTCTGAACTATTGGTTTTCATTAAACACTTAATAACAATTCAACATATGTCGGTACTGCAACTCTTAGAATGGAACAGCAAAACTAATGACACATTTGATTTGATTATAATAGTGGAGGTTTATGCAGAACTAACCACACTTTTTGTAAGAGCAAAATAGAGAGAAATAGTGTATATAATGTGCCACAACATACACAAAAGACTCTACACATGATTTGAATTCAGAATTGTTATCTTAAATATATGATATGACCTAATGTTGTAGGATCAAATCTGTGCTTCTATTTACTGAGAGCCGAGAGAAGAGATTGATGTAAAATCTCAAATTATTTGAAGTTAAGTGAATGTAACGGTCTTGACTGGAATTTGAACAAAGGAAAAATATATATTTAAACACTCCCGCACATAAATGAATATTTTGGTTATTATGCTGAACACAGATTTGAATTGATTTCTATTTGTAGAGTCTATTTTGTTAAACAACAAGTATTTAAAGCGTAATTTCTTATGCAATTGCAACTGTTGTCATTTTTTTGACAATGATATTTACTCTGCGCAATATTCTAAAATCACTGTAAGTAGAGTGTTACAGAGTAAGGAACATAGCGTATGCGGATATGTGGTGAAGACACACGTTGACTCTAGATTAAAACAGACTAATTTTTTGTGATCAGGAAGCATCCCCTTGGGCGTTGGTTCCACATAGAAATGGTCGGTGAGAAGGAGCTTCTAGAGTGGAACTTACGTCTCACCAATGCGAACTAAATAATTATGGTACGCTACAATGTGCGTGTTTTGGTGGATCTTAGCAAGGAATGGTTTAACTGGTGGAATTAAGGTATGTAATTCTTCTGAGCACATTCCATGGAAGTACTGATAGAAGAGTAAAAGATTCTTGTGGTTTCTTTTGTGAGAAAAGACATGCCGGTTGGAAAATAATTCATCAACCAAAAGGACGAAAATAAGATATGGACTCTGTAGAGACAGCCAGGTGAAGACTGAGCAGATTCTGCCCTTATATAGCACCAGGTTTTCATTTTTGGCATAATATGTATTGTCATTTTCCTCCTGATCTAATGTTTGTGGAGAGCAGGAAGATGCATTTACTTACTACATGGCTACAAAAACCGTGCATTTCCATAATCTTTAAACATTGTCACTATGTACAAGTTCCACGTGATCTGGGTTGAGTGTAATTCCCAAAAGGTATTCAAGGCACGATGACTACCTGAGGGACAACCCGTTCATCGGTATCGGTCAAAATTGGAACGACACTAGTTTGTTTTTTGCGGCATTGGGCGTGACCATCCAGTATTTCTCCCAACTGAGCTATTAATTTTCGTTCAGAAGAGGTGTGCCCATATATTGTTATGTGATCAACACAAATGATTCGAGTATACACTTCGGCAGATCATTTATGAAAAGTAGAAAATGGTTTGAACTGAGAAACGAACCCTGGGGACGTTTCCGTTGAGCGCTTTCGTCTCGGACGACTTACTATTATGAAATAACTTCAGGCACCTACTCGTTAGGAAGGATTTTATAACTGAAAAGTCTCCTCCCATGATTACACAGCTGGTGGGTTTGTGGAGTACTTGTTTATACCACAACTTGTCAAAGGACTATTAAATGTCTGTTTTTGTATGTATTTGTTTTCTCGCTACTCACTGGTTATGTGAGTAATGGTCGTTAGAGTATCGGGGATGAACCGACCAGATCGAAACCATTGCTGTTTCTTTGGTTTATTTGTTTTTTTATTGTTCATATCAATCTCAGTCGGTTATTTAATACTGACAATATTTTGCAATAGATTCGGATGAATAGAATATATATTAATATATTAAGAAATGATTTTGTAGATCAGGTTCCATTGAGGTAGTTTTTTGTATATGTTTTCGAGATTATGAGTTCATAAATGTATTCTTTTCAGAAATATAGTTTTTAGAGAAATTGATATTATTTACATTCTCATCTAGTTTATCTTTTTTGTAGAGCACACTGTAATGATATTAACTAATCCACTTTTGCTTTTCTCGAAGAGCTCATACATATTTTTTATATTAGAACATTTTTGTCTTGAGAGCGAAAGTTCTGAACACTTGGTTCATATATATTCAATAAAGTATGCCGTTTCACATGCTTAACATTCATGTTGATCTTCATTGTTTAGCAAGCGCGAGTGGGTTAATCTCGTTTGTCCAATGCGTAAGCGGGTCAGTACTGATTATTCTTTTCGATATTTTCTGAAAACTTATTTCCATTCTCCTAGTTTGGGTTTATTCTGAAAAGTTTATTGTGTGGTGTATCGTCCCAGCGTCGTTGTCATCCCTTCTATATAATAAATGCTAATATCAGTGTGTCAGTGTGTCACCCCCCCTTTTTAACTCAACTCGTAGATGCCGCAGCCCATCATATACTATTTTGGAATCAGGCCAACTCCGTGAGCAATTTAAATACATTAAGGGTCGGATAACAACTGGCAATACTTGAAATTTTCTATTCCCAAATTTTCGGGTTCCGCCATGTTGGCTTCTACGGATAAAAACAATTAAAGTCACGCAACTGTCTAACTTTCAGTAGTTCATGCTGAATTGAATGAATTACTGTTCTCAAATTAGAGACTTTTAAATGAATTTTGTACGTGTTTTCCACTTTACTCCAAGATACCATGCCATTTTTGGAGTCTGGTCAAATCCGTGAGCAAAGTAGCAATATTCCGGTCCGGACCCAGGTCCTGAATCCTGAAATTTGCGATTTCCAATCGTTCATTACTACGATTTTTACGTGATTTTTTTTTTGCGATGAATTTTTTTAATAACTTTATCTAATTTAATTGAGAAAAAATCAGCGAAAGTCAACCATGCAATAGAAATAATTGTGTGTACGGAAAGTAAGCACTTACATAATGTCTTTAACGTTCGTAGCGACAAAACAATTATCGTTGAACATTTAAAAATGAGTCTTAAATATTAATACAATACTTAAATGCAGCGATCACATTTGAGTTCTTCTGTAGTCTATTGTTGTGTATCGCATCTACTCCTCCCTGCCTATTTTGAGGATGGTCCAACCAAGAACCCTCCTTACGCGATAGCTTAAATGCCACCCAACATATATTTATTAATAACCTGCTTAAAGTTTTTGTATGGAGGTTGGTCCTAGTGTCTACATCTATATCTAAAAGTGATTTGTTTTTTGAGGTCTATTTTATTGTTAACTCTAATTTGGCCATGAATCCGATATCGTTTTATGTATTTATTTTTGCAAGTACACTCATTTTGCACAATAGTTTCTTAGATTTTTTCTTCAAAGCTATTAGAACGAATAATGAGTCCGAAAAAAATTACGACATTTTCTGTTTTCTCTCTCTGATGATGTTGAGAGTTAGCTCAATTAAAAAAAAAAGCCTCAGCAGTGAAAATAGAGCTACACTTTGGAGGGCACCTTTTTTGTAATATTTTAGTTCCCTGCTAAACATCGCCTAATTTCCACCCGAGAGGATTTTTGTCATAATATTCTCACTTTTGGTGGACGATTGCCACGTGCTCGCTACCGCATTAGTTTACCAGTGTCTACCAAAAGAAATCCATATGAATTGATGGATCACATAAGTATAAGTCTATTGCAAAGTAGTTTTCAGTAAATGGATTTATGTATCTCGGTATTTTATCATTATGAATGCATAAATCATATGATCGTAACTATGCTGGATAGATTTGTTGGAAGTTAGCACATCTTACTTCATAGTATTATTCTTCTTCCGTGTGATCTAAATATCTTTGGCTTCATTTATCCACATTTTTAGCAGATTCCTGCAGTTATGATGTCCAAATTTTTGGCATGTGAAGCATCTCAGTGGAGTAGAAATATTTTATTTCACTAGTTCAGTATTTTACCCGATTTTTCTTTTTTTCTCTAGGGATTTCAGTTTTGACAAATGCAAAAGTATGCATGTCTGTTGCTATGGTTTCTTCATTCCTTCCTATTGTTATTCACCGGTAATCAGTGTCAACCTGGTTTCGTAAGGAAGATGTAATATCCTAAGGTGTTACCAGAGAAAACTCTTTGATTCTGATGGATTTCCTTAGATTTTGCAGTCTTTGCTGAGGGAAGAATTGTATTTTGACGTTATGAAGTGTCTTGATTTTGATGTAACATTCGGCGTTTTTCCTATATTATATGAAAAATTGCCTTTTCTGAATTTCTTAACTATTTTGCTGTTAATCCTACTAGAGAGAACATTTTCAATTAAAGAAGGGGAAAGTTTTGCTAAATGAATTTCATCTAGGCATGCGAGCAAAAGAAAACTTGGAAAGTGAAGATTCATTTGTTTTTCAGAATCTGATTATAAAATATAATGTTTGGGTTATATTTGTTTTGGATATTCATAGTTCTAATGCCATGAAATATACTGCTTTTCCTCCTAACCCACCTGGAAACCCGACATTAGGACGTGTCAAGGGAGATCCCCAATCACTTTGACAGGCCAGGGATACAGCAACCAGCTTACTCGTACTCGGGAGAGACTCTAATCCTCCGTTAAAACCATTTGTTGCATTTGCCAAACATTAAGTGAAGAAACAGACATATTTATGGTTATGCATATGTCTGGACCTTTTCGAACCGATTGACACTCAGGCATCGATTTCTAACGCTTGTAAATTAGATAAAAAAGGTGTATATATGGGGTATTTTATCTTGTTATAAAGTATTCCATAAATTGATATATTTATTTGAACTAGAGCTTGATCTGAGCAGCCGATTGTACAGGCATCTCAGACCGACCATGTAGTTTAAATAAGTTACTTTTGTGAATCAGAAGAAAATAAAGCTGATTCCGTCGAAAGGGAATCGGGTTAATAATCCATAAGCTTCCAGGATCCCGTCCATAATTGTCTTTAACTACGACAAAGAGAAATTGCTGGTGTTACCCTACTGCGGTAGTGTAGTCAGAATATTCTTAATCCCGAGCCAACGGGTCGGCTTAAATTTTGTCGCTTCGGTTGTTCTTACTGAAGTGGTCAACAATGTTTTTGCAACGACTGATAATAACTTGAGAGACTGATAGGTATTAAAAAGGGTAACATATTATATGTCTTTATAAGAAATATGTATGTTTACATGTTCCTGTAAAAAGAGTCGATTATGCAGAATCAAAAGTCTTTGTTCAGCCCAAACTGCATGACTGGCTTTCAACCATAGACATTTTGCGCATTAGACAGTTCATATTTTCAGAAAAAATGATAAATCTGCTTGCGTAGTCTATTTAACAGTTATTCAAATAGTGTTTTTTTATTTTTTTAAAATGTAAACACTTCAAGAAATGGAATTTTGAACTTAAACGTTGATATCGATCTCTGCACATCTGTTTTCAGCAAAGTCATTAATAAATACTGAATTTGCACTAGGAATTTGGGTTTATCTCCGAGAGTAAATGTCTGTTGATCGACTGATAAAACAGACGGAAAACAATTTGCCTGAATCCAGAAATACATTGCCACATAATAGTATGTCAACAATATATATAAAGGAAAAATTAAATATTATGAAATCAATGTAGGATAGAGTATTTTAACAGCGTTACGTAAAAGATACAAAAGAAATTTAGATTCCCCGTCACAATTAACATTTTCTACAATTACATAAACAAAATAATCTATATCGAGGATACAGAAGATGTCTGTCTGTCTGTCTGTCTGTCTGTTTGTGTGTGTGTATCAATCTCTGTGTGTGGCTAGGCTATTTATGCATGTCCACATTCCCCGAAAGATTTCGATGAAATTGTACACACATATTGTACATTTAGCAAGGTTGGAAAAGACCTAAGTTTGAATACCCAGACCCACCCCCTAGGTTTGGAAGGAAAATCCATAAAAGTTAAGGTGGGTAAGATTTTTGCAAAAACCAAGACAAAGTTTCACGGGAACAACATTTTTACTGGATTCGCTGATGTTCTATACACTTAATGCAAATCAATGTTACGAGGTTTATGTAATGTGCATAATAGTTTTTTGATACGACATTTACTTCACACAAAAAATAGCATAGCGTAAAAAGACTGGGGTTGTTTTCGTACTACTTAAAATAAAGACTTGAATAACTTCCTCATTTTTATTCGATTTTCTTTACGTAAGTCGCAAATCATTTGCCATCATGCAAGCAATAATTTAATTTAACTTTTGTCCTGCTAACTTTCCGGCGTATAACGGAAAACAACAAAAAAAAAACTGTTAAAAGCCTGTTTAATTTTTTTTTCTATAACATCATCTTTTTTCATCCAATTCTTTCTAAATCTGCCATGTAAATTACATATGACACGCAAATTGCCTTGCTTAGTTTAGATTATTTCACTGACGTGGGCGAAATCTGCGACAAACGAGGTACAAAAACGACTTTTGCCATTTAGACAATATTTTTTTTTATATAACTCCATAATAAATTGGTATTCGAACAACATTTCATTGATGGAGAAGGATTATTGTAACGTTAAAAGTGAAAAAAAAATCCCGAAGAAACACTTATTAATACCCTGTTTTTGTTTCATTATAAATTTGTGAAAAATTCCATATTATTTTAAGGTTATTACGAACAAACATGGTGGAATTACCGCTAGAATTCCTCCATTAAAAATAATCAAACACTTGTGAAGGAGATACCGTAAAAAAATGAGGGAGAGTAGCAGATGATGCATGCAAGCGAGAACGCCGGCACAGATTTCTAGAAAGTGATGTGTGGGTATACAGAGGGTGCGTTTATACGGTTGAAGCTATATACACACGGGCAACGTCGAGGACCTCGTCTAGTGCATTATATAACTATTTGCAGAATATGACGTCTAATGCTACTGCCCATTTGACTCTCTCTCTGTATATGCATATGTGTAGATCTATCTCTCTACTTATCTCTCTCTCTCTCTCTCTCTATATATATATATATATATATATATATATATATATATATATATATATAGTGCATATATTGGTATATTTTACATGTGTATATGTGCTAATTTATTTTACTAATTTAATGATATATTTGGTCATAAATTATTCTAAAGGTGTATAACGATTATGCTAAAAGGAATGGCAGTTAATATTATTTCTCAGTGCAAAAAGTAGAGAGTCAAATAAAATATAAAAATTGGAAGATATTAAATGTACGTATATTTTCTATCCCATCCCGCAAGAAAATTACGGGAGCTGAAATACTATAATTGAGATTTTGATACAATACTTCATATATATATATATATATATATATATATATATATATATATATATATATATATATATATATATATATATATATATATATATATATATATATATATATATATATATATATATATATATATATATATATATATATATATATATAAATATAACAAAATAACATATATAGGTGGCCTAACGATTGCATATAGAATGAAACAGAAAAATAACCTCTAAGTGTGGACTAACTATTTCATTTTATATGAAACAGACTATCTCTGATATTGACTTCTTTGTTCACTTAAATATATACACCTTAAGATCTATATTTCTTGATATTATATTTATATATATAAATATATTATAAATTAAGATTTAAACTATATTTTTTTCTAAATTTATATATATATATATATATATATATATATATATATATATATATATATATATATATATATATATATAAGTGAACATAGAAGTCAACATTGAGAGGCAACTGTCTGTTTCACTCGTGGCCTGACGATTGCATCTAGCATGAAACAGACAGACAGTTATAATTGTTTAGTTTATTTAGTGACTGTATATTTCTTTTCTTCTAAATCCATCTTGTATTTTTAACGACAACATTGCTAGATGGTTGTGTGGATGTAATTTTGTCGTACATTTCAAATCATCTCCCAGAAGAATATTACCACGAAATCAAATTGACCCATCGCATGACCGCTTGCATATATTCGGAAGTATTTCGTAAATTATGAGGTTTAAATAACATGTTCCAGTTTAAAATCTATTGTTAACGCAATGTGACAATTTGTGAGTCGTTTGTGTTACCGATTTAAAACGAATAACCACCGTCGGAATCATTGGCGTGATTGCTTATAGACTGCAAAACCTTTATATTCCATATATGTGAACATTTGAATTACAATTTTGAGAAATGCGAACTTCAAATGTATCATTAGTGCGTATTCACTGGTTGAATATCTTGATAAGATAGTCTTTTCAAAATATAGATTCGACTGCCTGTCAGAAAATACTGAGAAATCCATATTTTTGATTTGTATATTATAACTAGTAACAATAGATAATGGTTTTCCATAACATGATTTAAAAGATGATGAACGGTCAAAAACTTTACACTTGTTGCTCGATGTGTATTAAACCAAATAAAATGCAGTGAACACTTTACGATAAATACATTAATTGAATCACATCATTTCGGTCGTCACAAGTGGTACAGTTGTGTGCGTGCTGCTATCTGAAGGGATCTAGTCTCGCTGATAACTGCTCGACTCTCTCGTCTGCTGTCCTCACGGATACTTGTATGTGGTTACCATCTATAGTGCCGCCACTCATGGGGGTGCAGGTTATTCCATAACATCTAATTCCGTATATATTATTTGGTTGCTAAAGATAAGCCACCATTTTTCTATTATTAATATCAATATCCGCTGATTTCACGTGCCGCTTATTTCTAACCGAATTTAACGTATACATCTTAAAAAGTTTTTTTTTTCTTCTTTTTTTATCTCATCGTATAAACAATGTATGTATTAGTAGTTCGAAGATAGTGTGTCATATTTTACCTTTTCCACTATTCTTTCCTATTGTATCATTCATCAATTCTGTTGCTTCTTTGGACAGAAGGAACTAAAATCATCCAGCTTACTTTTTAGTATATTATTTAAACATATCCACTTATAGAAGAAAAATAGTTAATTCTAATAAGAATAAATATATTCGAAATATCTGGATTGACATTCAGTAACCTGTCAATGTGTTTGCCCCTGACCTGTGAATAGTGACATCCCGAATATCTGCATTTTACACAAATTAAAATATATTACATTTAAATCCGTCTATTCAAATCTGGACTTTATATTTCTCAATTGAAAACTGATAAAATATTATTTCCTGAAGACAGTAGGGAAAACTTAAGATATCTATAATAATTACGGATTTAAAATCCTAAGGTGAATTGATTAAGAATAATAACAATTATTAAGATATCTAAAATGCGCCCTGAATTTGTTTGCAAGAAAAGGATTAAATGCCATTAATTGTATTATCGATTCTAGTATATTCCTTAACACAATACTTTGTGCTAAGATATTATTAATTCAGGTTCACGCTCGTATGCGCGCGCGCGCACACACACACACGTGTGTGTGTGTGTTTCTTCCTTCTGTAAATATTGTTTACCTATATTCGAACAGTTTCTACTGTTATTTTTAGAAGTAGTAAAGATAAAATTCACATGCGTTCAGGCAAAAATAATTGAAAGTTTTATTTCAAAAAGCATAACAGATAAGAGTTCAAAATGGCATTCATTTTTTCGATAAAGCCATATTTTAAGACCTTGGTATTCGAACGGTAAAAGCGTTCGAACACGAACATCCATAGATAAATGCAAGTCTCAAATACCCAGTTTAATTTATATTCCTTTATAACTGGAACATTTCAGTGTTTTTATCTATAGTTTCGGAATAGTTCCTATAAAGGCTCATTTCATCAAAACTTCTCGAAACATTCGTATGTCTTCTGTTTAGAGTTATAACCTAAACAAAACAACTGAATGTTTGCAAAGTTATAAACAGGTGCTCAAGAGAAAATGAAGTAATTTGTTAATTTCAAGTTTTCATAGTTATGAGTCAGCCTTCGAGATCTTGCATGTCTATTGAATATTCTTAAGCCTTGTAATACTTTTTGACAGTTTGTTGTATTTTTCTCAATTTGTACATGTTACATTAGAATAGCACCACATATGAACTACATGTGGACATCACTGTCACCAATATCTTACCATTGTGTGTGATGTATTCACTTGGGTGTCATTTCTGCCGCACACGCAACACTTATGAATTTGTTTGATGACTTAATACATCCAATATGTGTGTATATGTGTAGTAATAGATAGCGGCTTGGATTAAGGAATCGGAGTGCGGATTTCGAATTCCAGTCGATTCCAGTTACATTCATTTACGTGCTAATATCCTTGGGAAAGGTGTGAATCCTCTTCCTCTCGCTCCATCTATGGGTAAATAGCAGGACAGACATGTTTCTATAGCCTTGGATGGCAACTGGTCTAGGAAAAGGACAACTTTGAATTCAAAACCTGCGGATGGTCGTTTGGGGATCTTGTGGCACGTAGTGCACCGGGTCTCTGTATTCGGCCCTTCAAAAAGTGTGGATGGTCCTGCACGAAATCTTCACCAATATAATAAAATCTCATGTGCTGCTCTTCGGCTGTTGGTTTCCTGGGAACTGATCTGCTTGACCCTCATACGTCGAATTTGACGGGAGAGTCGAATATATATATATATCAAGTGTCTGTGTATATAAATGTACCTGTATGTGTGTGTTTGTGTATATATATATATACACACACACACACCACACACACAAACACACACACAAACACACACACACACACACACACACACACACACACACACATATATATATATATATATATATATATATATATATATATATATATATATATATATATACACGCATATTCCATGTCTTTTATCACTGCATTTGGAGGAACATTTACGTGATTCATTAAGTTTTCAGGAATGCAGCTGTATACACCCCTGCTTGGCCAATCAATTACGGGTTGGTAAGGTTATTTAACCCATATTTGGAGCCTATGAATTCAGAGGTGTCTCACTACTATATCGGTTTCCAACCATGGCTAGAGTAAACCCTCTTCTCTTGACTGCAGTTTATCAATATATGTGTGAGAAGATATCAATTCATTCATTTTCAATGGGTATTTACGCGTAAATGAAACTAAAATAATCGTCTGGAATGTGAAATCTGTTCTATGATTCCTCTGTTATACCTCACTAAAACATGACATATATATATATATATATATATATATATATATATATATATATATATATATATATATGTGTGTGTGTGTGTGTGTGTGTGTGTGTGTGTGTGTGTGTGTGTGTGTGCATTCGCCTGAAAGTATTTTACTTTAATTTTTTAGGATCAGATAGTTTTCAAATATTTTGCGATTTAATAACTTCATTTCTCAGCATTTTTATAAATATTAATTAATTATTTGCATTTCCTGATAACGAGAAAATTTAGATTCTTTGGTAGATTAGATAATGTAATGAATATTTATAAAAAATATATTATCAAGAATTAAATATCATAAGCCGCACACAAGTCCAGGGATTATTTCTAAAATGCAGGTCAATAAGTTAGTTTTTGAAAAATTTAATATTACATTATTAGTGCTCATTAATGAGGATTACAGTAAATTTCAACCTACTTTCTCATTATCCCCTATAGTTACGCACGCACACACACACATTCACACACACACACACACACATATATATATATATATATATATATATATATATATTAAGTAAGGTGTATATCTGAAGCAGTGCTACTTTCAAATATGTTTCTTACAAAAGATTCTAATTTTCATTAATGTTTTCTAAATTCCGAATTAGTAGTTTTATATAATCACAAAATTTGCCCAATCTTACACTCATTTTTTCTTTATTTAAAAATGTCTTTTTTTCCCTAGCAAGTGCAATTGTTGCTATATTCTTGAATAGTGCTTTTTGTATGTTTGCGTAGGCGTTTTTGATTAATTCTGGTGTTCGTTCGCACGTTTCTTGGAACCAAATCAGTGTCACTCAAGGTGACATCATTTTAAACAGGAATCGTATATATATATATATATATATATATATATATATATATATATATATATATATATATATATATATATATATATATATATATATTTCATGTGTATTCTCAAGAAGATGATGAACTAATTCATTTTGAAATATGTGCAATTATGCCTACAACGAAATTTTATTTGAATGTCAAAAAATAAAATCCTATAATATGAAACAAGTATTTAACATTCCTGCCCACCCTATGTCATCAGATACCCCCTCAAAATTAAACCAACTCTCACACTTTTAAAAAAATATATTTTAAAGAATACAGAAATACTATCTTTTATCCATAACGCCCTGTACTCTCAATAGTTGTCTTACTAGTGAAATACCCCCAAACATTATGCTCCCGTTAACGCGAATAATTATAGGGAGAGCGTTTTGTAATTTCTGAGATTAATTTGATTTCCTCCATACATTCTTAGAGGTCATGCGGCCAAATAATACTACTTTGGTTTCATCTGACTACAAAACAAATATTCAGCAAAATCTTCTTCATGGCTTCCAGTTTAAAGTACTCTGCTTTTTTGGTGTTTAGCCTAAATCAATGTTATTTATTTTTGATGACAAGCTGGAAATCCAACGCCGTAAAGGCATCTAGTGACTATCTTCGTCGATAAATTCCAGTCTGCAACTGTACATCATTTACAATGTCCTTTTCCCATAAGGGAACAAATTGTCTGCAAATTGTCTTTTTTATTCTATCAGAAATTAATCATTTTCCGCCTGTCTTATTCTCAACACAATCTAGTTATCTTTATATAACGCTACGAATTTTCGATGTAGTATTATGAAAACGCTTGGAAAGTGCTGCATATCTATTACTATATTCATTTGATTCCTATAGTCAAGCTCAGCAGTTTTTGCCATGGTTGCAGAAGGGATGATCTATTGTAGTACAGAGCATGCACATATTGCCGCCATTGAACCTTCTATAATGCAATAGAATAAGAACAGTTCATTTTTTTATTTATAAAGGGTGATTTTATTAAATTAAAGAAAAGCACATTACAGTTTCTATAGAGGGATTAATATATTTGTACTTTTCTTAAGGTGTCGAAATATTATGAGCTGCACCATTTCTTAGAAAAAATCAAGTATGAAGCAACAGTGACTTATCAACAATTATTTAAGAGTAAATACGGAATAAGATGTCAGTGCAAAATTAAGTAAGTGCATAAAAATATTCGCATATTCTTAGAAAATATACAAATATTCACTAACGGCGAATGATTCTGGCACCGATTTGGATTCAGGCGAGAACAAATACCTGCCAAGAAACAGTAAGCAAAAGTTGCAATCAGTAATTTAAATTGCCGAATAGAAATGAATCATAGAAAATCAGTTTTCATCTAATTTATGATACAATCAGCAATTACGGAAATATTCCGCATGGTTAGCTAAAATCATCGATAATTTGCAAAGAAATCTGTACGAAATGAAATGTCTATTGTGAATCTCAAAACAGAGTTGCAACTGAATTACGAATTGAGATTCTCCAGACAATAAACAAATAATCCAGGCTTATTTAGAGACATGTGTTGGTAACTAGAGATAGTTTTCTTTGTAAATGTGCAACCATGCAGTCTGGTGTAAGATAACACAAACTGAAATATCCCTTTCTATAACGTAGGTGGCTGGTAGTCAAAAACAAGACAAATAACTTGGTTTTCTCTCTGCAAATATCAAGTAACTCGAATGTCAGATTCCGGGTCGTTGTCGCGGAGAGCATAGATTGATATCTTGGCCAAAGTTAGTGTAATCTAATTAGTTGGCAGATTCCAGTGCTCCGATCAGTTTCAAATTTGTTACGTATTTTTGCGATGCGACTGAGATTTGCATTGGACATATCGTCGAATTTACGTATATATTCTTTCATACGGAATATGCCATGACTCCGATCATACCGTTAAAGTAATTTAATAAATGCCGTTGATGCAAATGTGAAGTCATAATAAACTAGCAACTACGAAGTTTGAACTCTCGGCATTGTAGACGTATTTGGCTAAACGAACATAAAATGTATCCTGTCATAAAACTTACCTCTGGCTATGATTACACAGGTTCACATCGGAGGAAAAAAAATGCCACAGTAACTTCCAAAATAAATTCAAAATTAGATTTAAAATAAAGCTTAATACACAGGAAAATATATTTAATTCAGACATTCTGAGATATAAAAATCTCTTTAGAAAGGATGGAAGAAATCATATTGCAACTTAATTTTATTTACTTTTAATATTCAGCCATTATATGTTTCATAATTTATGATATTTATTTGTTATCATTTTAAATATTTACGTGCTGTCAAACTTATAAACTGAAGTATTTAAATGATAAACAATCAATTTAATTCATTAATATTCTCTTTCCTATTGGGTATATATTTTTCTTAATTTATGAAAGATATAGATGGAGATGTAAGCATTTAGATATCAATTGTTTCGTGTATATTCTCTCCAATTTAGTTTCATTATTAAAAATAATAGTGAGAAAACATCGTTCAGTGGATTACACAGAATAGTCTATGTATGATGTTTTATCGGTATTTCAAAATCTTCATTTTCTAAATCCAGCAAAATATATTTCTATGGCGATGTATTTAAGGTTTAACTTTTGAAAGTTTTATCTTGGTTAACTTTGGTGATATAAAACCAAGTATCTTATTATTTTAGCAAGTAACAACATTACATATAACGATGACAGTGATGATAGTAGACACAGAAAGGATACTACATAAATACAGATACTAACGTGATACTAAATGAGAAGAAAGGAGTTAGCATCATAAGAAGACAATATATGGTCGTCGTCAGAAAGAAGAGTCCAACGTGCGAATTAAAAATGGGAGATGCCGAAATCCAAGCAATTAAAACAAACTAAATATCTAGGACGTCCTTTAAGAGCGGAGGATAAGGTGAAACTGTAATTCAAAGCACCAGTGGAACATCGAATTAAGCCTTGCAAATCTCAGCCAAATATTAAGAAACAGGAAAATTTGGTTAGAAAGAAAGAATAGTGTACTTAACTCTTAGTTAAATATAATAAAAAAAATAATATATTAATCGCAGTTCCTTGTCAGTCGTCGTTAATGAAATATATACAAATATATGCATATATATATATATATATATATATATAATTCTAAATCGGTTATAGATATATGCTATATATATATATTCACACACACACACACACACACACACACACACATATATATATATATATATATATATATATATATATATATATATATATATATATATATATATAGGAGAGAGAGAGATGAATAGATTGCTCGTGGCGTGAAACTTTACACAAATTGGTGTGTTGATTTCGTGGTCCATATTCATCCCCCCCTTCTCACTCTCGCTCTATCTATTACTCTCTCCGTTATGTCGCGATTTTCTATATATAGATCACTAATACCACAAGATAAATAAAAAACTATCATTTTAACTTATCGTTAAATTATAATTTATGCCTATTTTCCCATCAACCCTACCTAAAACAAAAGATACGCTGATATATATTTTTGCTTTCGATAGTAAATATGGAACAAGAAACGAATTACAAATACTTGAAAAACGCATATCGCGTAAAAAAAATTATAATTAATTATTTCATACTGCATTATTGTGATGTTTTGTCGACAGGAATATACATTGAATTCTGTGTGTGCAAGGGGAAATTTCTAAATCGGATTTTTAATAAGTACTTATCAGATGAGTGACTTCTGGAAGCGTGTAATACCAACTGATTTTGAGTAACCCGTTAGTTTTTTTTTAATTTTGTTATCTGCATATATCTTTCTTTACTTTTAATTTATTTATTTTTTGCTTTCTTTTTAAATATGCCCCTTCATTTCGACATATATAATCATGTGTTTTATTATATTTGATTTGATCTGTATTTCATGTGTTAAGAGATTAAGAAGGTTAAAAATAATTTTGAAATATGAAGTATTCTCTCTCTGACACGCCGGCACCTAATATTAAAGAATCTAGGTTACGCTGATTTTAACCCATATTTGGGGATAGAAGAGTTACATCTATGTCGAAATAAATACTTTTTTTATTGGAAAGTGCACTTCTCTCGCAGAATCCAATTCGTACTTTGGTTAAATTTTCGAAACACAGACACATCTTTCTGTAGGATTATTGCATAGAAGAATATGCAAGATGATAGTTCCTGATTTGGCATCTAGTCTACAATCGCTATAATCACAGACGTGCTGTGGCCTTCCTGTGTCTTTTCCGCAGCAATTGTTTTTTCACGGCAACTGTTCCGACGAGGTACTTTCGCTGTTTCCCGGACTACATGAATTTGAACGAGCTACCAAGATTGAATCCCGGTCCCAGAATTTCACTCTCAAAACGCTTAAATGTAACCATCTCCTCTTCTCAAACAGCTTCTTCTCCTTCACTTCCCGTCTGTGGACTCCCTTCTCATACTTGGTTCCTCGATAACTATAATCTTCAAATATTCTAGTGCAATGCCAATCGAAATCTGATACCTGAGATTGTTCCCTGTCCTTTTCAGTGTTCTTTCCTCAAACACGCCTCTTTACTCTTGTTCTCAATCTCCTGTAACCCTTTGCGTGCTAGTGTCACTCCCGCCTTGCTTGTGTTGAATTGACTTAGAAAAAATAGATAATTCAAAACACAGGGACATATGGTCGTAAAATTAATCCAATTTTCACGTATTCCGTGGCTTTTATTTTACGATATCAACAGAAACATGCAATATTCACAGATTGAATCGCAGATATTTATAAGTTTACCTAAATTTATAGTTTCACATATTTCTATCTCTTGTACATTCTTTTTGTCAACACTGTATATGCATAAACAAAAGTACATGAACAAAATAGAGATGTAACTCGCAAGGAAAAGCCTTTGTTGAAATATTCATGAAACACATACTGCCTACATGGATGAATATTTAATGCAACAAAGCAGATCCTAGACGCCATTTTGTATATTGAGAGACGAACAGCTTCCACCCTCTGGCATATGTAGATATGAGCATATATATATATATATATATATATATATATATATATATATATATATACATAAAATCCAGGCAAAGTATGAAAAATGACTGAGTAAAGAATAAAGAAATAGATATTAACAAACCAGTATATTGTAATGAGTATTGTACTTTTACCTTTCACTAACATACACCGTTACATCATTTAGCTATTTAAGTTTTCCAATCTAATACATGAATATGATAATCTGTGCAAGAATAAGTAGCGTACACGAACCATATGCTATTACATGTATTAAAGTACTCTATTCTCCATAAAAGTCCGAGAGAATGAGTAAACCATTGAGGCGCGTACTAACGACTCAGTCTTAATTGTTCTAGCAAGAAAAGCGTGCTAACAATTACACCTCCACGAAGGGCCCACCACCCGCACCAATAAAAATATTCTGTTCTGCGTACTTTTTCATATTGCTATGGTTTTGATGGAAGTTATTTCGGTGGCTCTATAATCAATTCAGATGGACCATTCGAACTGATTAGAAATTAATATTTACACTGAGTATCGCTCAATTATATTTTCTTTTAAACAACCAAGAATTATTGAAAATGTTTAATCACAACGCTTCACATTTAAATGCATTTTTTACTAGTTTTCAACTAAAGGATTAACTGCATAAAAAAACGTAACATTAATTTATGTTTAATATGCAATTTTTTTTCAAATCAGACGTGTCTGCTAGCCTCTCCTGTTTCTAATAACTGCTAGGTCATTTTGGGTTTGTTCAACTCCCACAAATTCCCTCGACGATGCAGGGTGAACCTTCGTTTGCTTCTGGGACAGGGCTCATTATGTAACATGATCAGTAGTTTGTACCCTCACTCACTATGATTTTGATTATCGATGATCCATCTATGTAATTTCATTCAGAAGGCTTGTGTCAACCTGCGGTGAGTTTGGGATCGACTCTTCAGAGAGATAACAAATCGACAAATTGTCAGGATCGAGCACGGGTTTCATGTCAGAAATATTTATAAAGAGAGAAAGAAAAAGTGGTCTGTTGTCCGTGAAGTAAGATAAATTATAAACAATGTGATTTGTATGTGTGTGTGTGGGGGGGGGACGTGCTTGGGTGTGTGGGGGGGTGATTTTGTGTGTGCTTTTGTGTGTGTTTGTAGTTGTGTGTGTGTATGTGTATGTGTGTGTGTGAGAGAGAAAAGAGAGAGCGAGAGAGAGAGAGTGAGAGAGAGTGGCGTTTCTGTTTAATACTAGGACCCACTTTTTCTGGATGCGATAAATAAACTGAAGACCAATTTGCACCCCTTGAACACGGTGTTTTACTATTTTAATTAGGTCAGATTATAAGTTGTCTGAAGTCATTAATGGTTTCATATTTGGCTTTTCAATCAGATGTTACAGGAAAATGAAATTTTATTACGTGCTATGAGTAATAAAATTTCATTTTCCTGTAACATCTGATTGAAAAGCCAAATATGTATTTTATGGAGACAGACAAAGCGATACATATAATTGTGTTTGTTTGTGTGTGTGAGAGCAGTTATGCAGCAAGGTTTAATTTCAACCCCCCTTTTTTTAAAAATTCTACCAAAAGTGTTTGTTCAAATTTTATAGGTTTTTTTTTTTGCATTAAGTGAATAATAATTTATGCATACAAAGAAAATCTATACGCGGATTGTTCAAATTCGTGTTTTTTCTCCGATGTTCGTCATATATTTCCGAGCGTTTCAGCAATCATAAAATGATGTCGGTAAGTATGTGGATGCACATACTGAGAGAGAGAGAGAGAGAGAGAGAGAGAGAGAGGGAGAGATAGAGAGAGAGAGAGAGAAAGAAAGAGAGACAGACAGACAGACAGACAGATAGACAGAGAAAGCGAGAAAAAAAAGTACGTGTATGAAGATATACGCGTTCTGTGTATAAATATAGACGCACAGAGAAAGGGAATTAGATGATGTCAATGTGCAATATGTTTGGGTTACTGTCCGTAGCTAGAGACACACATTTAAAGAATAATGTTAATAGAGGAGGTTAAGTGTACCTCCAAATGACAATTTGTTTGAAGAGCGACTCAGGTAGCTCCCTAACTGAGTCGTTCTTCAGTAACAATTAAGCAATCAAGCTGAGTCAATCCGTAGCCGAGGTGGTCTAAAAACGAAGGATCTAATGACGGTTATCCTGCCTAGTGAGACGCAGGTTTGGGTCCTGTCGGAGTGAACATATTTTCTTTACTTTCTCGAATATTCAGACCAGCAGACGAAAAATAACTAATACTAAAATACATATACTGATTAATATATGAACACAGCGTCTACTCAAATATGGAATCCACGAGGCACATCATTTAAGTAATATATATTTGTGAGTGTGTACGTATGCGTGTACGAAAACAGACATATATTTGTGTATGTGTGTACGAATGCACACATGTATTTGTCTATGTGTGCACGAAAACACATTTGTTTGTTTTGTGTGATTGTAGAATGAAATATAGTAACACATTTAATAAGGGGATGGTGAGACAATGTATAAAAAATTATAAACAATGTGTTTCGCACAAATTTTGACACACACACACACACACAGACACACATATACACACACATATATATATATATATATATATATATATATATATATATATATATATATATATATAAAAACAAAGAACAGTAAGATATATAATCCGGTGTTAGTGCTCAATGTAAATTTACAGAGCATTAATATTCTAAATTAATTGATTAAAATATGTTTTTTCCGCTACACAGTTCTACCCATGTTTCAAAAATGGAAGCTAAAAGCCACGAATTTAATTTTGCAATTAAATTAAAGACATTAGTTCCATTCCATCTTAATTACAACTTTAAAATATTTCCTTCTGTTCTAAAGTAATATTGTCTATTTAAAATAACAATGAAAATATTTTAAAGTTGTAATTAAAATTGTAGTTAAATAAAATGAATTCTAACCTAAACGTCTTTTACTTAGTATTACACGCACTTAAAAGAACCCAATAAAACACCTATAGTAAAATAAAATTAATATGAAATGCCAGAAGATGTAAGCTTATGAATGACCCTTGTCCTTTGTACTTACATGAGAAATAATATATTACTAGGTTTATATATATAAAAAATAAAAGTTTACTAAATCAGTAAATTCAGTAACTATTTTTGCCGTCATTGTCATAAATTTTACTTAAAAAAAAATGTACCCTAATATACATACTTATACTTGTTATAAAATAATCCTACATAATATAAGGGATTCTAATACATTTAACTGTTCTTAAAAAAAAAATAGTATAATAAAAATTAAAAGTGAGAATATTTCAAATCGTAGTTAAATAAAAACTAAAAAGTATCCTAATCTGAACACCCCGAAAATTTTTAAATTTACAAATGGAAAAAAAATGCCGTAAGAATTTTTTGGCCGTTAACAATAAATTAAAAAAAATCCAAACGTCATGCATTCAACGGATGTCAGTTTTCATTGAAAAATACATCCCTACCCCTTACCAAAATGTAGCTAATAACCGATACAATGATACAGACATAAGGAAAACCCAGGAACCCTTGTCTAATTGAAGTAGTTTTATCTGTAACCATGGAAACGGGATTTTAGCTGTGTCTTTAAAACCCAGTAATTTTAAAAGTTACTCCAAAATTCGCTTGTGGATAAAATGGAAGTAATGTCTTTAATTTAATTACAAAATTAAATCCGTAGCTTTTAGTTTCCATTTTTGAAACGTGGTTAGAACTGTGTAGCGAAAGAAAACGTATTTTAAATAAATCAATTTATAATATTAATGCCCTGTAAATTTACATTGAGCACTATTTTGTAAAAATAAAAATATCTATAAGAACACCGGATTGTATATCTTACTGTTCTTTTTATATATATATATATATATATATATATATATATATATATATATATATATATATACTTGTGTGTGTGCGCGTGTAGATTTGGAATCTTAGTTGGATTATAAATCAGAAAACTTGAGCTCGTATACAACAATGTGCTATTGTTTATTTTGCAGTATTTTGTGGCATTTTATACAGTCCCGGTCTAATTTTTATCATCTTGAGCTGGGAAATAATAGCGAAATGCAGTTTATGAGATAGTAAAGAAAAACAAAAAGTGATCCACACTCAGTGGGTTGATTAAAAATCCAACCGGCACAACCGATTCTCTCTCTTCCCAAAATCTCACTCAAACACACACAAACACACACACACACACACAAACGCGCGTTTGCGTGCACATATAAATACACACATATAAATCCATAATTACACACTTCTAAATCCATACTCTGGTTTCTACTTCATTTTTTATCCTGACGGAGAACACTTATTCTCATCTAAGATTTTACGAATATACAGAGCAGTAGACGAAAATATAAAAATACACCGCATAATAAATAAACTGGGCGTTTGCTCATATACGGTTATCCACTATAAATAACACGTAAGTGTTACAAGCTTTTAGTGGATGATTTTTTTTTCATTAAAAATCATTTGTGATTTTATGCACTTTAAAATTTAGAACGCCTGGGTCAATAGGTCATTTTGAAATCTATCGAATGATCATGTCACGAAGTATATCTCTGTCATGATTGAATGGAATTCTGCGTTATCGGTTGAAAACGAATCATGACAGACAGAAAAAAATAAACAGGTATGCTTGTGGATTGTATAGTGTCGTCAAGAGAATCTTTATATTTCACACCTGTAAAGATAGATTTAAGATACAACTGTGCGACTTGTTAACTTCGAATGAATCATTAGTTCATTTCCACGAGACGATGTATCCATAACTTGATAACACAATCTTATCAGGTTAAAAATACAAGCGTCTGTCGGAATATACTGAAAACTTGATTCTTTTTATTAGATGATTAACACTAGTATCCGTTGAAGTATTGAAGTTTAGGTCAGTGGCTATAACAGAAGATGAGATATCAATTTTGCACTTGCTGCTTGATGATGATTAAACCAAAGAAAATGCAGTGCACACTGTACGGTACATAGATCAATTGAACTGCACGGCTGTTTACATTTTTTGCAAGATAATGGCATTTAGGGAGATTAGTTTATTTAGATGGTATAATGGTTAACGGCCTTGAGCAAGAAATCAGTGAGCCGAATTCAAATTCCTGTCCAGATATTTACATTCACCTTCGCAGTAATATCGATTATAAAATCATTTATTCTTCCTCCAGCTATGAGTTGGGCTTACTCGTAGTTTGTAACCAGTCTAGGAGAAGGAAAATTCCGAATTCAAAAACTTGTGTTGTTCTGGTATTGCACACAATGTGTAACAAAAGAAAGAATCATGACATTTAAAATCAGCCTGTGATCCTGACTACGGTCGATCCCACAGTAGAATAGAAGAGAAAGAAGAATACATTGCTTTTGAATCGACAGTGTTATGGCTTGTGCAATAGCGATGATATTCAATACATTTTCTGTAAAACTGATGTATTACCGTTCTTCATGAATTCCTTTTATACTCATGATAAACTCAACCAAGAAAAGATATATAGATATTTCTTGTTAAGAGTTACATTACAAGAAATATAGCTCCCATAACGTTTATATCTTAGCCGAGACGAAATGAAGATATTATTACATCGGCGTTACAGTGTTCCAAATTCCTGTCTCCAGTATTCGTTCCGTTGGGGTGATATCAAATCTATGCGCCATCCTCTGGCTACGACAGGTAGACTGCAACAGCTCCACTACATGTTTTGCTATTGTATCATTCATCAATTATTCTGCTTCCTTTCATAAAATAATCTGTGAAATATTCCAGATTTCAGTTGTATATAATTTTTAAGCATATCACCTTATAGAAGCAAAAATGCTTCATTCAAGTAAGATAAATGTGGCCGCAATATCTGAATTGCCATTCAATACACTGTTAGTGCGTTTTGCCCGTGTTTTGTGGAAAAAGACGTCACATATATCTTCATTTTAAACAAAGGAAACTACATTATTTTCAAAAAAATGTCTTCAAAATATTCAACACATTTCCAGTTTCGTACTCACTGATATGAATATTATTTAACAGAAACTCTTTGGATAAGTTAACACAAATAAAATGATAATAGATTTAAGAAGGTTTATATGGGAGGAATTGATTAGGAATTAAATAAAATTACATGATTCAAAATGCGTTCACTTTTGCTTTGCCCGGTACCAATTATCTATGTATACATTATGTTATCGATTCTAGCATATTTCTTTCGTCATTGCGATGAAAATATGAATTAGTTCACATCAATAATACTGTTAACAAAATGTAAGCCTATATTATTAATAAAGATTTACAACCTTTGACATCTTTAATCTTTTCAAAATCACATATTTTTTCAATGAATCCCACACATATATTTTTGATAATTTTCCAAATCAATATGTTCAGTCCATATTAAAAAAAAGAAAATCTCAGAATAAATCGTAAATCTAATTATTCCATATTTTTTCAAAATTACTTGACATTTATCTATACAGAATATGATTAGTTGAATTTTATCAACATATGCTATCGATAGAGTGACGTGATTTTTTTAATTCATTGTATTTCATTTCAGTGTTCAATAACCTTATATTTCGACATCAAAGATAGAAATACGTTGACGTAATTTTCATTATAGTTACGAATTTTCTTTTATATACATTAGTATTTTCAATTCGTAGGTGCTTTAAGCATATTAATTAGATTATTGTTTTCTTTCTTGTGATTATTGAATAATTATTATCAAACAACGATTCGAAGTAAAGCACTCATTTTCCCAATGATTTCACTCACGTTGCATATCAAAAATAGCGTAAGAATGGATAAAGAGAAAATTCCAATGAGAATATTAAATATAATTGGCAGATATAATTTGTAACTGTATAGAATAATACAAAATACATCTATACACGTACTCATACAATATGCTTGTGTATATGTCATGTATTGGTACTTAACTGCGATAATACGGCTATCTTTGGATTCGGCAATTAATGCCGGATAATCTTTTAGTTTATGAAAAATAAGACTTGAAGTGAGTGAGATGTAGTTCTAAAAAAGGATGCCAAGAATACCACCGACAAGACAGAGTTTTGACATTTTTATGTTAGAAGGAAAAAAGCACCAAAAGAACACTTATATTTACAATAAGACAGAAACAATTGATATTTCTGGGACAAATAATGTTGTTGGAGACATATAAAAATGCAACACTCACAGGGCATATTGATGTTATGAAATCTAGAAACTGAGAATAGACCACCACACGAGATTATGTATACATTAGACCGAGTAGATTTGGTGGCTTATTAATAAGACAGAATTGCTTAGAGATAAAAATGACGGGAAGTTGTGGATAGACATATTTGGTGACATCCGGAGGAAAAACTTTACATGAAGATGAAAATGTAGCTTTGTTGTCATCATGTATATACATATGTTGTTTACCACAATCCATTAAGGTGACTTGCTTTTTACTTTAAGCCAAAATTAAGCAATATATTTTTTTCTTTTAATACAAATATGCATACATATCCATCACATTGTGTCCATTATTCACAAAAAGTAAGGCATTAGATGGAAACGTTTTTTTTTTTTTGTTTGTTTGTAGATTAAAACAATGTGCCTAACCCAAGACAATGTAGTTTGTGGCAATTTATATGAACTCACTTGTTTTTCTCGATATTCTATCATAAACAAAGTAGAACACTGATATCGGGAATACTTCGAAGATGACAAAGGAGACAAAAACTTAATACATAGGAACAGTCATGCACGCACAATTTTTAAATCTGAGTTAAGATTGCTATATGCCATAATGACTTGAAACAGAACAACAACTTTAGTAAATCTCGTTTATAGTAATTTCAACATAGCTAGGTGGTTATGTATTTGAGCCCGAACAGACAAACAGTTCAAGGAGATATTAAGATGAACATTTAAATTCTCATGAACAGAGTTCGTCGTAAAACTAAACTAAAAAATGGCAAGAACATTGTTCAAAACAATGGAGCGGACAACTCAAATGCAAAAATATCTATAACTATATTAATAGCGTAAGTATTTAATAAGTTATGATAAAACATATTTAAATTCTAGATAATCTGGATTTAAATGAGAAACATATTAGGATAATGCGTTACAGTTAATTGTGAAATACAAACAAGGATAAAAATTAACTAACTACAGAAAAATAGAGTGTAAACAGGGATACGTCTTATAAACGAATTAATTTAATCCAAAAAACTAAACGACCTACGGTAACTAAAAGACATAAGATGTTTTACTACCAGCGGTCGTAGTCTTAGCGACATAAGATACACAGATTGTATTGATCTGATGGCAGATTATAACCTTTCCTAGAAAAAAATACAAAGGTGTTGAATGATTTAGACTTTGCGTGCGCGTACTTAGACGACATCATAGTAAGGAGCGAAACCGTCGACGAACATCGAGAGCATCTCAATCAAGTATTTAAAAAGATTCAGGACTTTGGTTTTAAAGTCAAAGAGTCAAAGTGCGAATTTGGTTTGGAGGAATCAAGAGATTCAACCAGAGACTCTGCCCGACTGCGACTCAGTCAACACATTCTCCAGGAACGGTCTTACCAGGAATATACAAAAGACTATATGTAAATAGTGTGTACACATTCTTGTTTCAATATATTTTGTTCTAAGTACATTTTGTGTTGCATTATTATTCCATGCATTAGTCAAGTTTCAACAAAAGGAAACCGATCATAATGCACCTCGAGAAAGAGAGACGTCCACAACTGTGAATTAAAACATCATAGTCAAGAATGTACAGAAATGTATCCATGTAGGCGGTGTTGAAAGAGATGATGGATTGGGATGAATAGAGACCCAAGTGTACATATGGAAAGCAAAATATGTCTTCCAGAATCTAAACAAGATTTTAAGACAGGATTATTTCGTTTGAAGGAAAATGTATGATAAACTGTTTGATCATATCTATCCTCATCTACAACAATGGACGCAACAGAATTCATATTACAGACGAAGAAGTGACATAAAACAAGAGAGGTATTATTCTTTCAAAAAGGATTCTGATAATATCGTTGACAGAATTTTAGCAACTACGAATTTAGAAAAACATATCAGCTAGGAAGACACGAATACTTAAGAACAGAAAGAAGATTTGTAATTGATGGAACACACTATGTCGAATAAGGGCTTTTCAAAAAATTACTACACACAGACAGTATTGAAGGAAGGAGAGATAGAGGAAATAGTGATTACTTTACCTGATGAATCTGTGTTTCATACTATTTAGTGACAGTGTACTCAATATTGTAAGTCGGAACTTTAAGGCCAGATGATAAAATAAATAATGAAGTCATATTTGCTTGGTTAACGCGAGAGTGGGATGTTAGACAAATAGAAAGTGATTTCAAGGAGCTAAAATTTTACACTGTAGACGTAGTTATTTCATGTCTCGGTAAACTTGCTTCCGGCGCTGGGCAAACAACTTTACTGGATTGTTGAATATGTATACATTGGCGTGTTTAATAAAATAGATAAGTTTAAAATCCCTTTGGTTGAAATTCCCCTTCATTCCCCAACTAAAAAAACACTTCGACACACATCCGGGAGGAGACGAACGAGAGAATATACATCGTTACGGCATCGACCCCGTCAACAAAAAGACCTCCTCAGACCAATGGGATTATGCAACAAAAGCAGCGAATACCAACTTCCTGAAGGGAAATGATGGTGACGACGATGATGACGATGACAAAATGGATAAAACATGAACAATTATATTTTTTTTCTGTGGGGATGTACTTGAAAAACTGAAAGTTTAAACTGACTGTCCAATAATACTAAAGAAAATATTGCGAAATATAAATGAAATTCGTGAATAAATATCTATTGATATCAATACTATTTCACTATGATTTTTGTTTATTTCTTGTTATTCCAGATTTAAATATTTGTGAAATTTATAGTTGTCTTGCACACACACATAAGTATATATATATATATATATGTATATATATAGTTGTATATTTAGGCAGCAATCCTTCCTGTATGCATTACAATTAAAACGACGGACAAGGTACTATGGTTAAGCTTTTTATTTTTATTTTTCTTGTTTACAGCTCATCAGTGTGGCTACACATTCGGTTGCCCCTAGTTAGGATCGAAACCCGACTGAATTCGGAGCTTGTAACCACTAAGCCGTCGTCGCACGGTCGAGATGAAGGTGGATTTTAGCGTATTTATTTTTAGAAACACGCCAAGTGACTCAATTCTCTTTCGCGAAGAGTCTCGCTATATAGCTATAATAGTCACTGTTTACCAACCCACACCTCCTCCCCAGAGTGCTCAACTGAAATTAATATTTCAGGAGCATATATATATATATATATATATATATATATATATATATATATATATATATATATACAAGATGCGGCGTAATTATTATTGTAATGTAGTCATTCAAATACATCAATAAAGATAATGTAATTAATAGCGAATTAACTTCACTAGCAGATTAAATACGGCATTAACTCACTGACCACTCGCTGAAAGGCACGATTCTTGTTTTTATTAATTGTAAAATAGATTAAATACTCTGTCCATATTGCAAGTACCTTCGGTAAAATATTTACTACACTACATAGATATATAATGTTTGAATTTAGGGCATTTCTTTATTGACAAATATATAGTCCTTCTGCTTCCAATTGATATTCAGTAATTTCCTCCCACTTAAGTTCACTAATTTCTTTAGGAATTCCATAGTTTCTTTTCTTTATTTCTTAAACCTCAGCATTTCTGATATAGTTAGAATTGTAGCCACCAAAATTCCACTAATGCTAGGAGTTCTAATTCTCTCGGAATAGCCACAATTTATGGATAAATTCCATTAATACGCCCGTTTTTATACTTGTGTATTTACTGAATTCTTTTTCTTTCCCTGTTCTGGCTTTTTTCTCACAGTGTAGGTTCACTGTTATATTAATACATTTGCCAAATTGGTGAGTCATACAATGAAAACATATTACATTCTTTCATTAAAATCTAGACACTAAACAACATATCCGCTTTAATTAAAAATATCCTTCATTTCCAGGTAGAGCAGGAAGGAAAAAATAATAAATCTGACATTTAATTTTTAATGATATTACGATTTACACTAATCACGCTGTCAATGAAATAATTTAAATAGTATCCTCCCGGTATAATCTATCTAAATTAATAATAACATTTTCTACACAATAGATCAGCTACCGTCTTCAGAAACTATTTTATTGACATCATTGGTAAGAAGAATAAAAAAAAACAATATAATATTACCTTTTGATTCCAGTTTTAATGATCGGTGAAAAGTGACATTTGTTTTTATGTGTAGAGCAGAGGCTCCCAAACGATGTTTGGCCATGCCTCGCTTTGGTATTTCTAAAAGTTTGGTCCCCCTGTAATAGTTACTTCTTACCTGTTCAAAATTTTACTGCAATTCGCGCGAAGGAAGCTTATGCCATTAACTGGGTCTGTGTCAAGCCTCCATAGACCATGGCGTCTATGAAAGAGAATTTTTTAAAACCCCAAAAAAACAGTTATATATATATATATATATATATATATATATATATATATATATATATATATATATATATATACAGTTTCAAAACATATAATAGAGAACAGAAAGGCAGAAATATAAAATATTTGAATGAAAGCTTATTCTGTAATATATTTGATCATTTAACCATGGAATAATAATGCAAAATGAAATATAACCTCACGTTCGTATAGTAAGCCAAAGTGTGTACATGCTTCACCAAAATATTACCATGTCCGACCGGTGTGGTATGCACTCACCGTTGGGAATCATTGGTGTAGATGTATATAAATGTGGTAATATGAATTAATATATAAATTCATGAGAACCCAAATGAGTATTTGCCACATACATATATTAGGTTGGTGCAAAAATAATGACGTAATATTGTCGTTTTTCGACGTATATTTTAACGTCAAAAACGACATTATTACGTCATTATTTTTGCACCAACCTAATAATATGCATCATTCTCAATGTTGAATTAGTCAAGTATTTAGTATTAAGTTTGTTTACATCAGTTTACTCGTAAGCCTATAATTTTTCGAATCCGTATTTACTTGATACTATTATTACAATATTTCCTGATGACATTCATATGTATGCGTTTGGTGGTGTTTCAAATATTAGATGAAAATAGCAGGTTTGTCTGTGTGTATACTAGTTTGCGTTTTTTATATACGATATTTTTAATTAATATAAATTTTTAATATTCATAGAATATTTATTTTTCCTATGCTTTATTTGTGTAAGCATCTCTGGATTATAAACTTCGTCATCTGTTCATCAACATTTAATTGAGTCTGTTATGTACAAAACTTGCAATATCGTTTGTGCATTATTGCTGTTCAGCAAAGAATAATTGAACCAAGTAACACGGATATATGACAAGGAATTGGAAATATTCTATTGCATGATCGCATCGAAAAACTTGTCTGCTTCTTGTACCGATGCCAGGCACGCAACTACACTAAATATGGATAAAAAGAAACTCAAGAATATTTACTATAAAAAATATATAAATACAAGTATATATAATGGATCGTGCATGTCTTTAAAGCAAAGACACCGTTTATTAAATAAATAATAACTTGGAACAATATTAAGGAGTACACATGCTGTATATAAAATAAGACTCAGATGTAGCAGTAATTTTATGTATTATTAAAAGTAAAACGGATGCCACAGTTTGAATGCAATCCAACGTTTCTTGTTCTGAATGAAAGCCACTGATATGTTTCAGCTGATTTATCCACTAATTCAAATATTATTTCTCTTTGGAAACTCCTGAATATAATAACATTTGTGCTTTAAAATGTATTAATATTTCAGATTTTTTGACCTCAAATGTTTATGTCAATTATTCAAGAGAAAATAAATAATCATATGAAGAAAATGAAACAATCAAATAAATAAAATGATTCCCACGAAATTGTATTCTGTGTATGGACATATGTTTATTAGATACATAATATGGATAATGTTGTGGATTCCGGGATGTAATCTGGTCACAAAATGAATGACAAACGCAGGAATGAAATATAGAAAATAAATGTATTGACGTAATAATACGATTGGTAATACGGTTAGAAGATCCAGAAATGCGGTTACTAGCAATAATAATATATATATAGTCTGGGAAATTCAGTATCGAAGTGTGACTTCCTTCTGAGTCTACGCGCTCGCACCTGTGACTCCTACAAAGTGGTTACCACACACTCTCACTCTCACTCTCTCTCACACACTCTCACTTACTCTCACTATCACGATCACTATCACTATCTGACTGTATCACTGTCACTTCCGACTTCCAGGTATTCACCGGCAGCAGTAAAAGTACACACTGGGCGAGTCCACTTGTATGAAAAACTTTTGAGGATAAGAGCGGGCAATCGAAGGTCAAGATAAAAATTAATCTATACTTTAAAAATAAAGATGATGTACATGTATTTTAAAAGGTTTTGATTATATATATATATATATATATATATATATATATATATATATATATATATATATACATTCATATATACATATATTAACGTATGTTTGGGCAGCAAACTTTCTTTTAAATAATTTAGTTAAATATTACGAACAAATATCATTTTATTAAATTTTTATTTGTTTTTCCAAAATTCTTATATTTACCGTTTGGTGTGAGTGAGGGAGTGCAAAAACCTTCCATATCATTCCTTATTTGCCCTAAAATGTTTTGACTGCGTGAAATGTATTATTTGGCAATTCTAGTAGAAGCGTTACTTCTGTGAAATCGTGTATTGGGCAAGGCTGGAAATTGAGAGAACAACTATCTATCTCCCTTGTCCCTAACATTTAACGAATCACAAACATACATACAAACGTATGTGACACACGAATGACTTTTGGAGTGTCTTGAAAGTGACTTTCCATTCGTACACCACCATATGCCGCTTTGTCTCAGCGTCTGTTGTGCCAATTCTGTCACCAAACCGACATGAATACCCAATAAATCTGCAAGGCATAACATTAACAGCGTCAGCTTTAGACTTACGATATTCATGTCAACATCTATGACTAGCAAATCCTGCAACAGAGAGAACAACATTCCTGCAGATATTACATATAATCGCAGAATGGCTAATTTTTCTGATAGAGTTTATATCATTTTCATTAAGATTTCTTTACAATTTCCATTTCTCTACCGATTTCAATATCGACAATTATTTCACAATTTTTGCGTTTTAACTCAGGTTTGCTTACACAGCGTGAACTCTTCATAAAACAGCAGCTTAGTTAATCTCTCAGAACCCACTTTCATATTTAAAATAGGTTTTAGTTCATTTTGACCTTCACTTACACACTATTATTCTAGTATCGAAATTTATATTTGATATACTCCATAATGTCTCCTACAAACAGATACACCCAGACACAATCACAAACAAGAAGTATCTCTCACACACACATAAGGGCGCATGTGTGTGAGGGCAAGCATGCATGCATGTATATATGTATCTATAAAAGATTGACTCGATCAATATAAAATTCAATAAAACATCACAGAGATGTTTTATTTTCCCATTATATCATACTTATCCCAAGACACCACTATGTTGATCATGTGGTTGAAACATAATTTCTGTATCTTTGTATTGCTTGATGGTTTTAAAAAAAATATCATTCTTTCTTGTTTGCTCACTGACAATAGCCTTGAATCTGATATATTCTTTTTACCTGGGAGCTATCATTACATAGTGTTATGTAGTCCAGTGCTCTAAAGCGATGTCTTTTCCCGAGTATATTGTAGCATTAAAATATGTGTTGTAAATGAGAAATATGAGGATTTGGGGATTTTTATAAATATTTAAATATATTCCGGAATGTATCACCACTATTCCCGACTTTGCAAAGTATGGTTCTCAAAATCTTTATGTAATTCCGACATTTTCCCATTACACTGTGTTCTTGTTCTCACTTTCCATTAACAGAAAATCCGCAAGCAGATTACTCAATATTTTCCATGATTTTCTTCCCTTATTTTGCTTTAAGATTTTTGAAGCCATTGTTCTTATTGAATATCCCAGAAATGCCCAAGGTTTCATTCTGACCCTAATTTTCTCTCTCCTCATATACATATTTTACTTAACATTTCTGATTTTGTATATACTCTGACCATTATATTCTCAAGATTCTTCGTTATAATCCCATATCTGTCTCAGCTAATGTATTTTCTTTTATTCCCATTTGAAAATACAGTCCAGCATTTTCTGTCATATCGAGTCATAAATATTACACAGCAGCTAGTCTTTATATTTTTTGTTCTAAGATCATATATATATATATATATATATATATATATATATATATATATATATATATATATATATATATATACATATACATGATCTTTATATATATATATATATATATATATATATATATATATATATATATATAAAAGTAAAAAAGCTAAATTATTTAATACATCGGTTTTTTTAATTAATTTCACAATAAAATCTCGTTCAATTTGAATGATAATTCCTTCAAATATTTTAATGAACATTGTCTAACTAAACATAAAGGAAAATTAAGAAACATTGGTTTTATGTAATTTTATTGCCAAATTTCAAATTTGACTGTGGTTAAAATATTTAACATGTTTTAGTAACATGTTTTTATAACTTCTAGGCGTTTTCTGTAGTTTACAATGAACTTCTTGCATGAAGATTTTGGCAGTATCACCCATTTTTCTTCACAGATTTTCTTCACATCTTTGATATTTATTTTAATTTTTTGCGAGTACTCTCAACTTCCGGGTACCAATAACAATCGGAGATTTTTGCCATGTGAGAAAAGTAATGGACAATTTTACTAACGGTGTCAAGATATACAGTGGGGCAAATAAGTATTTCATCCACTGATAATTTTCTCCGTTTGCCAACTTACAAAAATGGGAATAGTCTATGATTTGCAGGGTAGGTCCCTCTTCAAAATGAGAGATAGAACATTAAAATTTTTTTTAGAAAATCACATTAACTTTTGAACATTTATATCTTTTTAGTGAAAAAATATATATTTCACCCCCTACCAACCAGCAATGATTCAGTCCCCACGGTTATGTGACCAGGAGGCATATAGACTTGTCTTATTACATAATTATTACGCCTAATCAAGTACTCATTACCTGTGTCAAAGAGACTAGTTCATCGAAACAGCCAATGGATCAGAATCTAATCTCTGATTATGTAGAATAGTTATTCCTATAGAATTGCTGAAAACTTGTCCCTGTAAGTTGAATCTTTTTTTTGCATTTGTGACCGTGTTCTTTGTCCTGTATTGATTTTTGTTGTATTGTTTTATCTGGAATGTTTTCGTGTTTGTGCGTTGCGGTGAGGCGACGGCCAAAATGACCGAGTCTCTCCAGGCAATTGTTACTGAAACGGAGACACTATCTCCAAGTCCGTCTGCCTGGAATACAAATAGGCAAAAAAGATGCGGCCTATTATGAACGAATGAAAGAGGAGTAGCGCGATTATATCAAGTGTAATGTATAATGTCACGATATCTGAAGCATTGAATGCGGTAACAACTAGGATCATCTCACTTCTGATGTCGAAAGTCAAAACCTCAAGATATTCCCGATGATTTCGGCGAAAAGTTTAAATACTATGTGGGATTTACTGTTAGCTCCAGAAGAAGAAGCTAAGAAACTAGGGACAGCATCCTTATGACGAAATCTTTACGGTTGCAAACTGAGTACATGGGTACTCGTCGAACAAGTCTTAACTTGCACGGTGCACTCATGGATATAAACGAGGACAATGTGGGTACCTTCTTTGCCATGTATTGGCAACGGGAGGAACTCGCACGAATGAAATGTAAAGCTTATGTATCATCTAGAGATTTCGCTTTACAAGTGATCCTGGACAAGACGAATTTTCAGGAAATTCTTGATATGTATTGATGCAGAGAAAGGAAAATTTCAATCGTGGTTGAGAGGAGGACGCCGCACTGTTGGTTGTGTGGCACCGCCGTTCACATGGCTAAAATATGTCTCGGACGAAAATCAGTGTCTCAGTCAGCTATATCGCAGGAGGTTTTGACGAAAGGCAAACACGTCGAGGACCGTGACGGTTCAGGTGAATGGAAGGAGGTCGTTAAATGGGGGACAAAACTAGGTGTCCCTTCTCCCTGATAAAAGAAGGTAATAAAAGGAACAAACAGAGAAACATTTGGAGGAGGGTAAAGGCAAACAACAGCAGCAGAAATGCCAAGGCAGCAGGAGCTGTCCAAAAACAACAAAAGCAGCAGGAGCGGCAGCACCGGCTTCTGAATCAACGACCCAGAGACCATCAACTGCTGAAGCAGCAAAAACAAAAGAAAAAAAAAACACATCCGGAAATGCATAGCTGCACGGAGGCGTAAGACATGCCACAATGACGAGCCTCCTCTTTAAAAAGGGTGAGGGATGAAGAGCGGGGAAGAGAGGAAACATCTGGGTAAAAGTACAAAGAAAAATGAAGATTCTACTTCGCCAGCAAAACCCCACGATACTGATACCGCAGATAAGGCAAGGAGCCTCTCCGCTTCCCCGTCTAGGGATCTTAATTGCCACCCAACAATAACTCACAAACAATCCTCCAAATAAAACGGAAAAATTCATTCCCCAGTGGGAAGAACTTTTACATCATTGACTGGCAGACTATTGAAAGTTAACTGTCCACTTCCAAAAAGTCGCTCTTGAGACCCCCTTTTAATGTAGCTCTGTCGACTTCGCGTCGACAGAGGTCCCTAGGAAATTCCCGCATGCACACGAAGTTATTTCACTTAACCGTAACACGAGGGACATTTAAAAGTATGGGATTGCTTGGATTACACAAAAGAAGCTAAATTATAATGGCACAAATAAACTCACCTAACCTGAAAAATTATCACATCTATGTGATGGGAGGGACCCCGTTCAGTTCCACCATTCTTTACATACTGCAAAATCTAACTTTCCCGAAGGACGTCGTGGTACTGTCAGGGAGGGTCGAATTACGATCGATATCGGAACTGGAAGCCTTGGACAATCCGTCGGGGGTTTGATCCCCATGGATTTCCGTCCAGTCTAAGTTAAAGGGACTCAGGTTTGAATTATGTCTAGCAATCTAGCTAGCTAGCTTGAATGTGAAGGACCTGAGAGATCGGAGTATGTGTGCCCGCCTACTTTATGATCTCGGATCCTTTAGAGTGGATGCAGTTGAAATCCAGGAAACACACTTTGTTCACCACGTCACTGGTAGTTTGCTGTCTAACGACTTTGCGTCTATTCAACATACAGGGACCTGCAAGCCAGAGGTGTTTCCTTGTTGTCAAATTTCCCTGTATTCGAGGGTAGACTTTGTACATGTGTGCAGATAATTGATCGTGGCCGATAGTGCCGTGGACAGCCGTTCGTTTCGGGTCGTTGAGATCCAACGACCAGTAGTAGTGTGTCGATTTTTCCGTCCGTTCCTGGCTGATTCCTCGTGCTTATTCTTAATGGGGGACGGGAATGCCCTCCAGGACCCCAAAATAAACACGAAGACTATTTCGGATGGTGTTAGTTCCTAGGCTTAGAATGGCAGGCCACTGGAAGATCAATCTGTCCTTACTGAAGGCGTGACTTTCTGCAACAGCTGATTAGATTATTGCAGCGGGAATTAGTGTCGGCTGTTATTGGGAATAATTGGAGGGAGAGGTTTTAGGATAATGGTTATGTCTTTTACCAGGGAATATAACCAGCGACTCGCTCTAGATAATGCTAAAAATGTGAAGGCTCTAAAGGAAACTGTCTTCCGGGCGGTGATTGGGAGTATTCCCTTGAGAGAGCTTTAGCTAGGCAGACCCTGAAGCGTGAGACATATGTTAAGCAAGATGTCTAACGAGGCTTTGAACAAGGGAGCAGAATTGCGCAAGGAAGAGATCTGTTGAGGTTCCGATCGATACATTCGTGAAATCATAAACCTGAAGGGGCGCTCTCTAGGATTGACCAAGGATATGTGTGAGGCGTTTCGGCGGCATTTTGAGAGCCGTCGTACCAATGAGTATGGTCTCAGGGGCGAATAGTTTCCCAGATATTTCGCTGACTTTCTTCGGTTTTCGCCGACTGAAGCGGCTTGTTACGAGGGTGAGATAAGAGTTGGAAGTTTACTTGGCATTAAAAGGGTCGGCAGTGGAAAATTTCCGGGACTTGATGGTCTACACATATTTGTTCAGATTGTGACAGTGGTGGTCAATAACTGGTTCCGGCAGGGGACCATCCTCTACCGGAATACCAGTGGCGTGATAACGCTATTAAAAAAGAACAAGGATGTTTGGAAGGAATTAGACGAGGATAGGCGCATAAATCTGTTAAAAGTACAGTATATTTTTGACCAAGATCTTAACGGAGCGTTTGCAGTCACTTGTCGCCAACTTATTGGGACCCGAGCAGACTTGTGCCGTGAGTGGACAAACAATTCAAAGCAACCTGCATCTAGTCCGCACGATCATAGATTGTGTAAAAGTAGACAAGCGAGCCGCGCTGATCATTATAGATCATGCCAAGGCAATTGATAGCGTTGACTATCAGTACCTGTCTGCTGTCCTTCAGGCCACCGGATTCGCACCCGACTTCTACAAGTGGATTAGACATGTATCTCTCCCCCTTTTCCTTGGTAGAGCTCGAGTTAAGGTTTGATTGAACGGTACGAGAAGGTGACTAGGGCCAAGATTAACCGCAACAGTTCTTCTGGCTTACGGTTAGGTGCCGCCAAGGTTGTCACACTTCAGGGGTCCTTCGGCTGGACTGATGGGCCCATCCGTATTCTTGTAGTGTGGTTCAGGCCCAGACTCTGGCTGAAGAAGAAATGGTCGGAAATATAGGCAAAGATCAGAGCGTTGGTCTGGATTTGGCTTGGAAGTAGGTTGTCCATAAAGGGTAAGGTTGAGGTATGTGCCACTTACGTCGTTCCTCTCACCCTTTATTGCTTAGCTTACTTCCTTTTTGCAGGACTGGTTGTTTTCATTATGGACCCTCGCTATTAGTGAGTGTGCTTCTTTATTCTGTCCATCGGCTGAAGACAGCGAGCGATCACTCTTATTATTTTGATGGGTGGGCGAGACATACTAACATTTGTCTTCTTTTAGTTTTAACTTTGTTTACATTTTTTTGCTTTTTGGATGTTCCCCACCTACCCATCATTTTATAAATCATGATATATATTATAAATTTTTGTATATTATAATATGTGAACTTTTTTATGTGATGGTGTTATGGAATCTCCATATTTACCTGTCACCACTCACGAAAAATGCACTTTTCTCCCAAACAAACTTTAACCAATCATTCCTTCACTTCTCTAAACTAGATTTCTCATTGATTAAAAGGACCCAAAAAATGTAGCAAGTTGCGACAAATCTGTTTTGCCGCTAACCTATCTGGAGCTGGACTGAAACCCAGAAAATCAATAAGTAGGATCGCTACACATGATTCAAGCAGTCAATAAACTAGTTGCGAGAGATACCAGCAAACACCACGCGTTCTAACACACTGACTCAACAACCACCATGCGCGCCGACATACTGACTCAGCAACCACCACTCTCTCTCTCAGCAACTCAAGACAACCCACACAGCTATTGCCGAGTGAAGATACTTAAATTACAATTGACTAAAAGTGACATTACCACTATAACATAGTAATTGTACATTTAATCAAACTCAGCATACCAGTCAGTAACTAAGTCTTTGAGAGATGCCAATAAACTCCACGCGCGCCAACACAACTCACCAACCGCCTCTCTCTCTCTCTCAGCAGCTCAACAAAACTCAGAAAGTCTTGCCGCGCGAATTGACCCAATTTACAATTTACTAAAAAAGTGACATTATCTCTACCGAAATAGTAATTGTATTTAGTCAACTTACCATATCAGTGAAAGACACATAACTCCTTATGACTTTAAACAATATTAAAAATTGTCGCACACATAAATACTACTAACTGAACATACACAAGTGACATTTCACCTTGCAGAAAGCAAACTGTTTTAATTTCATAGACAAACCTTAACTACAAGATTTCATACACCAAATCACTGCATAGTCACTACTTACAAATTTATCTCACTATTCACATTGAACAAGCAATCTTAAAATTCACTTGTGTATATCAAACGTATATAAATGCATGTTATTTGTTGAAATCTATAACCAAGTTGTTTCTCTCTGATTTCTTCCAACTGAATTGCATTCAAATGTTTGTTTATTTTATTTGTTGTGGATGAATGTTTAAGGAACACGCACATATTTCACACAATTACACCTTCTGTTACATCCAATTAGGTCATATTCCGCAACAGTGTATTTTGTAGTTCTCCCGTGAATATGCGATGATTAATAAGTTCTTGTGGTGAATGAGTAAATTGTAATGTATGAATGGGTTCGGAATCTTATTAGCTAATATAGATAATGAGGACCATACTCATTTTATTTCTCCTCCTCGTCCTTTTGCAACACATTTGTACTTGTACAAAATATATACCCGTGCGTTAATAAGAAAATGGGAGAAACAGCAACTATCTATCAATCTTACTCGGTCTGGATCTCCACCAAAATTTCCCAATGTGGACGGAACCTAATGATGAGAAAGGTGAGAAAACAACCCACATATACACTGCAAGTGCTTGTTCATAATCTCAAGGCAGCTCGGACCACATCGATATGACCATTAGTAATATACTACCACGTAGTGGACTGTAATCAAGTAGTGCCCGCAAGATCCCCCTACTCAAGAAGGCACGTGTACAGGGCGTCAGAATTTTGCAAGTGAACACCTAGATGATTCAAAAGTTTGATAGAAAGTGCTCTAGACAGACGTGACTAAAATTGAGTTTTTTCTCATCAACTCGACTCGTCATTTTTGGTGGGAAAAAGTTGACTGGGTTCCCAATATCATCTTCCTAACCATTAAGCCTGATTGTGGAAACATTATTCTTTGAGACTGTTTATCTGCTAAGGGTACAGGATGACTATACCGGGTAGAGAGACAGATGGATGGGGCCAAGTACAGGGAAATCTTGAGTGAAAACGTTCTTGCCACAGCCAGGACATTTAAGATGTGTCGTGGATAGGTGTTCCAACATGACAATTGTTATGGTCCAATATGCTCGCACCACAATTATGGTCCAAGGTTAGAACCAAGGAAGAACAACACGAACACAAGAGTAGAATAACAAAGATATATTACAACAGAAATATAGTACAAGAAGTTGAAGGTGTTAGTAATGACTGTCCCTCTGGTTTAGAGTGAACTAATATTGTCTCGACTCGTTACACCATTCATTCATTATACCTCTTGAGAGGCGCAGTATTTATAGTGTCAGGATGAGTCCATTATCGCTTTAGGTAAGTTCCCATAACAACAATGAACCAAAGCATACGGCTAAGTCGATAAAAGAGTGTCTCAAGAAAAAGCACATTAAGGTAATGTAGTGGTCTAGTCAGTCTGCGGAACTTAATACTTTAGAGAGTCTGTGGATAGAGATGAAGCCTCCAATTGCCCATCGACAACCTACAAACTTTAAGGATTTGGAGAGGATCTGCAAAGAGAATTGGGACAGAACCTCCGACTGGCATCTGTCAAAAAAATGTTAACTAACTACAGGAAAGGTCTGGCTGTTGTGCTTGCCAGCAAGGGTTTCTTCAAATATTGAGTCATGTTTTGCTATAGGGTGAAATAATTATTTTTTTCAGTAAAAATAGAAATACATGTTCAAAAATGAATATAATGTGGTTTATTATATTTATTTATATACTATATCTCACTTTCAAGACGGACATACCCTGAAAATTATAGACTGTTTTTATTTTTGTAAGGTGAGAAACTCAGACATTCAGTAAGGGATGAAATACTTATTTTCCCCACTGTAAGTTGCCCAGAAGATCGCCTACTAGGAACATCCCATACAGTAAGAAAAGTGTTATAAATTAAATGACAATTCTACTATAGGGCCTAAGGATAAATATTTGGAATCGGCTCTACATGACACAAAGCAGTAAATATAACATACACAAATAACAACAACAATAATAATGAGAAGAAGAAATAGGAAAAGAAGAAGAAGTTCAATGATATCAGGTGTGGTTTTCATTAAGATAAAATCAAATTTAAGAATATTTGCTCACAAAAGAATTGATTATGAATATATCATGTACTTCCTCGAATAAATGGTATTCCAATATATTTGATTGATTTTAAATGTGAATTACGTTTAAGCGTCAAATCAAGTTTTTCTTTTTCACGGAATTGGCGGGCATATGGGCGATATTATTTTTCACCCATAATTGTCATGACTGAAATAACAAGATCCAATAGAGAAATAAATATTCAGAAATAATCTGTCAATGAAATCCTCTTATGTATAATCCGTCTTAATGAAACACCTATTATAACAGAAGGTAACGAATTGTTTGCAATGGGAACTGTTTTATACATATTTTTCTGTAAATTACTATAAGTTGTTTTGTATATAGATGAAGAAATATTTGAATGTTTCATATCGAATCATAATTTATGATGGTCAGATGGACTAATCCTTGGAGTGCAGGGAACGATAGCTTAACAGTTGCCTATATAAAATAATGTAGCGTATATTTGTCTGTTGATCAATTGAGAGATTAGCTGACAATTACTGTCATAGAAAAGTTGGGATTGTTCCTTCTGTGAAGGTTGGACAGATCACAATGCGATTCACGAAATTAATGTCCATACAAGCCCCGAGGATTGACCTCAGATAAATTTGTTCATTTATCGATCATTAGTTTAGATAGTATTTCTTTAATCCCTGAATTAATATACTACACTATCTTGGCGTCTCTTTACTTACCAACTACCCACTCCCATGAATCTTCCTGATTTTCGTGACAATATTGATTATAAGATCTATAATGTAAAATCGAAAATGAATTATTATTGCCGCAGGTTTATTCTCTTGTAAATGAACACAGACTTTCAATTGGTAATCAATCATTGACAATTGGTTGGAAATTAGACAACATTTCTGAAAATATTCAATAATTTTCAATATTCCCATACAAAGGCCGAACTGTTTGAAATTGTTTTTCAATATTTCAGTGTAACTTTATTCTGAATATTATGTTTAAAATATATAATTGTTTGACTGGTTTTATTTCCGTGCACTAGGAATATGCAAAAGTGATACAAACTACTAAATTTTAATTATTTTTATGAGATAATATTAAGAATATACAAGCCACAAAATAATATTTTTTTCATATAAATTCATTTATAAAGAGTGACAAATATTTATGATTTCCTATTAAAATTTACCAGAAGTTTCTAAGGCAAGCGACGTTTAAAGGAATATAACAGACAATTCGCTGACACGATGCGTTAGAATTTGATAATAGCTCCACAGCAGAACGTAGTTGACATTATACATATTAGCAGATAATATTAATCTGTCTTGGAATCAATATTTTAAGATAAGTTGTGTAGATCCTCCATAATGTTAGCACTGAGCTGTAAATCAATTTTTATTTTGAGCTCACAGTTTTAGCTTAAGTTATATAGTTAACCCGTTTTAGATTCTAAATACATCGAGTAATTGTAATTTGCATAGAGACAGAATTAAGTTATTTCGACTTAAATTACATGTAAACACTTTGCATGTACAATTTTATAAATATTTAGCCAAACTTTCTTCCATTTCTCGTGCATAGGTACCTAACAGAATGCTGTAATATATAAATATTGCAAGCAAATTTTCTCAGTCGATAAAAAATAAAACTGTGGAAAAATGCATAATGGACAATTGTTCCATCTTTGAAAATGCCTGCAATTAGAAGATTGGACATTTCTCTCTCTCCCTCCTTCTCTCTCTCTCTCTCTCTCTCTCTCTCTCTCTCTCTGTATTTCTATCTATCTATCTATCTATCTATCTATCTATAGATACGTATAGTCTTCAATTTTAAGACATTTTTAAAAAAGAAAGAGAGAAAAAGAGAGAACAGGTAAATTTTAAAAAAAAACAATAAGGGGGGAGTGACAAATAACCACGAGATCATAGACGTACGCTGATAAGAGATGATAGATGCATTGTCTCAGGCAAGGCGCAAGTGCGCAAATCAACACATGCAACATTTTCTCTCTCATATATATATATATATATATACATATATATATATATATATATATATATATAAGTGATCCAATGAAAAGTGCATATAAAAAGTAAATCGATAAATATAAACAATCAGTTTTTTGATAAAAGTCCTTGAGTATAGGGTGTGATTACCGGAGGGACTGTCTACGAAAACCTGGATTCAGAATGCAGAAGCTGGCATCAGCCATCTAAATGGCAACATTTTACTTGTATTAATGATATATATATATATATATATATATATATATATATATATATATATATATATATATACACCCCGAACCAATCTATGAGCTTTATAGTGAAATTTATAATTTATCCGTTTTCTCAGACTTGATTTTGATAAAACATTTCCCAACCGTTTTCTACGCTAATAGTCTTTTAATGAAATTTGCCAATCTAGACTTTTTTGTGAACAAATAAAAAGACAATGGTACATATTAATCACACGTCGAGTAATATATTTCACAGAAAGCTATATTATGTTATAAGATTTATTGACATAATGACATAATTTGACAACATGCATGCCATGTTGAATGATAATTAGTCATGTAATCTAACAACTGCAGCTTTGATGATCGGCCATAAGATAACTTTCGACATAAATTGTCATCCATCTGCATAACTATATTTTTTAATTTTGAACCAAAGCTTTTAGATTGGGTAGATATCCGCAGAGACTGGCAGTCACACTGACAAACGTTCACCTTTTATGCCGTAGGAATGTTTGGTTCGCCATGGTAGAGCGTGATGGAGATTTGTCATCTATGATTACTAGAGCTATGTCCTCTACCCAGGGATCAAAATCCTCGTTCAAATGATTGTAATAAATAGCTGCGGTCAATTTAACCATTTCAGGCATCCTGACAGAGACAACAAATGCGATCCCAATAATACCAGCCCACAACATGAATGGTCCACCCTGTTTTTGACGTCGAAAACATTGGTGACCCCCATCTCCAGAATAGACCCAACGCCCAGTGAAGCCTCAAGTTTCTGTGACGGAGCATTAGAGAAGGCAGTTTCAGTGGAGATCCTTTGGAAGCCAAGTTTCTGATGATGCATTTTCTGGTGGTTTTCGATATATACGGAAGGCCGGTAGTGGCTAAAATGGCTTTACTTGTTAGTCCGGGTTTCCTACGTAACTTGCAGCTAATATTTCTTACATCCATAGGTGTCACACTCTTGGTGGTCCCAAAATTTTGTTTCTACCTTGACGAAGGATAACTTAGGTGTCATCTAACCGTGTCCACGTGACGACCTATTTTTAAAAAAAATACTAAAATAACGGAAGGCTTAAAAAAAAAAAAAAAAAAAAAAAACTCAATAAATTTAACTACAAACACGGCCCCAATATGCTGAATTTTTTCGGAACATAAAATATCCATATATCTCTAGCTACATACTCACGGCTCACACATCCAGATAAAAAGTAAAAAAGAAAATCATCCTTGATAATGGCTAAATGTATAGCCGAAATTGCCCGTAATTATAGAACATTGGGACAGTTTCTACACACTCTTTGTCTAGAAAAGAAAATCTTGTTCAAACGCAAGAAAAATTAACTATAAAACTTAATCGAAGTTTCGTGTCTGTCTTCCATAATGAAACATGAGAGATTGCTAGCAAAATATACAATATAAATACACACACACACACTCTCTCTCTCGTAGACACACATACAAAAACACACACGTATGTATATATATAGAGAGATGTTTATATATGTGTATATGCATCTGTGTGTGATTCGAGTGAGTTATTATTTGTGTGCGTCTGAGTTTTTAAGCATTATGTCTTTATGAAAGAGAACATATATATTTTCTGTTATTTAACATTATAGGTTAGATAAAATATTAAAACAATTTGTCTAATAAGCGCATATATAGTTTGAATCTTAATGCTCGAATAATTTCATTTTAGTTATTACTTGCTTTCCTATATTAAAATTAATTTTAACATGTATCCATGTGTTCGATGTATTTTGATGACATTGTGTGGTTGTGATTGGCAGGCGTAAATTCTCATTTTTTTTCAATAACCCGGAAGGAACATTTAATGAAAGTGGTACTAATACTGTTGCCAATATGATTTGACAAATATATATCCCCATATTTGGCTGCTATCCAATGGTAATTGTATTGAATTTTTTTTTCTGATAGAACCACGAAACATTTGAGTGTATAGAAAAATAACCTTCACGGCAATTATGATAACAGTAATGGCTCAGTATCTTTTACATTTTTCATGGTAATAATGTTCGTTCCATTTGACTTTTCGGTAACTATTTTAGAGATATTTTTCGGAATAGTTTAGCTTGTTAGTGCTTCCTATTCCAGAATTTAAGCCCAATATAGGCAGTTAAGTTTCATAATGTCACAGTTGAATTTGCTAGTTTAACCGTAAGAGACATGCTAATATTTTATTCTGCTGCACTTATCACTAGTGGGGTCCTCTTCCGGCTTCGGGATTTCATTTCAAATACAATTTCAAAAATGTAAATGTCATGACAATCGTCTACACTGGTCAAAATTCATCTCTTTTCTCATCCATTATTTCACCCAAAATATACATTTCATTCCTTTTATTGCTTTTCATGGAATTCAAAATAAATATATATTTAATGCAGAATACATGATGTAATTTTACATGGAATAATTCACAATTGTTTTGATTTTTCAGGAAAATATTAAACTGCCTCCAAATTTATCAAGGCTGTCTCGGGTATGCTGAAATGTATACTCCTCTGATTTTACATTTAGCTGAGTATTAAAATGTGTAAATTAATTAAGATTAAATATATTTTCCATTTATAATGATAATGATAAAATATACGAACCAGAACAGTAAATCTCCTTTGTATATTGAAATATATAATATCTACCCAATAAAAAAAACACACCCTTATTGACTCTAAGAGGTGTGCGAATATGCGTGAGTTAATATATCATGGTTTCTCAGGCTCTTTCCAAAAGTGTATGAAAAACATTCCACGTGTTGACCCAAGCTTTGTGAGTGAAATTGATTATGTGGCACCATTGGGAGCCGTCAGTGAAGTTGCTAGCACGAATTCGTAAGTCATCGTCACCGAAAGCTTCAAGGCGCTAGCTACATTCAGACATCTATCCACGCTAGAAAACCCTCTCTCTCCCACAAACTGCAACGGGGATTATGTATCCGGAATAGTAGACTGGGATTGGATCGGCAGTGCCATTTGATGCAATTAATTTTAATTACTTTATAAAATATATTTACATA
>CAHIKZ030000656.1:205000-217500 GCA_903632075.3 Acanthosepion pharaonis
CATCAAGACAAGGATGAGTCTTGGAAAAGTGTAATATCGACATGTTGAAGTTTTACTTAGTTAAGAATAAGATTTTCCGGCCTGCGTATGGGTCAGGGGCACGGAATAAATGAGTTATCCTTCTAGCTTGAAAATCGGGACGCAACTGAGTTGGGACGCTGGACGTCTGTGACGTCAGGCAACGCGCGGCAAAAAATTCAAATTCTGATTTTAGACGTTATCAGGAGTATCTAGTAAGCAACCTTCCTCACTCTAGCCAAAAGAGGCTGTTTACTGTTATGTCTAGCTTACCGTGAGAGGAAGGGGTGCAATCCGCGGGTGGAAAACTCGCGCGCGCGTAAAATGTAGGTGGAATTTCTGTGTTACTCCACAATATAATACATATAATACATATAATATATATAAAATATAATATATAATATATATATGAAATATAATGTAATATATATAAAATATAATATATATATAATATATAATATAATATAACATATAAAATACTATATATATAATATATATAATAAAGATAATATATATAAAAAAAATAATAAATATAATATATAATATATATATATAATAAAATATATATAAAATATATATATATATATATATATATATATATATATATATATATATATATATAATAAAATATTGAAAATATAATTGTGTGTAAGACTCTGCCTTACACACATTTATATTTTTTTATATTTACCAAGTTCATTTTACTGTCTGAAAGTTTTTGCCGGATTTGGATCTAGAATATAATACCTACAAATATGTCAACCTTTGCTTGCAGTTCCAAAAATATTTGTGATGTAGTTTATCAAACGCTATTGCATAATCATTTTAACAGAAGCATTCACACTTTTTCCATTTTATTGTCATGTCGTCATGAGTACAAATATAACATTGCTTGTTTCGGGCTAATACTCATGTGTAGTATACTCATTAGATTTTCGATAATATATTTTGTTATATGTCTTATTAGGCTGATTCTCCGATGGAATTCTCTTCTCAGGCCGTGTTATCAAAATTGATCTAATTAGATCTTCCGGGATATCACACGTGTTGTATAATTAATGTATTATGACTGTAAACTTTCTCAATGACGAGCTCAGCTAAAGCTACCAGCAACTCTATTAAAATTCTGTCTGGTTCGGTAGCTTTGTTTATGTCCAATTTGGCAAGTGCTTATTTCATTTCAGATTTTAGTGTTCCTGGTTTTAGATATGTCTGTGAAATGATGTAACACTAGTTTGGCCGTGGAAGTGTTTCTCGCGATATTTTTCATTTCTAAAGTATTTTCTTTCTTCAATAATGATGCTCTCTCCTTCGATATAGTCTCGTCATTTCTCTTATTTTTCATGCGTATCTGCTTTCACTGGTGTTGGAAAATATCTATGTGCTCTTGCTGGTTAATATAATAGCAGTACACAAAAGATCCTACAATTACCCGCAATGAATGGAGCATATATTATAGGATGATAGTATCTAAGATGTCATGAGAGATAATTTCACCGTTGCACCATTCATAAAATATTGAATAATATTTTGTATTTGGTGTCTAGTAACTGATATAAATATTATGATCACAGAAATATATGACGTGAAAAGAACTGTTAAAACATCCATAGATAAAGATATATACGGTGCTTTGTTAAAAAATGAAATTATCCAAGTTAGCATGGTTTCAGTAACATTTTAACGTTTTTATTTACGTCTTGCAGTAAGAAGAAACAATATTTACCTATTGATAGTACACTTTTAAAAGGCCGAATACTGGATGAGCTAAAATATTGTGGGAAGATATAATTAATGAAAGGAATTGATGAAATTACCTGAATACTTTGAATATTACCTTCTTAGAATTGTTTGTATTTTTGACCCATAATCACTTCAAATCATACTCCTATTATGTATATTATAAAATATTGTTTATTTTTATTTTATTACTGCATTATTATTATTATTATTATTATTATTATTATTTTTATTTCTTCGTCTTTCACTTCTTCTACTTCAAGTCTTACTACTTAAGTTTTTCTGGGACCATGGAAATTCACAAACACCGGTGACCTGTAGCTCTTATCAACAGTTGTCCTTTTGTTAAGCTTTGTCTATTGACCTAGGCTTTTAGGTAGGTTCCCTGCAGCGTTCCGTTGTCCTGTTTGACGTTTATATATCAAGTGTGTGTCAGATTTTCTAACCAATCTCTCCTCGCCACGTGTCCTAGAAATTTAAAATGTTTCTTTCCTTAAAATTACTCTCATTTTCAATTCATGAGATTCTCAGCGTTCTTCTGTAGAACCATATTTCAGTCTCATTAATTCGCTTCCTTATCTATGAGTATATTGCCCGAAATTCACTATATTAAGATAGTTCTGATATTTTATAATTCAACAAAATTTTCCTTCGTTCCGAAGCAGGTTTTACTGTTTTTAGTATTAAGCGTAGCTCTTGGAATATATATTTTCCTGATATAATGGGCTTTTGGTGTCATTGTTTCCATCGTCTGTTCAAACATTTTCCATATATTTAAAGTAATGTAGTTGCGTCTGTTGACATCTCCTAAGTGTAATTCGCATTGGGTGTTCTTAAACGTTATAAATAGCAATGGCTGTATTTACTCTAGTAATTTCTGCAGAATTCGATTACAACGACTTATAATGATATTCTGAATGGAGCAGAATCCCTCTGTAAGCTCTCTACATAATCGATTAAAATTTGAGTATATTGCATTTGCTTATTTTGCTATATATGCTGATAAAGTATTCATGTGTAAGTGTGTTTAATGCAACAGGGATTTCAGGATATTTATTCGTTTTGTTCCTGTTAATGAATGCGAATAAGTTTAAAGAATTTCTTCTTTTAACGACCCAAATCTTCTCGTATATATTTTGACGCAGGTAAGCTGCAGATTTTTTGTCTGAGATTGCAAATTGGGAGTCCAAAGGATCAAGATATATAGGCCTCAAATTGCTTCCCGTTTAAATTTTTCGTCACCGACCTTCATACTCAAAATTTATTTTGGCGTGTTGTCTTCATCACCTTTATCCATTTCTTCTAACATCGCGAAGAATGAAGTATTCAGCTCATTTAATATGGCGAAAACGAAGTATTCAATTCTTCTAACATATCAAGTTAACTCGTATTCAAATCTTCTAATATGTCGAGTGAAAAAATTTCTATTCAGAACTTGGAACATGTTCAGTAAAGAAATATTCAATATTTCTAATGTCAAGCAACGGAGTATTCAAAACGTCTAAAATATTGACAAAAGAGTGTGAAAACAATTATTTTATTTTTCTAACGTATCGAATAAAGTATTCAACTCTTCTAACAACAAAGTACGCAGCACGTGTAGCATGTTGATGAACAAATGAATAAATAATTATTAAATTTTTGTAACATATCAGTTGTTCAAATCTATTAACACGTTGTGTAAATAATTATTCAACTTCGACATGTCGAGTAAATAAGCAAATCTGTGAGATTAAATTATGTACATTATTCTGACTATTGAACACTTTATTTCACTCGCTGGGTTAGACATTTGTAGTTCCCCATGGCATGTCTAAGGACACATGGAACAGTAGATAAAACGTTAGTTAGATGCAGTGACAAGACCCAAAGTGTGTGATTTCAATACCTGTTTAATACAGTGAAGAATTTGGAGAGAGGAATTAACAGGAGATAACTGACGTCCATTAAACATGTCACGTGGAAGTAGAACAGTCTACCCCTGTGAGTGAAATAAAGGGTTCAGTTCGATATTCCAACCACCTGAACAAAGCCGGAGTGTACAACGGCGGAAACGTTGTGATAAATTTGGCAACAAAAATGAGGACAATAGTTCAAATAATTTAAATATTGAACATAACACCTCATCTCAGAGATATAGACAGATTCTGTGAGATTAGTACAGGAATTTGAACGTCATACTTTACTATCAATCGAAGCACATTGTAATAACCGACGAAAATATAATTCCAATAGTGAAAATAAAGTCTGGACTTGACGGTGAAATCAATTTGCTCTTTGTTTTCTTTTTCTTTTCATGTCCATAGCAAGAAAATCTATGAAATGATTTTCTACATTCTTCTTTCCACACACGCTCGCAAGTTTGCTTAGGCGTTGATTTGAATCACTCGATAGTTGTCTCTAGCAAGTGAGCGCAGATGATAGAATATCACCTTGATTTGCTTGACCTCACTTCCGGTTCCATTATGATCTGCGCAGACGCAATTAGCAATGGATAACTGAATGGCGCCCATGGAACTCGTGACACGCGGCCTTTTAGATGAGCACTTGTGTTGGGTTTAGCTTTCGGAGAAGTGCGTGCTGTCAAAAGAAAGCGAGGGTGACTGAGATCGCTTCAGAGGGAGGAGGAAATCCACCACTACTTCGTATTGTTCTAGTCTATCAAATAAATGTGTGCTCTTATGTCGACGCCGACAAATGTGTACAAGATAAAAGCGCTGGACAAATGGATGTTGTCAGCTGGACTGTGTCTAAATGGCATGAAAACCGACGTCTTTTCAATTACATGAGTCCGACTTCAGTTGAGAGGTAAAATATAGAGCTTATTCAGGAGACGAGGACACAAGCAATATGTAAAACTTTTGCTTGCTACAACTGGCTATAAATGCACGGAAGGAATAAATCGTAATACTTATGATATATAGTATATTAACAGTACTAAACATTTTGAATGATCATGTATAACTTTCGTAATATTTTCCGTTTTTATACTCTCTCTCCCTCTCTCTCTCACTCTCTGAATATGCATATCTATATCTATCTATTTATCTATCTATATATACATACATATATATATATATATATATATATATATATATATATATATATATATATATATATGTATGTATGTATGTATCTATGTATCTATCTATCTATCTATCTATCTATGTATGTGTGTATAAATGTGTATATATATATATATATATATATATACATATATATATATATATATATATATATATATATATATATATATAAAAAGAAAGAACAGTAAGATATAAAATCCGGTGTTCTTATAGATATTTTTATTTTTACAAAATAGTGCTCAATGTAAATTTACAGAGCATTAATATTATAAATTAATTGATTTAAAATATGTTTTTCGCTACACAGTTCCAACTATGTTTCAAAAAATAGAAGCTAAAACCCCGAATTTAATTTTGCAATTAAATTAAAAGCATTAGTTCCATTTTATCTTCAAGCGAATTTTGAGTAACTTTTAAAAATTACCGGGTTTTAAAGACACAGCTAAAATCACGTTTCCATGGTTACAGAATATTCTACTTAAATTGAACAAGGGATGTCTAGATTTTCCTTATGTCAGTATCATTGTATCAGTTATTAGCTACAATTTGGTAAAGGGTAGGGATGTATTTTACAATGAAACCTAACATCAGTTGAATGGATGTCGTCTGGATTTAAAAAAAAAAAAATTGTTAACGGTAAAAAAATTCAACGTCATTTTTTAAATTTAAAGATTTTCGGGTTTTTTTTTTTTTTTTTCCTAATACTTTTTATTTAACTACGATTTGAAATATTCTCCTTTTTAATTTTTATTTTACTATATTCTTTTTAAGAACAGTTAAATGTATTAGAATCCATTATATTTTGTAGGATTATTTTAACATCAAGTTTAAGTATGTATATGAGGTTACATTTTTTTTTTTAAATTTATGACTATGACGGCAAAAATGGTTACTTAATTTCACTGATTTAGTAAACTTTTATTTTATATATAAACCTAGTAATATAATGTTTCTCATGTAAGTACTAAGGACATGGGTCATTCAAAAGCTTACATCTTATGGCATTTCATATTAATTTTATTTTACTATAGGTGTTTTTTTTTATTCTTTTTAGTGCGTGTAGTATTATTTAAAAGAAATTTAGGTTAGAATTCATTCAATTTAACTACAATTTTAATTACAATTTCAAAATTACAACTTTAAAATTTTAAAATTTTAAAATATTTTCATTGTTTAGGTTTAATAGACTATATTACTTTATAACAGAAGGAAAATTACTCATAGTAAGTAAAATTATTTTTCCAAATCAAAGTATATGTAAATATTTTTTTTTTTAAACTTTTAAATTTAAATATTATTTAAGTAATATGAATGGCACTTACTACAAAACTAGCTAAGTCATTTCTCAGATTTATTAAACTTTATTTATTAATTAATTAATTTATTTATTTCAAATATATGTAACCTAAGTAATAAAGTTTCATATGTATGTACAAAGAACAGGTTAGAATTCATTTTAACTACAATTTTAATTACAATTTTAAAATTACAACTTTAACATTTTTAAATATTTTCATTGTTAGATTTAATAGACTATTTTACTTTATAACAGAAGGATAATTACTCACATTAAGTAAAATTATTTTTCCATATCAAAGTATTTGCAAATTACAATTTTTAAACTTTTATATTTAGATATTATTTAAGTAATATTAATGGAACAGACTACAAAACTATCTAAGTAATTTCTCTGATTTAGTAAACTTTATGTATTAATTCAAGTTTAAGTATGTATATGAGGATACATCTTTTTTTTTTTTTTTATTAAATTTAGGATGACTATGACGGCAAAAATGGTAACTTAATTTCTCTGATTTAGTAAACTTTTATTTTATATATAACCCTAGTAATATAATGTTTCTCATGTAAGTACAAAGGACATGGGTTATTCAAAAGCTTACATCTTATGGCATTTCAGATTAATTTTATTTTACTATAGGTGTTTTTTTGGATTTTTTTTAGTGCGTGTAGTATTATTTAAAAGAAATTTAGGTTAGAATTCATTCAATTTAACTATAATTTTAATTTCAATTTTAAAATTACAAACTTTAAACTTTTAAAATATTTTCATTGTTAGTTCTAATAGACTATATTACTTTATAACAGAAGGAAAATTACTCATAGTAAGTAAAATTATTTTTCCATATCAAAGTATATGTAAATTACAATTTTTAAACTATTATATTTAAATATTATTTAAGTAATATAAATGGCACAGACTACAAAACTATCTTAGTCATTTCTCAGATTTAGTAAACTTTATGTATTAATTAATTTATTTATTTATTTTAAATATATGTAACCTGAGTAATAAAGTCTCATATTTATGTACAAAGAATAAGGGGTCATACATTACCTTACATCATTTAGCTTTTGTTATAATTTCATTTTTCAGTAGGTGTTTTATTGGATTCATTAAAGTGTTTGTAGTACATTTATTATAGAGGTGTTTCGGTTAGGATACATTTTATTTAACTACAATTTTTAAAATGTGCTTATGTTTGAATACGTTTTAACTATAATTTTAAATACAAGTTTAAAACATTTTCATTGCCATTCCAATAGACTTTTTTTTATATATTATTTAAGGAAAATTTTTGACAATGACGGCTTATAATAGCTATTTCATTTCTCTGATTCAGTAAATTTTTATTTTTTATAAACTTAGTAACATATAGTTTCTCTTGTATGCATAGAGGACACGGGTCGTTTAATGATCTACAAATTCTAGCTTTTTCTTATTAACTTCCATTTTACTGTAGGTGTTTTATTTGATTCTTTTAGATGCCAGAAATATTTTGAGAGAGATGTTTGATTTTTATATCTATTTATTCTAAATGAAGTTTGATGTTGGTTGAATCTTTTTTGAATTCATGTCTAGTGCAACCTATATATATTTTTTATGTTATCAGGACTTTCAATCGAAGAGATATTGCATTGGTATACTAATGATTCAGTGCGACATTTATTTTGTAGTGAGCAATTTTGAGGGTTTCTACAGTTACATAGTTTTTGTTTATTTCCATCAGTTTTTTTATCTTAATTTTTCCATTGTCTAAACTTTTTTGGTTTTGGTATAAGTGTTTATTTAAGATATTAGCATTATGGTTCTTAATGATTTTTTTCTAAGTTTTGTACAGCTATAACTTAATTTTAGTGTGTTTTTATTGAAAATAGTACTTAGTTTACTTTCATTAGGAAAATGCTTGACTATTAATGCAAGGAATTTATGTCCTAATCTGTTCTTTACCATTTGGTTATATGGGGAGTATACCAAATAATTTTCTACATCTGTTTTTTTCTATGCTTTCCATTTTCATTTTTTTTTATATAAGCTAGTTTTGGGTTTTGTAGCCACTATCTTTTAGAGCCTTATTATAGGAATTGATATGCTCATCAAAAATCTTGTCGTTTGCTGAATTTGTACTAATTCGTTTACTGATAGATAACGGTATATGTTTAATTATAGATGGGGGGTGATTTGATTTAGGATGTATATATAAAGGATTGGTGTTGGGTTTTTTATAAGGTGTCAATGTATTTTTATTTAGATCTAAATTTATATCTAGGAAGTCTACTTTTTTTAATTTAGTACTAACCGTAATTGTTAAGCCCATGCTTTTAAATTCTTTATATAATAACTTTCTAATTCTATCTATTTTGAAGTTCGTTGAGTTTCTAATAACCATAAGCCCATCGTCTCTGTACAAACCAATATCATTTGTATTAATTTCATAGTGTGCTGTAAGGTTGTATAATATAAAAAGGCCAATGAGATCAGAAGACTCAGCTGAGTCTAGTGGTCCCATTGTGATGTCAAATTGGTCGTAAGAATTCTTAACCCATTCCTCATCTATATGTATAATACTGATTTTTTTGCATACAGAATAATGTTCCTTTCTTCATCTGTAATATCCGTATAGTGGCTGGCGAAGTCCAACGCATTGATAAATAGTTCTTTGGAAATCGATTGGTAATAATTATCAATATCAAATTGTATTAATGTACAATTGTTTTTTTCCGTTTAAGTGGTTAAACCAGTTTATCACTTCCTTTGTATTAATCCATAAAACGAGAATATTTCAAATCGTAGTTAAATAAAAAGTATTAGGCAAAAAAAAAACAAAAAAAACCCGAAAATCTTTAAATTTAAAAAATGACTTTGAATTTTTTTACCGTTAACATTTTAAAAAAAAAAAAATCCAGACGACATCCATTCAACTGATGTTAGGTTTCATTGTAAAATACATCCCTACCCCTTACCAAATTGTAGCTAATAACTGATACAATGATACTGACAATAGGAAAATCTAGACATCCCTTGTTCAATTTAAGTAGAATATTCTGTAACCATGGAAACGTGATTTTAGCTGTGTCTTTAAAACCCGGTAATTTTTAAAAGTTACTCCAAAATTCGCTTGAAGATGAAATGGAACTAATGCTTTTAATTTAATTGCAAAATTAAATTCGGGGTATTTAGCTTCTATTTTTGAAACATGGTTGGAACTGTGTAGCGAAAAAAAAACATATTTTAAATCAATTAATTTATAATATATATATATATATATATATATATATATATATATATATATATATATATATATATATAAAATTATTTATATATATATGCGCGGTAATTATTAGAAACCGCTCAATATTAGAGATAGAGATAACGTATTTGGTTTGATTGATGTGAGTTTGTGACCCTGGGTTTCACGCTTTGGCGATCGTCAGACTGATTATTTTTTTCAAATTTTGGGTTTATGTAGATTGCGTGTATTGGTGTTATAATAATTATATAATAACACCGATATGCTCAATCTACATGAACCTAACATTTAAAAAAAAAATTAATCAGTTTCTCTGACGATCGCAAAAGCATGAAACCGAGGGTCACAAAATCACATCAATCCAACCAAATATATATATATATATATATATATATATATATATATATATATATATATATATATATATATATATATATTCACTATGAGGAAGTTTGAAAGATCACTTGATGAATATTCATGAAATTTCACGTGCTCTTTCATAAAACAATTCTTTTTCAAATAAAATATACATGACTCGACTTTTAATTTTGAGTGAATCGTAAATATTCCTTTAAAGTAATATTATAACTAAATAAAGTCCGTAATTATTTTCTTATTATTTCATTTAATAATTATGTTAAGATTATAATAATAATTTGTAGTTTTCTGTTATTATTATTATTATTTTTATTTTCTTTGATTTCTGGCATTTACACATTTCTTTCCGGGTCCCGCCCAGGGACCTAAGGTTTGAAATGGCGTCATGACACTTTCCACTGACAAAAGAAAAAAAAAACAAAACAAATTAAATTACATAGATAAAGCCTTTGTAAGGTGTGGGCTGTACTTGTCAGAACAATTTTTTGTATCTCCTTGAGGCATTGACTTCCAGGAATCCCTTCAATTAGTCTACTGCAATCTTTTCCAACCAGTCCTAGGGCTCCAACTACAACAGGGATTGTTGATGTTCCCATATGCCACATTTTCGAGATTTCTATTTCAAGGTCCTTGTATTTTGACAACTTTTTGAATATCTTCAAAGGTACATTACAGTCAGCAGGGACAGCCATGTCAATAAGGAGGCACTATTATTAATATTATATTATTATTTTTATTATTATTATTATTATTATTATTATTATTATTATTATTATTATTTCTTTTATATTTTTGATAGTTAATAGGCATTTCGTTATTAATATTTGTTTTTGTACAACTATCCTGGAGATCGTTTGCTATTTTTTTACTTTCTATTTTTGTATCAACTTTGTTCGTCTTCTCGTATTTATTTCTTTAAAAATTGATAGCTTAGTTGAGGGTACACCCAAAACTTAATATCGATTATTTGTGTTGTATGTTGTCAATAATGAGTTTCTAATCTCCGAGTATTTTAGATTTGAATCCAGATTTGTATTTTCATTATAACTTCTATATTTTTCTACAGTTATAAAACTTCGTAATATTTGTGTTTGTTTATTTATTTACTGAACTTTTATAATTTGTTTCTCTTTCTCGTTTTTTGGCATTATCTAAATTTTCATATAAATATATAAAAACCTAATTTTTCTTAAGAAATTTTAAAGGAAAAAATGTATCTATTGTTTATATATCTCTTTAATGAAAAATGAAAATTAAAAAAAATCGCTTACTAGCTCGGAAATAATTTTAGAAATCTTGGATGGAAACGATGAAGCTCTTTGAGGTAAGGCTTTCCAGGAAACAGAAGATATCCTAAACATTTTTCCTATGCAAGGAAACTATTTTATCTAACATTAAAATTGTAAAGATATATCCCAGATAAAAGCGAAAACTATTCAAATGAGTAGCATAAGTCGCAATGATGCGCAACGTCACCTCAAAATTTTGCGGACAAGAAGCTTAAAATTAAATTCATTCTGTTCCATTGCATACAAAGCAAAATCAACTGTAGTGCATTTTCAGATGACGAAATAGTAAATAAAAAGTCCAAGTTAATGATGCCTTTCAAAGGCTAATAGAGAATATTTTGAAGAAGATAGGACCGAGTTTAAAATGCATAATATCTGCCTGCCATATCGTTGTCATCTCAATGTTGCTCTATGGGTTCGAATAAGGGATATCGTATAGAAAGTATATTATTAATCCAGATATTTTCTATCTTAGATATATATGTGATATGGAGAGATGAATTCTTAGATGAGCAGTTGTATTTTAAATGCTATATGCAATACATAAATGCTGTCGTTATCATGTCTTAATTACGAGAAGATAGTAAAGTTGTTAGGATGGATGATGAAAGTTTGACATGTTTCCACATTTATGTCCAACTTCATGCAATTACTAATGTAGGAATATCTCGTTATGTATACAAAAATAAGCCGACATGTAATGCTAAACATACTGGAATAAAATTATTAAAATTTGAAGAGAATGCGGCTGACCGTAGTAAAGGAAAACAAACAGGCCAGATTGCTAGTCGGAGTTACATACATATAAGGCTCGAACCCATAATGCATCAAAAGCAAATTCGGAAGTATGTATTCTATTTTCATGCTTTTGTGTTTCAACGATGTGGTGTGGTTTCGAAAGTTTTTAGTGTCTAGTGTGTCAGAGATAGCACAAAATGGAAAATGTGATGAAAATGTCTGAGTGTGTATATATATATATATATATATATATATATATATATATATATATATATATATATATATATATATATAATTAAAAACAGACCACTTTAGTACCATTACAATAATTTATTTCAACAAAATCCTTTTTTAAAAAGGATTTTTGTTGAAATAAATTATTTAATGGTAACTATAAAAATGGTCTGTTTTCATTAAATATTAGCTCTGTTCTTCACATTGAGCTCACAGGATTTCATCCTCCTTGGATGTACAAATTCGGTTTACCAAGTTCTTCATAACTCTCATTCCTTCATATCTGCTTAATGCGTATCCAAATGTCAACAAATGATATATACATAACTTGACGTCTTAGTACCTATAGAAACAATGTCCCACAATTAAAAGATATGAACACAATGTTGGAAAAACGAAACAGAAAAGAAACAGGCACGCACACACCGGTACTTTCACATACACAAATAATTAAAAATGCAGTTATT
>CAHIKZ030000656.1:222500-255000 GCA_903632075.3 Acanthosepion pharaonis
AGCATGAGGACCGTGAAAGGGAGGAACAGTGATTCCAGCAGGATGATGCTCCTCCCCACACTACCATGGTATTGCTCCGTGAAAAATTTGGAGAGTGTTTCATCAGCCGTGAAGCTGAAGTGGAATGGGCCCCTCAGTCTTTTGTCCTGAATACCCAGATTCCATCCTCTGGGGGTTCTGCAAGTACAACATCTACCAAGACTGCACTTGAACCATTGCCGCAATGATGGCAACCATCACTGTGAAGATTGAAGCGATCACCCATGACGAATGTGCTCGCCGTCGAAACAAATTTGCTTTGAACAGTGCCTTCAACTGTACGGATTACATCTAGAGCATGTATTCTAGGGTTCCTTTTGACATATTTGGTTTATGTTTGTGACTAAATGATTGCAGATTCTAAAATGTTATTCTTTTAGGTTTAAAGTTTCGATACTGAACCAAAGCTATGTGATGACTGTCTGTTAAAGGCTTGGACGGATTATTCACGCCTCCCTTTATGATACATTTTGATACATTAAGCGTTTCACTCCAAGCAAGGCGGGAAGCCACTAGGACGCAAGGGGTTACAGAAAATTTAGAACAAGATCAGATAGGATATATATATATATATATATATATATATATATATATATATATATATATATATATATATACACCTTAATTTTCAGGTTAATTGTGTACGGTTAAATATATCGAATATAAAAACATATTTAATTGTGTCCCTGGAAAATGCATTTGACAATATTTCTTTAAGATGTATAATTTTTATTATTGATATTAATTTAATTAAGAAGACATCTATGATATATATTAGAAAATTATCAGAAAATATTTCTGTATATAATGAACTTTGTTTCGTTAAGTGTATTTAGTTTCAGCTGAATTTTCCTGTTTTTTTTTCTTTTTGTGGAAACAAAGAAAGAAAAAGATAATCCCTCAGTTAGGCTATTTTCCACCCAATATTTCCCACTCACTGGTAGATTGGAAGTTTGTAAATATTGTATTAGAATTTATAACAATAGAAAGAATATAACAGAGATTGCAGGAGAGTATGAATAGTTGCACACTATGAAGATATACTGCAATGATTTTGCTTTTATTCTCATGATGTCTTGCATTTAAAAACTGTGATTCTCGAATTGAGGAATCGGGGAGCCAAGTTTGAATTCCAGTCGAATCCATTACATTCACTTAGGGTCTAATAACCTTGGGAAAAGTATGAATCCTCCTCTTTTTCTTCCCCATCTGTGGAAAAACAGCAGAACAAACCGGATTCTATAGCCTTGGATGGCACCTTGCTGCGGGATAAAATGTACCTAGTCAGTCATATATCGAAAGCAACATGATCGCCTAAGCGTGAATCACGCATGATACATAACTGAATGACCGATTATTCTATGCAGTGGGAGATAAAAACTGTATCTTTCTCTATCTAACGAAAAACAAATCAGGATAATGTTGATTAAAAACACCATTCATAATCCATTTGTTACAGTGGCAGAACTAAATTTTTGGAGCTCTGAAGCTTGATAAGGTATGGATCCCCATTCCAACCAGGAAAAATAGATTCAAGTTCCAAATTCCAATATGTATTTTATGAAGTGAATCTGGAGAAATCATTGTACCGGTGTGGTCACTGCAAACACCGAATTGAATCTTGAAATTTTACCAACTGCAGGGTAATTATTGGCTATATGAATTGAGTATTAGATCGTATTCTGAGGCTAGAATTAAGTACATCAGCCCATGATTCTATCTCTTAAATGCTCTTATTTTAATAACAATAATTTAAATCATCGAAATTGTTAAAAAATTCCACTCATTAAAACATGCATGTGCTACTTTTAGATTCAGCAGACCTGAAGTTTAAGCTTCATTAGTTTCATAGTATATCCGATATTGATTTGGTTCCACATCTCTATTCACTAATAAACATTTCATTTTGGTTTGATTAAAAACTGAGAATTAAACAAACGTATTGTACGTTTATATACTCTGCGTTTCGAAAACTTGAAACTGACTCATTACATTGTATTTTGATTTTTAGAGTAAATGTAATAGTAATTACCTTGCACATTCAAATTTGATATAAACAACAATGATTTATCTGTTGGTATATTTTACATACTCAGTAGAAAGCGGAAGGTCTACATACCCGTAAAATTTCTATTCTGATGTTATTGCGATGCTGTCCCAATGATACGATATCTACAAATATCCTTTTAGTGGGTGGGGACATGGCATTGGCATCAGAAAACTATTTCAATGAGTATGTAAACCTTCCGCTTTCTATTTCACACTGAGAGACATAGATGTATGTATTTACAAAATGTATTAGAATCAATGATATAACGGTAGTTTGTTTGGAGTGCAATTTCATGCATGTGTGAAGTGCAATTATTACACATGCATTTACTGATAATTACATGAGTAAAAGTCATGCCAAATTATACTTATCGCTAGTCTTTGTTATCGAAGAAGAAAATTCTTCCTTTAAAACATTTCCCTTAAAAGGATAGAAACGAAACAGCTATGTCTTTCTGGCAATTTACATGTTATTTTCTGTATGTATATTACTCTTGTAAAAACATTGAAACAGTGTAAAATATTCACCTAATTTCTTTTAAGGTTACATAAGATAACTTTAGCTTAGAATTATATACGCAGTTAATTTATTTTTATTCTCTATGCCATGTTCAATCAGAAAAATGTCGATCTTGCCTTTCCAAAATTTTCCTATCATTTATATATCCTAATAAATTTTATCTTTTTTTTATCTCTCCTTAACCATGCTTCTCAATCAGTTTACTCATGCCCAGCAGATAGGTTATGCGCTAGTCTCCTCTGTCCGTCTTGCTTTTAATCTGTCCTATAAGTATAATCTTTTCCAAGTCATCTTCAAGTTAACTATATATGTCCTCTTTGCCTCAATTTTCTCTAAATCATCAACGTTGTTACCCTATCCAGACATTGGCTTTCTCAGCACATTTCTGTAGAAGTGCATTTCTGTTATTTCATGTCTGTTCATCTGAGGAAAGATTGTTCAGTATTCTCTGCAACATAGGAGGTCACTATATAACTATTAAAATACTAAAATAAGAAATGTCCCATCTCCCCAATGAGGTATTGTTTGCCTGCAATCAAAACAGAGTGCTTTAGACGTTATTTAGGAAAATTGTTCTAAATTATAAGAATTTTCATATGACATAAATTCTACTATCCTGCAGCAAAGAAAAAATAATGGTAGAAAATTGTTGTTTGATTGTCAAACAAAACACATCCTAAAGCAATATATGCAGAAGTAAACTATCTTGGAGGAGAAAAATAAACACGCTTCTTAGTTTAAAGTGGATTCTTATCCCTTGACTCATTTATATTCTCATTGTTTCATTCATTTTTTTTATATTTCAATATCTTACACATTTTGATGGACACATATAGTGGATATCATTTCCTTTCCATCTTTGCAAACATATAAGATAGAACATGCAAAGTCTCTATTTCTGCCCATCTATATTTATCTGTTGTACACGCAATATGATTTTGATTTTACGAAATATTTGTGCACACATAAACAAAGTAATTCTAACATACATACATTGCATTTTATATGTTTACACTTTGTCAGCATTAGATGTAAAATTTACATGGTTATTCAATCGATGGTTGTATGGAGGAGGCTAATCTATGTCTACAAATATTGTTTATTGCAAGGCGCACAATTGTCAAATTTGGCGCAAATCTCTCATCGTCGATTGATTCCTCTCAAACATTCATTTCATGCAGAACAAACCTTCTTACGGAAAGACAAGAATCAGGATTATATTTCGCAGCAAGTATTTACAGAAGAAATTAAAAATGTTGTTAGATTTTCAACATTTTTAAATTCAAGAGACGCTCATATATATTCAACAGGTTTGTTTTGTATATAAATACATATATCTATAAATATATATAAACACATACGCATATATATATATATATATATATATATATATATATATATATATATATATATATATATATATATATACAAATATAAGTCTACCATATATTGCCTACTAGTCATGTTCGTTTGAGTGGTGTGTTTCGTGTTTCTCGCACTGTTCTCCCTGTGGAACACTCATACATTTTTGTTGCTTTCCTTTCATATAAAACCATCAAAAAGTTAAATGCATAGACAATTCTGTCTTCCAGAATTGTCTTTTAGTCTTTTCTCTGTAAAATCTTCTCATACCATTTCACTCACCCCTTGCGTCCGTTTGACATCATCGTCTCGGTTGTGCTGAAATGATTAAAAAAAAAAATCCTTATTTCTGCATGATCTCTTATGTTTCAAGTGTCATCCTGTATCCATTTGCTGATTTAGATAAATATTAATGCATTGATGGAGCTAGCAACAGAAAATTAGAAGCATAATTTAATCTTATCCAATCATATATCAAGGCTGCAACTGATATGGAACTGAATATCTTCCAGAACAGATTTGGTTATTTTGCCTCGGTTGATAATAGTCGAATCATTCATTTGTCAATGAAACACTCATATGAGTGTCAAAAATATTTAAGTTAAAAATTCTCAGTATTATACTATGTGAAAATCTAGTTTTCAATTCCCTACACTCTCTCATATTATATATATATATATATATATATATATATATATATATATATATATATATATATATATGGTCTGACGATTGGGTCTAGCATAAAACAGCCTGTCTCCTCTGAGTACTGACTTTTATATTTATATTTTTATATATACATATATATATATATATATATATATATATATATATATATATATATATATATGTATGTATATATATATATATATATTTATATATACTATATATATATATATATATTTATATATACTATATATATATATATATATATATATTTATATATATATATATATTTATATATATATATATATATATATATATATATATATATATATATATATATACACATACATATATATATATGTGTGTGTGTGCATGTGTTTACGTATATACCTACACACACACACATATATATATATATATATATATATATATATATATATATATATATATATATATATATATATATATATATATATATATATATATATATATGTGTGTGTGTGTAGGTATATGTAAACACATGCACGAGAAAACTTAGTAATAAAGTGGCTGTGTATTGAAATGTTCGAATTAAATATTAATCATTTTGAAAATACACAATTATATATATGCCATCATCACATGATTCCATTTAAAAATAACCGATATCCGATACAAATAGCATGCTGCAGTATAGATTGTGTTTACTTTCTTTTATCAGCGATTGCATGCCAAAAATCCGTTAAGAAATTTTATATGTACAGTCAACGACGAGATTATTCGTACACCCATCAGTTTTGAATATTATTATCTTTATCTCACAATTTAATGCCCCTATGATGCAAGATTTTTATATCTTAATAGACACAAAACAATAATACGAAACTCATTTTTCAGAATAATATGTTAAATAAAACAAATTTGACAGGCGAATTATGCAACATTGGAAAAGACAAAATAAATCGTACATAGGAAATATGATTTTATATTGACAGATTCGTGCAAGTATAAGAAATTTCATAAATATATTATTGAGACAACATTCCAGACTTTTTATTCTGTAGAATATTAGTGATACTTCCAGCAAAACCCTTCACGTGGTGCATAAAGTAGCAACATTTTTATTCTCTGGTTGACAACAAGATGAGGAAGAAAAAGGAGACCAGCGTTGACTTGAGACAGAGAATTATTAACTTTTACAACTTGGTAAAAATTTTAGCATCATTTCAAACCGGCTTAAAGTTTAAACGGTTTGACAGGAGAGAGAATTTACCTGGGCGAGAAAGAAAGCCAAATTGTCACCTAGAAATACACGCAAACTGCGTCGCGAGGTTACTATAAACCCAACAGTTCTTTTGAAAGACATCGCTAAATGTTTGGATACGATGTGTATCAGCTTAAGTACTCCCACAATACAACGTTTTCTTTAAATAGAAATAGTTTGTATGGAAACCGACCACGTTGAACAACTCTTCACAAACCATGTAATATTTTGGCTTGGTTTAATTTTGCCGAAACGTTCTTTGACAAAAACTTGCTTTTGGGAACGAGTTCTATAGAGTAATGAAAGATATGAGCTTTTGAGACTGATTTACAGAAAATTTGACGCATGAAAGGTGAGACCTTCCTCCCCATGAACTCAGTGGCAACATTAAAACATGGAGTTGGCTCTATGATGTTTTGCGGTTGTTTAAGCTCAAGGGGAATTGGGAAATTAATTGCAAACGTGAAATAAGTAAATCTACAGACGATATCATACTTCTGGATGTAAATCTAGAACTAACAGCGCAAAATTTTCATCTAGGTCGGCGAATTAATTTCCAGCAAGATAAGGTTCCCCAACATATCTCGAAATCAGTGAAAGCCTGACTTCAGAAAAATAGGATTACAGTTTTGCCATGACCGACAATGTGTTCTGAGTTGAAGCCTATTGAAAATCTTTAGCAACAATTGAAGTTTCTAATAAATCATCGTCACCAAAAAACGTTCATCACTGAGAACGTGTGACCATTGTAGAATAGAACAAAATCCTAGAAAAGAATTGTTAAAATCTCATCAAAAACTTTTGCAGCAAGTTGAGAGTCCATACTATTGTCTATTGACGTTGTGAAAATTGTTAAATCTTTTCTATTTTTCATACTGTAAGAATAATTTTGTCTTTTCCTATTTTGCATAATTCTCCTGCCAAATTTGTTGTATTTAAACTTTTCTTCTACAAAGTGAGTTTTATATTCCTATTTCGGTGCTTATTAACATATAAAAAATAGCTGATATCATACGGGCAGAAATGGATAAAAATAATCTAAATTGATGGGTGTGCGAGTACTTACATCGAGGACTGTATCTTTGAATAGAATTAATATATTAATCTATACATAGATACATATATATACTCGGGACGACGAGCTTATAATCTCGTCATTTGGGAAACATTTTTTTTCAGTTCTGCCTCCTCATGTTTAATTGCTTGCTATAAAATTTGTTTTGTTATAATTATTTTTTTTTATTTTAATTTCAATTTCATTGTCATTTTATAAATGATGTACAGCATTATGGAAATGATTTATGATTACTGCTCAACAATAAACTTCTAACAATAAGATGATTACATCTGATCAAAATTATCACTACATTCAATTAAGTTTTTGTCAATTGTATATTCTAATTCTAATGAGAAATTATTTTATTCTCTTAATTATTCAAACTGATTATATCGGAGACAAATTCATATAACGTTACCTAAGATAATATAAACTGTTAGTAACAGTCTATCATAAGGGAAGACAAGATATTTTATCTCAAAAACAATATCATCACGCATACTACAAATTTGAATATACATATATATATATATATATATATATATATATATATATATATATATATATATATATATAATTTAGCACGTAATAATAGTGTTTGGTGATGAAAGATTTAGCTTTCAAATGGAATGTGATAATGACTTAAGGATAATATTCAGAAATATGAAGCTGTTCTAAACAAAATTATCATAATTTATGTATTATGAAACTTTATTAATCCAACCGATTCTTATTACTCAAACATTATTTTCGTGGATAATCGCATTTATTTATTTTCTTCAACTTACACGAATAGTATATATATATATATATATATATATATATATATATATATATATATATATATATATATATAAACAACACATATTTATTACTTCCTCCCATCTTCGGATCGATATTCTCTGTTTCTTCATTTGCAATATCACGGCAGCAGGAAAACTTATGTGATGATGCTGACTCTTCGACTACGTGACTACAATAGTACCACCTAAAAACAAACAAGAGTAGTGCGACAAATATAAAGATATGTTTTGATGAAAGTGTAGATAAGTTTCGACTTACACCCGTAAATTATTATATTGCAGGTTGTCATGAAAATCTTTTAAATATACACAAAAATTGCATATGTCCCCTCAATCTCTTCAAAGTAATAATGTTCATTTTCCTGTCTCTTATATCTGAAGTCTCCTATTAGATTGTATTCCCTCGCCTACCAGCATTTTTCAATATGTATTTCTACGAACGTTTGAATTTGCTTAAAAAGACATAAAAAGATAAGCTAGAATCATTATATTATTTTTGACAATCGTTCACATTCGTTATATGACAAATCCTTGAAAAGTTTCTTTTTGTACACCTAATGGATAATTAGGAAAACAAGTATGATATGATTTCGAATCCAGATGTATACAATATGCTGTATATTGTGTCAGTTCTAAAATGCTTAATATACATTACCTTTATATTATTTCAATATATATATATATATATATATATATATATATATATATATATATATATATATATATATTTGGATGGATGAGTTTGTAACACTGAGATTTACGATTTTGCTATCGTCAGGCAATCTGTTTATTTTTTTTTTAAGTATATATTTATGTCGGGTTGCGTATATTGGTATTTTTATGCAAGTGGGATGAAAAATTATTGTCATGACAGCACTTAAAATTACGCAGTCATATATACACGCCCGTACACCAATTGACGTACGCAGGCACACACAAACAAGCACTCACCCACCGGAGCTCACGCAAACATAAACATATGTGAACTGTATGCGACTCAGCATATATATGTATATATGTCCCGTTGTGGACGTACGTCCGCATTTGATATATGATAGTTAAAAATTGCTACTATTTTCTAATTTTTTGAGGTTGTTCTGTTATTATTTCAAAGCCGGTTATTTGCTTGTTTTTGGTGATTGCACATATATAAATGGTAGAAATTCAAATTTGTAATACTTATTAGTTTTTATGCGGTGGTATTACTTTTTTGGTGAGCAATTCATGTTAATTAAATCAATTATGTTCAGAGAGGCACCCGCTTTTTGTTCATCCCTCACTGTATAGAGCCCTTAAGCTAACTTTCCCCCTGGACATTTGACGCCTGCCTCCTGAAGGCGCCGTCAAAAATGACATAGTTACTTGCTCCATAGGAGAGGCACACGGTCTTACGAAGCAGGAGGATGACTCATTTTGGCTTTGGGCGCCTGTGTTGAAATGTCTTAATAACGATGAGGCATCACTCACCTGGCTGGTGATTCGTGGAGCCCTCTGGGTCGCCAAAAGTCTTTGTTCAACGGGCTTGGAGAAATCTGCAAACTGCCGACTCTGTGATAGTGAATTCGAGACCATTGGTCACGTCTTCTTCCATTGCAGGGTGGTAGCGCCGTTGTGCAAGTGTGTTGAATCCTTATTGTCCGCATGCTTCAAGGAAAATTCTTAATGATAGTTCTGTCTGTAGCAATATGCTGCAGCAGATGACGAAGGCTGAACAATGTGTTCTTGTGCTTACTAGGGTTTATGCAAGTCGTGATTTGTACGACGTGTCAGAAGGAATTCTATGATGGCGAGAGGTTTACTTCTTCTCAACTGATCTTGTTCTTTAAGCATCAGTTTAAAGTCAGGATTAGGACGGAAAATCAGCAGCTCTCCTCATTAGAATTTGGCAAAAGTTTGGTGAATCTTGCGCGTTTGTGCCATTTAAACGGTGCTGACTTAGAGTTGCAGTTCGATGCCGGTTAGACATCGGGATTGTGTTATTCCTGGATTGAACTTGGACAACCCATCCCGACTTGAGTTTAGTTTAGGTTTGTTCTGAATATTTAGTATCTTTTCAGTCATCTTAGCTGGAGTGTGTTTGCTCATTGGCCCCTTTTATTTCTCTCCCTATTTTCCTTTATTTTATCTCCCTATCCACTCACTCGTTAGGTGGTCAATGATGTCAGATCTCTGGTGGATGCTAGTCGCCTTTCGATTTGCGTGTGTGTTTTTTTGTATTTGTTACTGTGTCAGAATGAGTGCGTGTCTGTGTGAGTACTTGGAATTAATGAATGTTTGTATATTATTATAGTCTCGCATCGATTTCGTCCAATGAACTGTTATTTCTGTCACATTTAAGATTTGTGGGGTGTATAACTTATATAATTTTATGTAGTTTCTTGTAAATAGTTTATATTCATATTCTATATTCTCATTGTTGGCATGTATAGATTCACGAGATATATTCGCTACACATCGCATGTTTGAATTTCAGCAACCAAAAGCGTGTGTATGTAGACAACAGCACACATATACATACATATGTCAAATCCCATACTGTCTACATATGTTTATGTTTGTATGAGCCCCGGCTTGCTAGCGCGTGTGTATGTGTGTCTGCGTAACCCAATGGGTGTACGGATTTGTGCGTTAGCATGAGTTACATCACGACGACGACATTCCCCCAACTTCCCTAATAACACCAATACACCCAATCTACATAAATTTAAAATTAAAAAAAAATAATCAGTTTGTCAGACGATTGTAAAACCGTGAAACACAGGGTCACAAACTCAAATCAATTCAACCATATATATATATATATATATATATATATATATATATATATATATATATATATATATATGTGTGTGTGTGTGTGTGTGTGTGTGTGTGTGTGTGTGTGTGAGTAACATTACAAAGATAGGTTTTCGCCAATGCAAAATAAAATAACGTCATTGTGGGGAACTAAAATCTTGAAATCCTTTTATCTGTTGTGTTAGAATGATCAGTACGAGTATCTTGTAGCTGCAAAATAAGTAGACAACAACAGATTTTATTACGTAAAAGTAAGAAAAAGTTCCATAAATTAAGAAATATATGATACTATTCAATCTATCTAAAGTGAAGGCTGCAAGCCGAATCAATGTCAATATTATATAAAAAAAATTAGAATATGCTGACTATAATCAACTTAAGTTATTCACTGGAATAACGGACGATAATTACAATAATAAAAAATAAGTTTTCTGGTGAAGTGAAGGGTATTTCATTCGCAAAGAGAACATATGCGAGAGTTTGAAAAGATAGTCACTATTGATATCTGTTTGCTATGCACAGACTCTGAAGGAGGTTTAAAATGTTATAATTGAATGTAAAAGCTAAGTATTAAAAATAAATATTAGGTTAACGTTCAAAGCTTTTATCTGTCTGTTTTATCCGAATCGTTTCAAGTGATTAACAGAGGTATGTTTAAAATTTTATATTTATTCTTTGGTGGCTATATACATATGAATTTGATTCATAATACTGCTAAAGAAGCAAGGTTATAATTTATATATAGTAGAAGTCTCATCACACGCATGAGCGCAACACGAAGACGAGGACGCAAAGATTTGCACAATCATAAAGTAGAAGAAACAGAATAGACTACGATAGAAAATCTGCTAAGAAATATGGGGGATGTCAACAGTTTAAATTTTGTTTTCTGCGTTAAAGATAAAGAAAATTTTAAATAGAATATATCCTTTTGTAAAAAATGTCTATGACGTCAAATATAATCCCCAATTTTATCAATGGAAAAAGTTACAAATCTTCAAACATTAAACGATCGATTAATATGTGATATGATATTCCATAACAGTACAGATCTATGCTTTTCGTTCTGAACGTAATTTCATAATACTTTGTTTAGGCTTTGAAGAATCACATTCCATATTCCAATGCACCTTCGGAATTCCGTCTCGCATTGTCTGTCCTGTATTAATAAACCTAGATATTTAACTTTTGTGCTTGCATGATTTTGGTATCTCAAATTTTAATATGCATGTTGAGCTCTAGTTTTTACTGGCAAAGTTACATTCTATCACCTAATAAGTCATTTCTTCTTGCTTTACTTTATTTTCTTCCATATGAGTTACTGTAGTTTCCTTTCTGTGTCTGTCGTCAATTCTGCGATATCTTCCAAATTAATTAATTAGTGTTTGGCTACCAATAATCCATCTTCGTAGGGCTACTAATTCTCAGAATTGCCTCACATTTAAAACATTGAATATGTCTGTTAAGGCGGCACATACTAATCTTTTACTAATTTCTATTTTTATATATTTAGTGAATTTATTTGTGTTAAGATTATTAAAGACTAGTGAGTTCGGTTATCCGTGGACGTCCCATAATTGTAGTGCTGTGTTTTGTATATAACAATATAATGTTACTAATTCCCTGTGGACATCACTAATCAAAATTAAGCATCTTTTTGTTAATGATATTAATATAAAATACTTTTTTTCTGAAATCGTAAGAATGCGTAGAGGTACAGTTGATTAATGGTTAGCGGCTCGGATTGCGGAATCGGAAAGCCGAGTTCAAATTCTAGTCGAATACTTCACATTCACTTACGTGCTAATACCCTTGGGAAAGGTATAAATTCACTTCTTCTGTGCCAGCTATGGGTAAATAGCATTACAGACCGGGTTCTATATGCTTAGATGGCAATTGGTCTACCGCAGAAAGAAATGGCAACAAATCTCTTTTGTCATTCATGTATCGAAAGATACATGATCGCGTAAGCCTTTATAACTTATGGCACAGAACTAACTGAAGAATGCGTTAATCTTTTTGTTAAGTTTTGTAATCATTTCTCCCTAAGCAAGTCGGTACTGTTACAATTAAATAGGAATTTACAGCGAGTGAAAATGAATTAGATGATTGAAAATAGGGAGGATTAAGTAAAAGGTAAAAGTTGAAAATAGTTCAAAAAGACAGATGATGGCGATTGACATTACATTTATTTTTTTGAAGATTGCAGTTAGATCTCCTTCCCAGTAAATGGGAAGGAGATCCAGTGTTGGGAAGTGCGAGAAAAAACAGTTTGAGTAGAAATGGCGGCTGCATTTAACTATTTCAACAGTAAACTGGTGGAACCATATACGAATTTAGTAGCATATGTTTTCGAGGCACACAAGGAAAAACACTCGTCAGAGATGAAAATATTTGAAGAGAAGTGAGAGGGAGACCACGTCACGTCGTTGAGAAAGTGACTGAAGTCGAGTTGCCTTCTCATTTTAAGTATAACTTGAGGTGTTTAGAAATGCAAATATGAGAACGTATCGCCTATATACTATGACGTCACTTGCCGTAGATCTGTTATTTATTTCTTCCCTTCTCACAGAAATAATTTAATTTCGACGCATTTGGTTGAAGCGTAAATCTAATTACCTTCACTTAGCTTCTCTTCTCAACAGACAACACTTTCGCTCTTTCACAACTATTACCGAGAGATTGTCTGCTAAAACACTGGCTAATCTCCACAGCCGTGAAGATCTTCGTCTGTGATTGGTTGTTGGCGGTGAGATCCATATCGAGTTATTGATTTTGGCAGTCGAGTGGGTATTTGACCCCCGACCCGAGAGCAAATAATGTTTGTTGCTGAGTAACGAGGAGAAAAACATTTGGCAAAGGAAGTTGCTATCGAGTCGCGCCTCCGTCGATAAGTGGAGGTCGGCTAAAAAGTTTTCCGGCGTCGGGATAGGGTGTGGCGGAAATAAAAATAACTTTCGCTGTTGTTTGGCAATGTTTTTTTTTCGATTGTTTGTTCGGATGTGTCAATTATTAACTCGGTTAATGGACGGCGTCTTACCTTAAATCAATTCCGCATGGAATATAAGATGCGAAGTATTTGCAGATAAATATTTAAAAAATAATATTGATTATCATTAGAATCATACGGACATAAATGCTGCTAGAAATGACAAAATTAACGCAGGTTATTAATATATGCACGAATACAGACTTGCGGAGGTGTTCATTGTGATAATGTCGAAATATTATGAGTCTGGAAGAATCCTAAGAACTGCCATATCAATAGTAAAATGAAGTATTTACTTTTTGGGTACACTTGCCGAATTTATGATCTGCGCAATGTGTCATGTGTCAAATTGTATAAAGAACTTCTATTCATTTTAACACACAACTTATTTTGATGTAAGATTGTAAAAACAGTTACATTTAAAAATGCAAATAAAATAAAATTCGTTTCTCTAGTTTAGTGACTATCATAGTGAATCTTTACATTGGACAAAGGATTATACTCTAATATGTAAAATGGAACAAAAACATTATTCCATATACTTCTTATTAAAGAAGAACATGAAATATGATTCAAACGCAAAGCTATATATTTTTATTTTTTGATCATGGTACTGTAAGTGATGTAATGTTTAACATGCAATAGTCTATGTTTTCTACTGAAAATTTTATTAATTATTCTTGTTTCGTGCTTAAGTTGTACAACCGATGATGCAATTATGTTTAGCACACACAAGACATGAGTATAATCATGAATATACGACATGGGATATAAAAATATATATTCTAGTACCCAGCTGATGTTCATCTCGAGGTCCTGGATAAAATCCAAATAATGATCTGCTATATAGTCGGTCCTGACTTGACACCTCGTCTACAATCACTTTCACAGAGCTGTCATGCGGCTTCCCTTTCTCTGTCCTGCACTTATTTTCATAGCAACTGCTCTGACGAGCTATTTTCCGTGATGCTCCGACTACATGAATTTAAACGTGATAATAGGTTTTCATCTAGGCCCCACCCACTTAGTGTTGAAACAGTTAAATGTAACTGCCACTTCTACTCCTTATCTCCTTCTCTCGCATTACTCGAAAGTGTAACTCCCTTCCTCTTCCTTGCTTCCCTGTTAGCTACAATCTTCATAATTTTAAATGCAACGTCAATCTTCATCTATTGATTTCATTAGCAGCTTGTAAATGCTAACATCTTCAATAACAAATTAGTCATAAACGGGAACTATATGAGCCTCCTATCACCATACCTGAGTCTAAATGCAAACAGAGAAATGCAATGTGTTTTCTTGAGATTAGGTTTTCTAATGACACGAAATGGCGTTATTATATTGAAACAATTACCGGGTCTGCTGTTATGAAAGTTGGTTCATTGTGCCGTGTTGGACAATTATTATCACCAGAATCATTATTAACATGTTTATAAAATATGAATATTGCTGAGACATCTGTTTTGCTGATCTTGCTATCTCGTGATTCTTAATTAAATCCAAAGAACATTATGTAAAGTTATCGGTACACACCAGACATCTTGAATTCAGTCACTAACCTACAACACTGGATAGACTTTTCTTTCTCTTTTCTATAAAAATATTTTATGGTGATTGTTCGAATGAGCTTCTAAAATTGGTACATCGACTGAAAGTATCTATGATTAGTACATGACTGGCAACTAAACCACATCGTTTTACTGGTGAAATAGCAGTATATATATATATATATATATATATATATATATGAAGAAAAATATACGGAAAAAACAAACAAAAATCCTAATATGCAATTATGCTGTTTTAATGTTAATATAATGTCAACGTCAGACGTTTCGGTCTAGTAGACCATCTTCAGGACATTATCAGTTATCTGTTTTGATCAGTCTTACTCTTATGTTCATCGTCTTTTCATGTTGAATTGAATATAGTCTAATGTTAATTATGTTTTATGAATATGTCCTTTTTTATAATTTTTTCATACTGTCGGATCTATACCATATATTTGCTTACATACACACACATATATATATATATATATATATATATATATATATATATATATATATATATATATATTGGGAAAGGTGTGAATTTCTTCTTCTCCCCAGCTATGGGTAAATAGCAGTACAGACTGGGTTCTATAGCCTTGGATGGTAACTGGTTTAGGAGAAGGACAACTCTGAATTCAAAACCTGCGCAGGCTCTTTTGGTGTCCTTGTGGCACTTAGTGCACCCAGTTTCTGTGTTCGGCCCTTCAAAAAGTGTGGATGGTCCTTCACGAAACTTCACGACTATAATTAATTTCTCATGTGCTGTTGTCGGGCTGTTATTTTCCTGGGAACTGATTTGCTTGACTCTCATATACATCGAAACGACAGGAGAGTCATATATATATATATATATATATATATATATATATATATATATATATATATATATATATATCCGTAAATATTCTAATATTTTCTTTTTCACACTTCTTCCCTTTTCAGGTTTTCGTATAAGCTCGGATATTCAAATGTTTAAAAGCACCATCATATCCCATCTGTTTTCCTGATTATTTTTCTTTTTCCTCACTAACGCTTAATCCTTTCCTTTAACTCTCAGTAAAAACTTGCCCTTAAATGGCATTATTGCCTTGTTTGGGGTGAAATGATAAAAGAATCAATAAATATTACATTGAAAAATCAGATTCCACTGATAAAAAAAATAATTTCAATCTTAATTTTTCCGAATGTTGCATCTGCGAATCACCATTTATTTGAATGCTCACTCGACAGTATTGCCACCAGAATTCTGCCAGAATGTCTCTTGTATTAAAAATTATTTCAGAAAATGAATACTGAATGTACAGCAAATATATCAGAAGTTCAAATATTCAACAGTTCAAAAGACATCGCTGCCAATGAATTAATTAGTAACCCACTATAAGTTTTCACTTTAAATTATTTTTGAACAAAAACATTCACGTAAAATATTAACTGAAATAAACACTAAAATATATGTCAGATTTATAAAATTTGTTTAATGAAAAATACAGATAAGCAAAGAGAAACATATCATGAATTTCGTTTATTTTTCAGTCTCAACTTTCGACATCCACTGATAAACTTTGTTAACCATGTCACACATATAAAAAGATTTCACTCAGTCAGGTTTAATTTCGAAAATAAAATACTTTGCATTTATTTTTACTCAATTAACTGAATATATTTTTTCACCAGTGCACTATATTGGCAGTAGACATTTCTTCTATTTTCAAGTTAAATTAATTTTACAAATACTGTTTTTTTCCATTTTCAAGATTTAATTAAGGAAATCTAAAACTATGGAGAATCTTCGTATGAGATTTTATTTTATGCTTCTAACATTTTATGAAAACTTTTGTTTACCTCGATGAGAGAAAAATTATATGTTGTCAAAATAGTTAAGTGAATAATATCTGTAAATATGAATTACACATATTTATGAATGTTTTATTTACGATATTGTATAGTAATATTTATGCAAAGCTATATAAAATTAAATGTAGGCTTAAATATGGAGGAACTATCGAAACAACTTTATCACATATTCTCAGCCATATCTCTTCAGGACTTAGTTAATTATAGTTTTTCAAACACTATGTGATTCCTTCCCTTTTATAAGCCCTAATCGTATTTGTATTGGATTATCTGTTTGCTGTTTTCTTTAGTTGGTTAAACGTGTACTGTAACCTGAACCTGAACTTCCCATTTATACTTAATGTAAACTTTAAATAGGTGAGAGCAAACATGAAACGAGATTAATATATTTGAGATTAGTGGAACATTTCTGATAGTTCAAAATATGGCGTTGCTCTCATCTACGAATAAACCGATAACGATGCTGAGGATTTTAGTTTAGATCCTCTTAATTATTATAGAAGTTTCATCAAAAAATAATGCTATCCGTGTTATTTTTAAATAATAATAGTAATAATGATTGCAGAGAAATAATATAAGTGCCACCATGATAAAGTTGCAACCCATATGAATTGGTGCCTGGTTCAGACAGAACATCCATTATGCAATATGACCGGTTGAAAAGATAAAAATATGTGGACGAAAACATCAATGGCAATACCACTATCACCTCACCTACACGACCAACAACAACTGATAAAAATAAGAACACTATCATTAAAAAGTTATGTCATTTTAATTGTAGAAGCCGGTTAAGCATAATTTAATAAATTCTGCTTTAGCCGTGGAAAAGTTTATTTTATTAAAATGGATGGTTACAAGCAAGATGGGTGATGAAATGTAATAATAATAATAATAATAATAATAATAATAACAATAATAATAATAATATTAACAGGCAGAATGATTCTCAATCACAAAGTATACTGTCTGCGAGGATTACAACATAGAAAGTGAAAAGACTAAGTCAGATGAAAATCGCGAGAAACTCAGTGTTAAATGTCGTAATATAATAAATGTGGAAATATTGAAGAACTTAAGAGAAATGCAAAAAAAAAAAAATCAATGCAAATTACAAGGGACTAAGAAAAATAATCAACGAAGAAACAATTCGAGATATAGTTATGGATAGGGCATCTAAAAAGAGATAAACGATTTCTGAATTCATCCTACAATTAAAATAAAAACATTTCCTTGGTAACAATAATAAATATATACAGCCACGTATTTGCGAATTATATAATTATCAAACATTCTGAACTCTGAAAAGTGAGCCTATTTTTGTTAATTTCCGATCATTGAAAAAAAGACAAAAAACTTTAGCTCAAGTAAAACAAGCATGTGATATAAAAACGTTAATTTTTAATTTTCTTTTGTTCGGTTTCGGCCATATTCAAGATTCTACGAATAGTTAAAAAAATTAAATTAAAATGTATTATTTAAGTGGGAAATGGATGTCATTTTAACAGCTACTTAAGTGAAAGTAAAATGGATTATGTAGAAAATCATAACAATTTCAAAACGCGAGTAGACCAGGGAATGTTCAGATTATTTGAATTTTTTAAAAGTACAGGAATAAGAACAGAGATATGAAATTGACGCCGGTTTTGATGGCGTCTTCAAGAAAGAACACATTTTGTTATTTTTTTTTATGAGAACAGCGTCAACTCATAGAATAGTTTGACAAATCTTACTGATCCTTGAGAACCAATTATAGAAAGAATGGGCGTCGTGTCCCTTTGGAACACTACACAACCGTAGACGTTGGTCTAATGCAATTGTACACACTCTTGTAAATCAGGGTGTTCTTGCCCATTATATCCCTTCATCCTCGTGGCATTAACAAAATAATATTGTGGAATAATGTATGACATGTTTCGACTTTTTCGACGTCGTCAGTCCAAATTTGATATGTTGATGCGACTACACAGGCGCACGGACAAGGGATGTTTAAAATTTGAATTTCTATTTAATTTTTAAACTATATTCCTTTTTTTTTTCTTTCCGTCATTTTGTTGGCAGATATCCAAAACTGTGACAACAGAAGTTCTGTCAGCAATACTGAAGTACTGCAAGAGCAAATTTACTATAGATGACCTTGTTATCAAGGCACTCTCTAGACATTTTCCTCAAATGTCTGATTAGATTTGGCAGTACGAGAAATCTGTTTATATATATATATATATATATATATATATATATATATATATATGTGTGTGTGTGTGTGTGCGTGTGTGTGTGTAAGAATATATAGAAAATAGGAAAAGTTCTTTTGTATTTTTGTTATTTTAAAAAAAATAGTGCTCGATACAAAAGTAGAGCATTAATACAATTGTTTATTTAAATATGATTCCATCGCTACATAAGAGTTCTCATGTTTCAAAACAAGAGCCGAAAACTTCAATATAATTATTTGAATTAAAGTACCAAGCTCTGTTCCATCGTCAAGCGAAATCTTTAAAAAAATCGCTTGAAGATGGAACAGAGCTTGGTACTTTAGTTCAATTTAATCTGCAGAGGAGAAAGATTCTCCCCATATGAGGCGTAATAAATAAGACGATAAACTACATCATTGTCCTTGGTAGATAATAAACTATATCCAAGAGCAAAGCCTCTGATCAGGCCATGAGAAGGCGCGGCACCACCTCTTAATTGCTGGTGTTCCCAGGTAGCAGTTCTTAGGGCCCCAGCTATGGACAAATATTTGACTCCCAAATAAGCGTCAAAACGCTGTGGAGTTGTAAAAATAGTTATTAATAGGTATTCACGGAGATAGAATATTGAAGGATAATTATTACAAAGAATACATTTTTGGTAGGAATAAATGTTACAAGGAATACATTTTTGGTAGGAAAATATTAGTAGCAATTCTTTTCTGAAGGAAGGATTATTGCCAGCAATACATTTTAAAGGAAAATTATTACAAACAAAATATTACTAGTAATACCTTCTTTTGAAAAAATCTTACCTGTAATAGATGTTGGAAAAAAAACATTACCAGGAATAGATTTTTGAAAGGAAAAAAATACCAGCAATACTTACTATGAAAGTGTATAAATAAGAAAGAGAAATACTTTGTAAACATTATTACCAGCAATACACATTATTAACATCTAGACACTTTTTGGACAAAATATTACCTGCAATATATTTCTAAATGAATATTATCAGCCATAAATTTTTTCAACATTAAATAACACATTGTGGTTGATATTCCATAAAACAAACCAACCCAAACCCTTCTCTGTTATTTATTTTACTTACACATGAAAGCATTCACCTATTTCAAAGAATATATAAACTTATATACGGTTAAAAATAAAGAGTTATCTTCAAGATAAATAGTATTCTGCAAGCATTGTCCGAATTTTTATGTTGATTACGCGCCATGTTTCAAATGCATACTCCAAAGAAAATTGATGGCAAAGAAAAAGGATATTCAAATTTCTACCTAGTACAGCCTAAATATCCCAGCATTTGTCAAACATCTTTCCGTTTCTTAATAGTTTCTATTCGCTCAGAGATCGACATAGAATTTACTTATTGCTTTCCAATTAGTCTGTCGAAAGCAACTGTTACTTGATTGGCAGAGCACAATTCAAATGAGTCCAACATTGCAGAAACCCAATTTTCTCGAACTCCGAGTCCTGAATTCAAATATAATGTACTTACTTCCTTACAAAAATAAGCGCACACACATGTAGTCGCTTATATAGATTTGTATATTGATATAAAATGTATACTCATATACAAAGTAGCGTCAGTCAAATCTTTACTTTAATATGTCAAATGGGGTAAAAATCGTATTGATTTATGAAATGTTTAACATTGTAATCATTTACAAAGTTAAGATTTAACTTTAAATAAATGTTTATATTATAGTAATGCATTTATTTGTTATTTTACTGTAAATTTAATTGTTAAATCATAATGAAAATAGATTAAAATATTCTGCCTGCCATAAGCATTGTCGAAGTTAAACTATTGAAGAGAAATACATCGCGCCTTTTTAGTCTCACGTTTTCACCTGACTTTAAGTGGAGCCACTACATTGGGTGAATAACTGAATCTACAGTAAGGAAAGTTGGTTCGTTGTAGCGTTGCAGAAGGTATATCTCGTCAGAATCCATTTTGCACATTTACAAATTTTCCATTCTCCCGTGCATTGAATACTGTTACTAGATCTCGTCTGTAGGTGCTTAACATAATCTAAAGATTGATCTGTAATGTAATTCAACCTGAATTTGGACAGTGACTTCACAGTCATTCTCACAGAATTGATGTGTTTTCTCTGTCTTTTCTCCAAACGATATCATGGCAACTGATCTGATGATTTTTTTTTTTACTTGTGTCCGACTACATGGATTTATTCGTGTCACAAGTTTGTCATTTCGGTTCCATCGTTCCCCTGCTGAAATAGCCCAATGCATCCGTCAGTTACACTTCAACAGTTTCTTATCTCGCACTTCCTGCCTGAAGAACTCCCTTCTGTTTACTTGCTTCCCTGATAACTACAATCTTCAAAAGATTAAATGCAACGACAATCGTCATCTTCCATGTTCTTCAATTTCGTTCATCTTTTGTCCTTTCCACATTCCTGCCTATACTCAGTCTTCTCTTTTACTTCCCTCCCTTTTAATGCCTTGGATAATAGTGGCATTCCCGCCTTGGCTGTGGTGAATTGATTAAAACAAAATGATTATTTATAATAATCTATTAAATCAGAGAGGGTAGGAAAATTAATAATTACTCATCCAAAAATATAGCAGCATCCGTGCAACTAGGTAAGAATATATTTGAACAGAGTAATTATACATATGGAAGTTGCATGATTGAAAAGTGCTACTTCCAATGATTCTTCCAGCACAACTAGTGGACCATTAGGACAACATTATGGAAAACGGACAAAGTCATTGTTTATTCAGGATTATTTACGAACTTATTATAATATATACTGCAATGTCTACTTCCAGTATAATGTAGAATTATAGTTTGTCAATATAAGATTCTTTTTCTCAAAAAGTTATACATTTCACTGTAGATAATTTCTTGGGTAAAAGAAGAGTCAACATTTCTTTTTAGAAAAAGACTACCATTCAGGATGTGAGGAAATTTAGCTCATTAGAAAAGAGACGCAATGTTGCCATTAATTGCACAATGTGTCGGAATGTGGTGTCGTGTGTATTGCCCTATTAACTACAGTGTTCGCAATTATTATATCATTAATCGATGTGATTAAACAGTACTTCCTTAAACTTTTATTCTATTGTTTAAGTAGAATATTATTAACAAACACTACGAGCATATAAGCAGATTCGATATTCACGTTTAGAAAAAAATAATTCTGCCGTTGTAAAACCACATTACCATGGCTGTCCATATTTAAAAAAATATATTTACTTTTAAGGAAATTGTGCACATTTTTTAATTAATTTTCTATATAAAAAACAAAACAAAAAACAGTAAATATTACGTTTGATAAAACTGCTAACCTCGTCTAAAATTTTCAGTGAAAGTATATCCCTATTTCTCAAACGTTAGCTATGTTTAAACTTCACAAATATGATTGAGCTTTTGTTACTTGTACTGTTAAATGCGAACGCGAAATATTTAAACTGAACGAACTATCTCGAGGTATATTTAAATATTGAATTTTCTGTGTAAGGTTTACCTTCGAGTAAAGGCACAGAAATTTCTTCGTGCAATCTAACAAAAGCTGAGCAGTATCCCAAAGTAACCATACAGATAGTGACAGAAGTATGTCCAGGAATTCTAAATTTAAGACACGATACCGCAAAAAATTGAAGAAAGAAGTATTGTAGGAGTGAAAACGGTGAGAGGGAATGGTAAAAATAATTTAAAAAATGACTGTCCTAAACATGTTACGGTTGAGGAGAAATTCGCATGAAAGCGGATTGCCGAATCAAAATAAAACCTCTTTCCATTGTAGAAAACTGGGCCACAAACAAATGTTCCTCAAATCAAATGAAAGCAAAATGTAAGGCATTTTAATACAGTAAAAGTTGTATTAACAACTCAAGATGTGAATGAAACCTGGGAAGAATATGAGAGAAGGTTAAACTAAATAACTTTGAAGTAAAATGTCAATATGACACAGGCAGCGACGTTAATATAATTTATGAAATAACTTAGAATATACTGGTGAACTTATATTAACGAAAGCTAAAATGTTGAATGTGGCGTCGCATGAAAGATGCTTTCGGGGCGAAATTGTATGTAATCTCACGTTTGCCTTAACACGTTCATAATCAAAGGCATTCATATTGAAAAATAACACGCTGAACTTATTGTTTGCGTAATGGTTGGGTATATATTTTGATATTTTGAGCTTGCTCGTAAATTCCTTCTGTGTAAAAGTTACTCCTACTCTAAAGGAAATATATCGACTGAAATATTTTAAAGGAGTTAAAAATGTTCCTTTAATGTCTTCCAAATCTTTCAGATAATGTATTATCGAAGGCAATTTTTCACTTAAACGAAAATGTCGGTCCGGATTTTGAACCTAAATGTAATGTGTCATTTTCAGCAGTGGAAACTCTTAATAAAGAACTTGAAAATCATGAAATCTATGAGTTATTTCACCCAGAGTTTATTCTGAGAGAGCAGCTCCAACAGTATATGTAAAATAGAAAATTAATAATATTTGTTCATGTGCAATTTTTTATACAGACTTAAATCAGAAATATTACCTCAGACATATCTATTACCATTCCAAGAAGAAATTTCTTCTAAATTATACAAGAATTTTCTTCTTAATTAAAATAATGACATATCAGACGCAAACCTACAAATTAAAAGGGAAGAAAATGTAGAGAATTGTTAACAGCACACACAAGGGTCTATTCAGTTTTGATATCCGACCATTTAGATTAAAGTGGCACATTGTATTTTCCAGCATGTAATAGATACGATGCTAGATTTTGCCGTTATATATTGGGAAGACGTAATCAAAACTAGACGGCAGAATTCACAACACATACAAAATATATTCCAGAGAAGAGAGGATTATAGATTCAAACTCAATGAGAAAAAAATTGTCAGGGCAGATATAAAATAATTTTGGACAAAGAATTTGTGAAAACGGGCGTAGATAAGACACATGAAGGACGAATGATATTAAAAATATACCTGCCCCGACAAACGCTGCTAAATTTCAATCATTTCTCGGGCTCGCAATTTATTATAATCTATTTGTCACAAGTAAGAATAAACTGTGAGCGCCTTTAACCAATTTTTGACAATAAAAAAGAAAAAAATCTTTGCCATGGAATTGGTCTGTAAATATTAAAGATATTTTGAAGAAATAAAGAACATGTTAACATATGAATTATCGTTAACGCATTTCAATCATTATTTAGAAATAATCGTAGCATTAGGTTCGTAATTATGACATGGGGAGTTAATATATATATATATATATATATATATATATATATATATATATATATATATATATATATATATATATATATATGTATGTATGTATAAAGTGAACTTAGAAGTCAACACTTAGAGGCGACAGTATGTTTCATGCTATATGCAATCGTCAGGCCTGGCGATTTGATATAGCATGAAACAGACTGTCGCCCCTAAGTGTTGACTTCTATGTTCACTTTTATATTTACACACGCTCTATCTCTTATATTGAGCAATTTATCCCATAAATATAGCACAACAAGACTTTATTTCTACATATATATATATGTGTGTGTGTGTGTGTGTCTGTGTGTGTGTGTGTGTCTCTGTGTGTGTGTGTGGTTATTCAAAAATAATGAACCGATTTCAGAATGCATTGCTTCAGTTCTCAAGCAACTTCATAGAATGAGACAGTAACCATTTCAAAGTGGAGTTTTCTAAGGTTTGAATGTCTGCCATGGGGTCGGGAGATGGAGTCGCGTTCTATCTCCGGCAATATTCACTTGTTTTTACTCCTGCAATGGCGAGTCCTCTGTAAATGGTGCCCTGCGTTCAGAAAACAAATACGGTTTTCGCCGTACAGCGTGATTTACAAAAGCATTACGACATGAATCCACCCTCTCTTAGAACATTCTACATCGGCTTCATCAATTTCAAGATTATGGGTGACTGTGTAAGCGAAAAAGTATAGGACAACCATGTATTTCGGAGGAACAAGGAACGAGTATGCGTGCTGCCTTTGAGGAGGTTTCACAAATCGAGCTAGCTATGAGGTTGGGATCTCTCAATCCACTATGCGGCGTGAAAAGTAGCTATAATCTCCAACTATCCAAATGTATTGTCAATCGACACCTCCAGTTAGCTTGATCTACCCACTATCATTCTCCTCATCCTTTCTTCTATCACTCCTATCCGCTCTCGCTCCAAATCTTCCACAACCCCCTGCATCCTAGTGGCTTCACGCCTTGCTTGGGGTGTAATGCTTAAAAAAAAAAAAAAAAAAAAAAAATTAAAAACTTTAGAGACTACGCCTCGTTTAAGGCACTTACCAAGACCTTGCTCTTCGTGCTTGTTATGAGAGAGATTCTCAGACTTCAACCTGTGTTTTTTTTTTTTTTTTTTTTTTTAAATATTTTTTTTTCTTAAAAGTTCGCGTCTATGTTCCACCTCAAACCTCGATGAACTTAACGAATGGCAACAGCGATCAATTCAGTGGATAAGGATATGCTGATACGCGTCTGGGGGGAATTCAATTAGAGCATTGATGTTGCTCTGCTGCAGATAGTGTCCATATTGAACTATTCTAAGTCATGAAATAAAAGTCGATTGTGTGTAGAATACGTGTGACTTCACTACAGTTTTATATTCGCTTTCCTTATTAAAATATTGTGTCATGAAATCTGTACATTCTTTTTAAATATCCTTTTATTTAAATGATATTAAAATAAAAATCGTTTCACTTGAATCTAGAAAGGTAATAATGGCCGAAAAATATATAGTCAAATCGATAAGAACCGCTTGCTATTATTTTCGCAGTGAATGATTTTTACAATTAGGAACGGTAGGAAATTGACTTTGCAAACAAATCACATGCTACTATACCGTATTATTTTTACTAATATATGTATTCCGACACGTACTTCCTAATGTTTGCAACGTTGGAGAACGATTTTACTAAACTATTATTTTCAAATGGAAAAGTTACCGTCATAGAAATTGGGACATAAAGGTGATGTGACCACATTAGTTGTCAAAATGAAGGAAACTTTTAAGAAGACGGTTCTTGCTTTTTTTTACTTTCTGAAAAGGTGGTGTTTTGTGACTTTGGATGGAATTAAAATACAATCTAAGAAATATTTTGAAAATGGTGAATGACGTAAATGTCAGATAGAAAGAAAAATAAGCCAGGTTTTATTGAAAATAATACCCTTTTCCATCTTTGATGAAAGACGATGAACGCTAAATAATAATAAGTCTTGCCGCTTTGAAAGAGAGAATATTAAATCAGTTTTATGAAATATGAACAAGAAATACCTTATGTGAATTTACGTAATTTGGCTGAAATGGACCAGTATAATAAAAATTTGTTTAAGATACCTAAAACTTACTCACAAACAGCAAACTTACGATATTTAAATTATCAACTCTGGTGTAATACTGATAAATCTTTGGACGATGCTTATGTCTTGATTGCTGTCAACAGTTTTTTCGAAATGACCTGAAATATTTAAATGTAAAAGAAATACTTCTACTGTAATTCATATTTCTCATGAACTGTTTTCCTGATTTAGAGTTATAGATATTTAGTGTTTAATACTGGAACGCAATTATTGTCGAAGGTGTTTCGAAAATGTTTGAAAATACTATGGTGTAGAACATATAACATATCCACCGTACACTTAAGATTAGATGTCTATAGTCAACATTTTTATATACATTCAGAAGGACGTTAATTAAATGAAACGAGAATGATATGGAAGAAATAATTCACCAATAGGTTTTTAAAAATTACAAGCTGACCCCTAATACTAATACTGCATTGACGATAAGAGCAGAGGTACTAATGTTAGCCAAAAAATTAATTTGGTGTTTAACGAATTATAACATGGAAGAAAAATATTTGGAGTAGTAGGAAATTAAATACATCATCAATCAAAGCTGGAGATAAAGTTTTTTTTCAAGATTTATAAGACAAAAAAAGAAAATTGGGAAGTTGGTAGAATGATGTTTATGGATCAATATCGAAATTGGCGAGATAATAAGCATTGAAACAAATTAGAACGAGGATATGATAAACAAATAGAAATCCAACAAAGAGATCTACCTATGGATATTCCCATGTCAATTTCAGTTATAGCGACACGAACACACCGTGTTAGCAAGAGAAAAGATGTTTTGGAAGTGAACACCAAAAGAAGAAAATACGTATTAAAAAGGGAGGATTTTGTTGAAATTATTGAACATAGACTCTACCATTCACTCTGAGAGGAGCGTGATTATATAGCAAAGGATTCGAAGAAGACGCAAAGTAATTGCAAAGAGGTTCGTATGCATTGTTGCACTAACTACGATGTTATCTATTATTTTATTATTAATTCATGCCATTAAACATTTTTTTCACTAATTTTTTGTTCCACTCATTTCCTCGGAATATTAGCGAACAGAACTACAAATTAATTTGAGCTTTATAATACTATCCATCAAGTTCTCCAAAGAATGTAAGGTTTGATGTGAGAAAAAATGTTTGAAATCTTATAGATATTAAATTGAAAGGGAATATACTTTGTCTCTAATTGTTGGAATTGTATTACAATAATATTTTAATCAAAGACAGATCTCATTTCCGGAAGTATTCTACACATTTCGTCGTACTTCACTCTCACAATTCCAGGTTATTCACTGATCAAAATTATTGTTTCCCTAAAACACACATTAGTTTACGTTTCATTCGAGTTGACAAGATTTTAAAGCCTTTTTCGTTGATTTTACCTCTTAACATAATCATATATTTATCAGGCCTCTGTATCATTCGATTATTTCTGCAAATTTTATTTGATATATCTACCGTGTACATTCCCTCACTTTGTTAATTTTTGATATTTTCATGCCCATGTTTCAACATATATTATTGATAAGAAAGAAAAAAAACAGTTTTCATTAATTTCCGAGGACTTAGACTAATATTAGTTTCATATCCATAATAATTTTAGACATCAATTTTAATAATAAATCCGATAACATTTATAAAACAGGTTGAAATAACCAAGAAGATTAAAATCAAGCTTTGTTTAGGCGTCTTAATTAATTATTTCACATTTGATAAGATATTTTCAAGGCAAATCCATTATATTGAGCTTTATGTGATTTGTATGAATTCAGACGAACTGTATGTGTCTATAGCGTGAAACGTATGTCTTGCTTAGATATATACCTGTTTTCTTAGCAGCGGAATCTTCAAGTAATGAAATCAAATCGACTGCGGGATTATATTGATAGTATCAGAAATATAAATCTAATCCGATTGAATATATTCAAAAACGACATGGAAGATTACGAAATCGCCATACAAAAATAAAATGATTTAAGAAAAAAATGAATAATTTAAAAATGTGCGACGCTGAAATAACTACAGCTTAAAACTTATTACATAGAGTGAAAACATAAAGTAACACCCGAGAAAAGTTTATTTAAACTATAAACTAGCATTTCAAGTTAGCGCTATCAAATTAAACCTATGTTTAATACGTGGGAATAATATATTACTTTTCTTCAAAGGAAAGCATGGTGGAGTAATAGATAGCGGCTCGGATTGAGGAATTGGAGAAGCAAATTCGTTACATTCACTTACGAATACTCTTTTTCTCCGCCTAACTTAGAGCGGGTCCTATAGCTTTGGATGGCTACCGCAGAAAATGAATGGCAACCTACTACGGGAAGAAATCTGCCTCGTCAGATATGTATCACGCATGGCAAATATCAAATGTCTACAAATAACTATCTTGTCCCCCCAGTTAAATGTATCCAAGCCTGCACGCAATAATGATTCTTTTTGGTATGTGTACGGATCATAGATAAAAAATATTACATTACAAGAATAAATGTTATTCTGTTCATATCCGTTTACACTTAAAATATATTATTTATATTTATCACTCGGAAAACCTACTTTAAATAACAACTATACACTTAAATAAAAATGTTGCTCGCGCTACTTATTAGAATCATCGATGGTAGGTCTCTCTCGTGATATTGTTTATTATTTGATGATGGGGTGCCAAGTGTTTTGTGCATTCATTGTGAGATATATAAGCAACATATTGTGAGAAAGCATATCTGTACAAGTCTTCATCATTAAGCATAATCAGAACTATAAATAAGATAAAATCAAATGCCAAAATGAAAGAATATTTCGAAAGACGTGCCAGAACAATAATGAACAGTTTATTAGGTTATTTCTAAAGACAGAATTTCTTTGGCACTGAAAGGATGAATCTCGGATATTTTCTATGGAATTTCATCACAGAGTAGAATTCTTTCTTGAACGTTAACATGAAGTTGATCTCTGTTAGCGAATAAGAAATAAACTGTTCTGAATCGTCTTTGGCATCCATTCTTCAAATATATTAACACATTTTTACTTCAAACGGAAATATATCAGTTATAAACCTTTAGTGTGTATCTTAATACTTATTTAAAATCTGATATTTATCGATATAATCTTATTATGAAATATATAAATTAGATTTGAAAATATTCTTCAATAATAAATGGTGAAATTGCAAAAGCGAATAAAATTGTGGTAGTGACAACAATGTAAGCATTGATATGGATAAAAGATTTAACAATATTATACACTTGTAGTTGCAATTTGTAGAAGGAGGGTTATTTTAATATGAATGTTACTGTAATTTTGAGAAAAATCTTAAGGACAGGAATATTATGAAGTATTAATTACAATAGCGTTGGCTACCATAAACATGGCTCAATTGAATGTGTCTATCATATGTACAAATATATGAAAAGCAACATGAAATTTTCTTTTAAAATTCAATTCTCCATATATTGTGAAATAGGTTGTAAACCGTAACAGAATGGTAAAAATGTATGAATGTCACTGAAAGTGGTGACATTCCATTGTTATTAATTAAAAGAGGAACATTGATATGGGGGACCTGAATATCAAAATAGGGAAGGTGAAAGATTGTGAAATAGTTGTTAAATTGCGATTAGGAAATCGTACTTGAAGACATTGAGAGACGCTATATTAACATCAGCAATAAATATCATACGAAAGGAAAATAGACAAAGAAAAATGAATGGATGACAGAGGAAATTGTTGACAGGATGAAAGGACACAAAATTAATACCAATATGCAGCATATATAATAGGACATTACACAAATAAATTATGAACAAATGCAGGCGGGCTAGAATGAATAATTATCACAGGTAATGCGTGAAAATAAAAATAACCACATAAAAGATGCATAATATGCAAGAATGAGACATTGATTATATAGAAAGAAAAATACTTCAGATATGGAATGAATACATTGGAAAATTCATTCACAACGAAAGTCTGTTTTGTGTATTGCCTATTGTGCCAATGGGCAATATACAAAAATTGAAGGATCAGATTTATTAAAATCTGAAATGAAATAACCATTGAGTAAATTGAACAGAAAAAAAGAAGCAGGGGCAGACGGAATTCTAGCATAAATGCTTACATCCTTAGATATTTTCGTCATTGAAAATATAGATATAATGATTGATATATAGAACAGTGTTTATATAGCTGATCACTTAAATAGATCAATTTTCCAAACACTGATTGAGATGCTAGCTTCAAACGAATGAGAACTATCAATCTTAGGATCCATATAATAAAGCTTATCGTCCTGATTCTGATTAATAAAGCCGTTTAACATTTGACACGACGGCTAAAAAAATAAACATATTAAGGAGACTAGAAAAGTCCAGAGATTATACTGCCAGAATATCGCATGCGTATAGAGTGTAACCATTAAATAATGTGGAATAATGGTGTGCCTTCTCATCAGACTTATTAAACCCATAGAATGAGAAGATTCTGACAGAATTAGAAGTTGTCTGTTGTTGCATTATTTGAGGACAGGATATGAACGACATAGTATATACCGTTAACACGATTTGATACCATGTACACAAAACAATTTCAAGACTTCCTACAGGACGTAGTTTAACAAAGTGAGAAGAAAAGCCTAAATATCAATTGCAAGAAGAAATAATGCAAGTTTGTCGGGAAAAATAGAAAATAAAAAAAAATAAAAAGAAGCCGAACATAAAAATTACACGTTGGAGATTCGAAAATTTAATATATAACACAATTTAGACATTTGAGAAATGTTTTGACTGAGGAAGGAATGTGCCACACTGAAATCCGAGTAGCGAATCTTGTCTACCAAAAGCTAACGTTTGATAAAAAAAAAATTAGTTAGAAACAAAGAAAAATCAATTGAGTGTTACGCAAAACTAGTCCTCTGTATATGACAGAGAATGATGTACGACTTCCTTTATATAGCTGGGAATGATGCGCGATCTCCTGTATATGGCAGAGAATGATGTGCAATCTCCTGTATATGCCAGAGAATGATCTACGAAAGAACAGCAATAGAAACGGTTATACAGAAGAATATAGTGAATACTACGGACTGAATCTATGAGCAAGGACGCAGATTAAGAGAAAATGAAAACACAAAGGACATATATACTTTACATCAAATAGAGACATTGAAATTTATTCAGCACACAATTGGGAAAAAAGGAATTGGAAAATTTATTATTCTCATGGCATATTGAATACTTGAAAAATTAACTCATCACATACTTCAGTAGATTAAGTAGGGTTTAGCATCGATATCAAAAAAAGATTATTTATTAGGAGTTACAAAGTACAGGAAACTGTGGAGATACATAATCGGAAGTGTCTTGAATGGACACAGGGAATAAAAGAATAAGACTTTTATTGGGGATATATAATAATTACCATGGGCTTTAAGAATAATATAGTCTCAAGGGAAAATATTCCCCATTTATTTTGGAAATTGCGTAATGATTTAAAAGTGATAATTGGAACAATGAAATAAGTCATTGGGAAGATCCACAAAAAATAACAAGAATAACAGATTCTTAGTATGTATCATGCTAATATGTGGATAATGCTAATATGGCAAAACGCAAATGAAGTCGATTGCTGAAGAAAAAAATAAATTACAGACTCCAGTGATGTCATTTTAAACAAAGAGATATGATTCTAAATATTTTGAAAGAAGAAAGATTAATACATTTATGAAAGCAGCTAGTTGAATAAAGATAAAACAAAAATGATATTCTAAGATAACTTTTTGTAGGAGTTGTAAAACAATATTGATAGCTAGCGATTTTACCATTCATAGAAATGGTACAGAAGTATGATTTAGAAGACTATATAGGTAAGCTTTATAACTAATACTCTGGCGAGTGAAGGTAACATTACATTTAGATGATAGCGTAAATATATATTCAGAAATATATTAAATTCATTTGAAAGATGTTTCGTGCTTATGTACACGTTT
>CAHIKZ030000656.1:260000-265000 GCA_903632075.3 Acanthosepion pharaonis
ACAAACAATATCATTTTAACAAAAACGAAAAAAAAAAAAAAAGGAAAGAATACCCGACAGTCATTAGTCCATTCTTGCTCACGAGCTTTCGTGACATAAAGCAAATGCCTCAGACGATAGTCTGGAAACAATCACTTCAAAGTGAACTTTGACCTATCCGATGTTTTCTCGGCCCAGTTCAGCAGGTACCACCTCTGCAATCCAATATCTCTGGGGAGAACCAAATATTGGTCCCAAATCCCGCAATACATGCCAAAAACCCCATGCCACAGAATCAACCTATTGCATCAGTGAATCACGTCTTTGTCATCTAAATTTTACATTTAAATATAGTGTGATCCACAATTATTTCCTATTCAAACTGACACAGAACACACGGTCGATTATCACAATATTTATTCAACCGCAAATAATTAATGATTTGTTATTTATTTATTAACAGATTTACTTGAACAAATCTTTTCAAATTTAACACTTAATGTTTCTGAATACTGTTACTAAACATCTAACTCTGTGTATCAAAGGTCAACTCGCATAATCAAAAATACTTTTAGCATTGGATCTCCCTTTGGGGATAACAAACACAACCACTAGGCCCCTCCTAAGTAATCCATTACGAGCACTCACGTGGTTAAAATTGTGTCCTTGTATTCGTCGTCTATTGCGATTGGAATCCCATAAGCCACCGAACAAGTCCTTTTTGTAGTCAGGGTCCTTTCATAAACCAGATGGGATAAGTTCGGTATATATTCATTTGATACTGAATACTTCAAAGAGTACATTCCCAATTCTTCCCAACGTCTGGTTTCTGATTACATAGGCAGATATGATATTTAACCCCAGGACACCGAAATAAGCACATTCGTAAACCTGAATCTATGCAAGCTCAATGTAATTATCCCCACAAATAACCATCTTACTTTTTCTACAAAAATGACTCCCAAAATTCAACAATTACAGCTTATTTCTTCAATAAATGAAGGCAAAAGGACATGCACACGGCTCTTAAATTAAAAAAAAAAATCACTCACTGATATAAAATGGAAAAAAGGACAATCATTTCTTAGTTAATTATGATTACCAAATAATTCTAAAACATTTGAATGCATGCAAAACCAGAGTTAGAAACAATTTTCAACTCATTAGCAGTACACAGAAATCACAAAGGGAATATCTCATCAAAAAATGCCATCAATCTATCTTTTTCAAAACATTTTCTCATTGCGATCACTTACGCAAATTCAGGCCCCAAAGTGGCTATCATTAACTTTCCTTTACTGGTCAAATTACTTTCTCCAGAAAATTTTAATTTAAAAGTGAAACTTTCTCAGCCAGATATTTCCACAAAAAAAAAGTAACAAAAAAAAATCTTTCAGACATACAACATTAATGCGTGCCAATGAAAATCGATAATAAAGTGTCACACATGTTTCTCATCCTTTGTAAAAATAAAAGATAAGCGAAAACAACAAAAATCATTCCCTCAGTAAAATGTTTCATCAAAACTTACATTGTTGCATCAGTCTTCATGTGTGGCTGGGGGTGTTTATTGTGTCCTTTGTTTCTTTTCTCTACTCGTTGTTTTTCGCTTCATCAAACGCTGTTCTCTTAATGTTTTATATTATTTTCTCCTCAATGTTTCATCCTTATTTTCTATTTGTCCTTGTTGCTTAGGTGTGTTTGTGTTTGAGTCGTAAAAGATTTTAATATCATCGTACTTATAGATATTTTTTCTGTCATTATCTCAAGATTATCTATTTTCTTTTCCTTTTTTCAAAATAATTTAATCCGTATATAATCTCCAAACATTTCCACATTGTATCTAATACTTATTCTGCCCAAACGCAATGTTGGGAGGTTCTGGCTAACGGCGCCAAATTATTATAATATAGTATAACTCTTTGTTGTCGGTGGTCTTGGGGGACAGTGTCGATTTACTGATATGTTGTATCTTCTGTTTGTCATTTCCCCCACTCGGGTGGTGAAAAGATATTTAGGCCCAGAGATGAAAGTTATCAACAAATATAATCTTACCGTAGCAAGTTTATTAAAGGTAGCTAGGCAATGAGTCATTCATTCGCTTCACTGGTGAGCAGTTTCCAGACACGAAGTTCAAAACTTCCATATTGCTTGACGTGTAAGTACCAACTCACGTAAAAAAGGATTTCTCTATCGATAATACCAACGCTACTTCAGCCATTCGAAATTAACTTCATTTATTTTAATTTTAATCTGATCACTAAGGTCAACCTAAGGGAGACAGTGAGAAGATATACTTCCCGCAAAAAATAATAATCTGCTAAATTATTATTTAACAATTCATATTGATATTTTATTATATTCGGGTCTTCAGATACATGAGTCTTACAATATTATAAGTCAAAAAATCTGCCTATGTTGCTTTCTATCTCCTTCTGTTCATAATATCTTACTTTCTGATTCTGTATATATATATATATATATATATATATATATATATATATATATATATATATATATATATATATATTGCCAGCTACGATTTCATTAACCACATAGACGTTAGGCTAAAATGCACCCCAAAGTAAAATCTTAAATTCTTAGATATAAAAGGTATATATTAAATTAGTTAGATATAAAAGAAAGATAGATAAATAAAAATAGAAATTTAATCCAATGCTTTCGACTCGCGAGCGAATATGTTCTTTGATCAGCCATACACTCCTTTTCTCTTCACAAATTCTTTCCCTCTTTATCTACTCTTCCACCCACAAGCCAAGGGCCCGTGAACTTTGAAGTGACCCGACGCGAGAATGACCTGGTTCCAAGATTTCGCAGCTATCAGGCGTTTCACGATGAGTGAATTCCAGCCACCATCAGGATCTCCTGCTGCGATTCACGTGATCAGAACATACTAAGCGTGTATTGAACTTTTTGCCATCACACAAGCGCTGCGTGATTTGCGCCCTATCTTCCTGCGTACCCGGTCAAGGACGAAGGAAACCCACGTGACTGTCTTTGGGGACAGCGGAAATCTAAAAAAAATTATTTTCAGTTTCCCTCTGACCAGCGGCAGTTGAACGTCGCTGAGCAAAATCGTCAGACTGCCTACCGAGATGAAGAAGACAGCAAAGTCTGTCGACTAGGAGTGAAAGGACCGCTATGAAACTGATCAACACAACGAAACGCCTGTACGAGATGCTGTGGACCCTCGAACACTTGTGAAAAGAAAAGAAACCCAGGAAAATTGCCGGCCGGCCAAAATGTTGTTTTAGAATCAGAACTCTCGCTTCGGCGAATCAGAACTTTGTGTGAAAACATCAACTCGACTGAAAGATAAGTTGATTCTCTTGGTTTGATCTGTTTTCATATATGTATGTATTCGCTCGCGCCTTCTATTCTTTAATGATCTCTTTCCCCTTTGTTAAATGGATGTTCTTTTTTTTCTCTCTATATTTCTTTATATATATTTATAAATAAATGTTATATTTTGAAATCCATCGTCTTGTGTCTGTTCTTCGTTGATTCCCTTGTGTCGCTTCCATTTCTGAGTGAAGACCGAGAAAAGATCCCACGTTTTCCTTTTTTTTTAAACCCGTGGTTCATCTATATGCTACAAGTTTGTAACAATATATATATATATATATATATATATATATATATATATATATATATATATATATATATATATATATCACAAGAAAAAATATTGGGGAAAGATGTATCACAGCGAGGAAAAAAAGATTAATTTTGGGACTAGAATCGTTATGTTGGTCCGGCTACTCATGCGCACGAACGAGGGATGCTGGTAAATTTTAATTTTTAAAAGTTTTAACATTCTTCTTTTTAATCTATCCGATTTTAATTAGTTCCATTTTCTTTTTCATTTCATTGTTCTTAGCAGATATCCAGTAAAAGATTATAGGAACACAAAACGGTCATTTTACCAAACAATACAGTAAATGCGTTGGATGATCACTGTAACGAGACGTAAAAAGATTCTACTCTGATCAAAGAAGAAAGCAATTTACAACAAGAAAATATGCAGGGAGTGACTTGTTTGAAAATCATGGCAAAATATCTATTTTAACATTGGGGAATATTTGCTAACAAAAAGCATGGAAAGAGAAAGGAAAATAATCTAAATGAAATCGGAGAGATTAAAATATGAATGAAAATGAAATAAAAAATAATACATAAAATAACCAGTATCACCCGTTTGTGCGCATGCGTAGTCGTAACAACATAAAAAAAATTAGTGAAATGAGATACTAAAGCACAGTGTGTTTGTGCGAGTGTGTGTGCGTGAATATATTGGGTTGGTGCAAAAATAATGTCGTTTTGACGTTAAGTTGAACGTCAAAACGACATTATTTTTGCACCAACCTTATAATAAACCTTCGAAGTTTTAAAAGCCGAATGATTTTCGTTAGGTGCTGTAAATATTCGCTGTAAAATTTGTTATATATTCATGAATTGTTTAATAATTTATTGTCAACACATTTAAGTGTGCATTATATTAGAAGAAAGTCACATCTATATAAATCTATATGCGTTTAATATTAAAAGAAAATATTTCTCTCTTCCCACGTTTAGTATGTATGTGTGCGTATATATATATATATATATATATATGTCTTTGGAATATAGCGGGATATATAAGGGAATGGAGTAGAAATGAGAAAGGAGACTTCAGTGGAAGCAAAGAAATCATTCGCTGTTAAAAACACAGCCGTGCCGTTGGAGGCGCCGGCAGAATGATGGATCGTAATTTTGAAACAAAATTGATCAACTGCTACTGCAGATCAATGGATTCTATTTTGGGTGTTGCGCTTGAACCATCTAGGATTGAATGTGGGAATGGTAAGGGAGATTTCCGCACCAAACTGTCTGCCAATCCAGCTCGGATTCGCCCTCAGATCATTGATTAACATTGCAATCATACCGCTTATTCTTATCCAACTGAAAACATTGCAGGCAATTTAAATCATTTCTGGTATATCATTTTTTAATCATAAACA
>CAHIKZ030000656.1:270000-312500 GCA_903632075.3 Acanthosepion pharaonis
GTCCTGCACGAAGCCTTCACCAATATAATCAAATCTCATGAGCCGGTGTCGGGCTGTCGGTTTCCTGGAAACTGATCTGCTTGACCCTCATACGTCGAATCTCGACGGAGAGAGTCGATATATATATATATATATATATATATATATATATATATAAACATACATATATATATATATATATATATATATATATATATATATATATATATATATATATATATATATATATATTCTTAATTGCACAGCGGCCCTTTCTATCAATGCCCTTCAGTTTTAATTTTCCCCCAACCCTTTTTCTTTTCTTTTCCTCTCCCTCTTCTTTTGATCTTTAAGATTACATCGTCTATTGTGTGTGTGTGCCACCACAAAATGTCTTTCCGGTTACGTCCTTAATGTATTAGACATCCGACAACATTCATATTTCTCTCACTTAAACCGTCTTTAACTCACCTCTCAAAACATCTCTCTGTTAAGTTTTAATCTCCCACATTCACTTGTCTGTTACCCCTCACTTTAGCGCTAACATTCGTCCCACAAACTCATACTTACATTCTCTCTAAATTCTATTTTTTATTTCCGGAGTTGTTTTTTTCTGTTTTTTTTTTTTTTTGAATTTGTAGGTCTGATGAATTGGATCGTATTTACGATTCCAATGGAATAAATTATGACCATGGAAATATTAGTGTTTAAGCCTTTTTATTATATCCTTACTCTGTCCTGGACATTGAGTTCTACCTTGATTCTATCCTCTTCGAATTTTTTTATTCAAAAATATATATGTATTTGTATGCATGTATGTGCATATATTTTTATATATTTTGCATACGTATGTGTATATTTACCAATAATATTATCTCTCTCTCTCTCTCTCTCTCTCTCTCTCTCTCTCTCTCTCTCTCTCGTATGTATGTATACGTACGCCATGCAGGTTTTATAATGCAAATATACATTTACAATTTTCTGATGTCTCAGAAGAATAGTTAAATTTTTCATAAATCTATTTGAAAGTAGCTCCTTAAAAATATTTCGTAGACTCTATTATTCCACAAAAGAGAATGCAATAAATGTTTGAAAGTATGCTTAAGATGTTCACAGCCTTATAGAAAAAATATATACAACTTCCTTTTAGAATTTTCATGCTGTAGCTACTTGGATTTTTCACTGCTTAAAATAAACAGTAAAATGGCCTTTAAAAGAAATATGACAGAATTATCAGAAAAGCATTTTCAACGAAAAAATATTTGGTGTTTGTGTACAGTTTACCTTTCAAAATTCTAATACCAATCAGAAAACTGCATAATTTGTTTACTTATAATTTACACTGATGTTTAGATATATACATTAATCAATTAGCAGCTGAGCGTTAAAAAGTATTTAATTTTGTGTGTATATATATATATATATATATATATATATATATATATATATATATAGAGAGAGAGAGAGAGAGAGAGAGAGATGTATTCCGCATTATTCCTTTCGATGTCAATGTATTATTTATGTCGCAAATATTAACGTAGATAGATGCTTATACCATAAATATTTCAGATTTAATATGGAAAAATAAAGCTTTGTCCCGTTATGAAAGCATCGGTCCATTTCAAATTAATCATTGTTTTTAGTGGGTGGATATGCTGGTTTCCGATCTCTGATAAAAAAATGAATAAATAGTGAATTTTTGCTATATTAATGCAGGAAAAGTGAAGCCGTTGGGTATAACTTGACATTGCACTCTGCCACATCTTCAAAATAGATAATAATATTCTAGCCCTCTTCCTTTTTTAGCAGCACTTGGAAGGAAAGAGTGTATAATAAAGCCGACAAAATTTCCATCTGTGTCCATGGCCATTCCCCTGGTTCAACAATTAGCATATTCCCAAGATCTTGCCCCTTGCGACTTTTTTTCCAAAAATATAATCCCGCATGAAATGTACAAGATTTCAAAATGTCCAGGAAATTCAACAGAATGCTACGAGGCAGTTGTTCAGTATGCCTAAAACAGATTTCCAGGAATACTACCATTAGTGGAAACGACACCACATTAAGTGTGTTGCTTCAGAATTTGACTATTCGGACCAGAACAAATGCCTATTTGATGGAGCATATGAGATTAATATTATATACATGGATATTCGCACATTTTAGAAGATATATGTTTAGAAACTAATTTTTAAACCAAGACAAATAATGATATACACATGCGTTGACGTGTTTCCATCAGCTTCCTCTTCACATTCTCAGAAAAGTAAAGTGAAATAATTTTCCGAACTATTATTGGTGTTCCAAGTAGGCAAGAACATAATCTCTGACGATATGGATAAAAACTTAACTAGCTTCGCATCAAGCCTGGGTGACCGAGTCTTTGTATTAATCTCCAAATCTGAGAACGAGTCTCTCGTAGATATATGGGTAATGTTCACAAAAGTAAAATAAGGTTTCCTGCAAAGGCAGTTAATATGCTGGGCAATATCAATTGGAACAAGAAGTCCTTACAGAGCTCTACAAAAGCGCAAATAATATTACTCATTTTCACTAGCAAATGCAATCCGCAAATAAAATAATTTAGGGAAATGCTCTAGGCCTCTGTTCGCTGCCAAATAATTTATCATGAAACCATGCTGTTTAGATCCTAATCAGCCTCTTTTATTCAGTAACATGCGTATAGGAACCAGGCAAAAGGAACATTAAATTTAAAACCCAGATTCTGTTTGTGTGTGTGTGTGTGTTGTGTGTTTTGTAACGTTTATATATTGGATCGGATTCCTACAAAAGCAAAACTTTAAGGACTAAAAAAATTACCTTTTGGTGGTTCTAACAGCGCCAAAATGGGAAAAACACAATTGTTTTTTTACAAAATCAATTTGAAAACACGATTAAGAGATATGTGAGTTTCGGGATCCAGTTTGTATGTGTGTGTGTGTGTGTGTGTGTGTGTGTGTGTGTGTGTGTGTGTGTGTTCCTTTATATATGAGATCGGATTTCCTACATTTTTCAGCCGATAAAACAAAAAAAAGTGTTTTCTTAAAAAACAAATTTACAAGACAAAAAAAAATTCTATTTCGGGAGATTCATAACGATTGAAAACAATATTTTTGTTTGAGTTTGGGTTTGACTAATTCGTAAAAAACAAAACAAAAAACAAAACAAAAAAAAACTATTTAAGACATGTGTGTCCGTCAACCTTAAACAATAATCTAACGATCTCTACTGATTGTACGAATCCAAACATCGGATAATTCTTTATTTTTAGGGAAAGATAATTCCACGTACTTTAGGGCCGTTTTTATAATTCCCTTTGCAATTTGGTACAAGGCAGATCAATAAGGCATTGGTTCTATTTGAAATTAATTCAATATTGAAAAGAAAGTACTACGAAATAATTTAAAAATGCCGACGTATGAAATCTGATAGACAAAAAACAACAATATTTCGAAGATGATAATTATTAAGGAAAGAACACAGTACTTACCTTGTACCGGACTATTCTGCTTGATTCCTTTTTCTTTTTTTTTTTTTTTTTTTTTGTTTATGCAAGTGAATCTTTTACGAGGGGACGGGGTTGTGTGTCTTGCATAGGAGTTTACGAGAATTTTCGTCGTTTCCTCCGGCATAATTGACTTTTTAAACATCACGTGGGTGCCTTTTTGGGTTCCAAAGGTCATCCTCCTCCTCCCCTTACGGACGGCCTCCATACACGCACTAACGCAACAGGATACGCAATCTTACTTATTATAAAACTCAGATTGTGTGTGTGTGTGTGTGTGTGTGTGTGTGTGTGTGTGTGTGTGTGTACGTTTATATATTGGATCGGATTTCCTACATTTTCAACCGATCTCAACAAAACTTCACAGGACTACATAAAATTACCTTGCGGTGGTTCTAACAGCGCAAAAAATTGGAAAAAACACAATTGTTTTTCCACGAAATCAATTTGAAAGCACGGTTAAGTGTATCGCATCCGGCCGGATGTTACTGCCGACTACTTAAACGTCCGAACGCCGTTAACTTCCGGTGACTCAGCGTTTTTTTTTTTCAGAGAACGATACACAAAAAGTAAACAAATGAAATCTAAACATACACAAGTCATCCTAACTAAAAATAATAAATCGAAACTACTTTAAATACACATGGTGTCCAATTTATTTTACTGTATTCAATAAGTAAAAATCATAAATTGTAAAATATTACAGAAAGGCTACTAAATGAATAAGATTTGTTAGATTATAATTAATAAACCCAAATAAAGTTAATATTATTTTTATTAGAAACAACGAGTGAAAAATATATTCAAATCAGAATTCTAATTATGAATCACCACAAACAAAATATGCAATTTTTTTACTGTATTCAATAAGTGAAAATCATAAATTGTAAAAGATTACAGAAAGGGTACCTACATTTTTCAACCGATTTCAACAAAACTTTTTTTGGCAGGTAGTGTTTCTTACTGTCTTGCAAACTTTTTTCTTTATTTTTACATTCAGAATGCTTTAAAAATTCCATTTACAAGACAATTGTTTATAATATAACGATTGTAAACAATGTTTTAATTTGAGTTTGGGTTTGACCACTTCGTAAAAAAAAAGAAAAAACTAATTAAGACATGCGTGTCCGTCAACCTTAAACAATAATCTTTGTCAATTTTATTTTTCAGTCTTTATGATGGTCGATACTTGATCTATCCCTTACTGTTACATCCCCGAGCAACGACGCCCTCTACTGCTAGTATATCATATGTATGTATATTATGTATAATATGTAATTATAATATGTATAAATCATAATATGAGAACACGTAAAATACATTCATGTGATTATTTTGTTTTACATCTCTGTCTCTTATTCACTCCAGTTTCAAATGCTTTGTCTTTCTTACTTAACGCTGGAGTCGATTAGTTATTTTGAAATCTCACCTCAAAAAAGTCCTCTTGGACAGCACGTAAACCTAGCTTGTCAACATTCTTATGTACTAAAGGGATGTTTATATTTGCTAGATAAAATAGTGACTATCGAGGTAATGTTTAAGCGTATCTCTCTTCCGATGTCTATGTTAATGAAAGCAAAGACCGTGAAACCGTGTTTGGCGGTGGCGGAAACCTCCCACCACCCAGCTCTGCGTTGCTTGAAACATAAGGCTTGGTGATAAAAAGTCAGCCTCGACAATTCACTAAGTGACTATGAGAATGGAAGACGGTAAAAATGAACGCTAGCTGTCATTTGTGAGTAGAATTATATACCACGTACGCAATGCTGGATAACCAAATTTGTTTTTAGGATAGGACAATGGGACTTACACTAAGGTAAATCTTAATGTAATATAAGGGGAAAAAATCCCATTCCCATCCCTTGGTAATTATCACTAGAGCTGTCATCTTGAACTTCTTGTCAGCTGCAGCCTTATTTTTTGTGTGCGTGTAAGTAATAGGAGTAGGTAGTCTTTCCTAACATCCGTTCAATAATCCCCCCTTCTCTTGGACAAATGTAGAGGCTCACACCTTGTTTTTTGTTTAGTAAGTGTTTCCGGAACTCACCCTTCTCATCTCTCTGACTTCTGTACGAGTGCTGCCGTGTTTCTTCCGTGATGTGTGCAGTCTGTGACAATGCCTCTTCATTCTGAGGATACATGGTAGACAGTTTTCTGTTTGGTGTTTCCGAGTGATAGTTAAGAGCTCTAACTCTTGCGTAGCGTCTTGAGCGGCCGCTCCGATCAACGGTTGTATAATACTGGTTTGTCTGTAGTGCAATATTGTTCATGGAAAGGTGTCTCCGCATTCACCTCCGGTGGGCAACCTCGAGGCCACATTATGTTCCAGGCTGCCAACTTCTCTTTGCCCACGTCGTTGTCGATAAGCATCTGCTTCTACTTCAGGCCTTCTCATTTTTTGCTTCCGTAATTACATATCATGATAACTAACGACGATCCAAAAGGAAAACCTAAGCCAGACCATACAAAAATCACCTAAACCCTTTAAAAATTCTTTTTCTATCATCCGTGGCATTAGAATCAATTTCTGCAATGTGGAGATACTGGTTCTCGGTGAGACCAACCTTGACTCATCTATCCCCTCCTCTGATGTCTCGAACCTTGGTTACCTTCATCTCCTTAGTAAAGGCGCTCATAACAATATTCATGGCCTTGGTGTTTACTTCAAGGACCATCTCCCGCTGGCTAGAAAGCTGTCTCTTGAATATCCCGACCATTCGTATGTGTCTTCGGCTGTCTCTTTTCAATGCTGTAACCTACCTGTTCTTCATTTATCGCTCTCCATCCTCACCAAGACTGCGGTGTAATCAAATGCATTTCTGACAGCATTGACAAGGCTCTCTCGCTCCATCCGTTTACTCATATACTCGTGTTTGGTGATTTTAACGCCCATCATACCATGTGGCTTAAAAACGATACTACTGAACTTGCAAGCATACAAACCCTTAATTTTTTCAATTTCTCAATCCCTGACGCAAATAGTTGACTTCCCCACAGATTTTCCCTACAACCTGGACGCTAAGGCTTCTCTTCTTGATCTATGTTTTAGCTCCATCCCCGAGTCCTGTCGCGCCACGCAGCTCTGCCATCTTGGCAATTCCGATAATGCTGTAGTGTCTGTCAAGGTCTCCTTCAACTCCACCCCCTGCAAAGAACCTCCTACCACTAGAACATCGTTCGGTTATCAACGTGCAGACTGGGACACGTTCCAGAATTTCCATCGTGATGTCCCTTGGGATGTTATCTTCACGCTCGCCGTTCACGAAAGTGCTTCCGAGGTCTCCTCATGGGTTCAAGCTGGAATCGAGGCTTTCATCCCCTCGAGGAAATAAAGGGTTAAATCGCGCTCCTCTCCTTGGTTCTCCGCTGCTTGCACGGCTGCCATTGCACATAGTAATCACTTATTCCACATATATCGTAGCGAAATGTCTGATCGCAATAGACGTCTCTTTATCTCTGCCCGTAACGTGTGTAAGCAGGTCCTCAATGAAGCAAAGTCACTATTTTCTGCTCGAATGAAAGAACGTATTGCATCTCGCAAATTCGACTCCAATGATTATTGGCGTCTCTGCAGGAACGCACTAAACAATAGCAAACCCTCTATACTTCTTTTATTCAAACAGTTTGAGGTTCTGGCCTATTCTGCCGACAAATCTGAAGGCTTTGCTCAGACATTCTTATTCAATTCAACGCTCAACTCTTCAGGTGCACCCACACCCGATTTCCACTTTAGCAATGAGGTTCAATTGACCGAGTTGCACATTAAACCGTTATCGTTATTGGGCATCTTCTCTAAATTAGAGTCCCACAAAGCTAGTGGTGGAGACGGGATACCAGCGATATGCGCCTGAACTAGTCCCTGCCCTCTTCAAATTATATAACTAATACTTCACTGAATCTTGCTTCCCAGCCTGTTGTTAGTCCTCATCAATTTTTTCCTGTTTTTAAGAAGACTGGAGACCCTTCTGAAACTTCTAATTACCGTCCGATCAGTCTCCTACCACTCTTCAGCAACGTCTTTGAAGCTTTAATCAACGCCGAAGTAGTGAAGCACCTTACATCCCATGATTTCTCTCCGACAAGCAATAGGTTTTCCGATTTGCCCGTTGTACAGCTGATGTGCTTACAGCTATAATTGAAACTGTATACCAATCACTTCATAATAACGGAGAAGCTCGTGACGTGGCTCTAGATATCTCCAAAGTGTTTGATAGGGTTTGGCGTGCCGGCCTTCTTCGCAAGATTCCGGGTTATGGAATTTCAGGTCGATTGTTCGATTTACAATCATTCCTGTCAAACCGTGCATTGAAGATCGTTCTCAACGGATTCTTCTCCAGCTCCTATCCCACGAAAGCAGGTGTTTTTCAAGGCTCTATCCAAGGTCCTACTCTATTCTTTGTCTTCATTAACGATCTTCCTTATGTTATAGGTTCCCAAGTAGGCATCTATGCGGACGACACTACTATCTACTCCTGTTTCAGAAACAAATCTAGTGTCGCCGACAAAACTAACCTGGCCGTTTGTCTAGAAAATTACCTCCAATCCGTTGTGGACTGGGGCCGGAATTGGCTGGTTAACTTTAATGCCTCAAAAACAAATCTACTCTCTATTACTCAGCACAGAGAACCTTTCCTGTATCCAATTAGAATGTCTGACGCTCAACTCTACGAGAGCACCACTTTGCGACTGCTCGGCCTCATAGAGTCAATAGCTTCGTCAACCGCAAAAAAAGGCTCCTTTTGCCGCACCAGGAAATTTTTCTCGCCAGAGTCGATCCTTCAAATCTACACATCAACCATTCACCCTTGCATGGAGTATATGGTCTGGCGTCCCTTCTGTTTGTCTCAAGGTCCTTGAGAAATTCAAGGACGGATATGCAATGTAATTGGCCCTGATCTGACATATCGCTTGCAGTCGCTCTCTGACAGACTTGCCGTTGCCTACCTCTGTCTCTTTTACAAATACTTTTGTGGTAACTGCTCTGATGAGTTACTTTCGCTGGTTCCCAGATTTCATGAATTTAAGCCTTCAACTAGGTTGGAGTCTCGCTCTCACCCTATCAAAGTCGAGAGTGTTAAATGTAGCCATCTCTTCTACCCCAATATCATCATGGCTCGCACTTCTCGCCTGTGGAACTCCCACCCCATTTCTTGTTTCCCTGATAGCTTCAATCTCCAACTATTCAAATGTAATGTCAATCGACGTATCGAGATGTCCTGATCTATCCCCTATCCTTCTCTTCATCCTTTCTTATATCACTGCTCTTTACACTCGCCCGAATTCTCTGAAACCCCTTGCGTTCTAGTGGCTTCTTCCTTGCTTGTGGTGAAACGCTTCAAAAAATCTTCTCTGGTCAGTCTGTCTGTGTCCGACTGTCTGTGTCTGTCTGTCTGTCTCTCTCTCCCACCTCTCTCTCTCTCTCACTCTCTCTCTCTCTTACAGACACAAATTGAATTTTCCATACTCGCGGGGAAAATGTAATTAGTGTATATTAAAGGTCCATGTATGAAAGGGTGGAATGGTCTCCAGATGTTTAGAGGGGTCATAGACCCCAGAATAAGCTACACAAAAGGTTAATTTGTGTGTAGCTTAAAGGAGTTTATATTAAATTTTAATCGCAAGATCCGAGGAAAGAATATTTCTGGAAAAGGAAATAAGAATGACCTTATTCAGTTTATTGTTTCCAAAATTGTGTCACTTGATCTGTTAATATAGTTCTAACGGTTAGAATCTAAACATAATTCAGACTTAATTAGATAGACTTATTTTAAATACATCATCATTCCATACGTCCAAATGAGGAATTTGGAAATTTGACTAGTGGGCAAATGGCATAATGATAAGATATTTTATGGCTATCCATATGTCACCATTTACAAAGTCCGGTTGCCACTCGAGGTTGAGGGTTGCGTTAGTAGGCCATATGTGTGTATAGGTGAGGGACATACCAATTAAACCTAGCCTTGATTTGTTAAAGTGATCAGGGGAAAACCTTTTGCTAGCCGATTCTAGAGATTAGTGGTTCGCGGGAAGAAGCCGCTCAAGTAGAACTTATTCTCACTGATGTAATATGGAGGGAACGTGGGTGATGTTTTACTATATAAGTGGCATGACGTGTTCTTGCCATGAAGGTTTGCCTTCATTGGTAGTTCGTTCGAGTTCTTTCCATGGAAGTAGCAGTCTATCAGACATAGGTGTGCCACACACTGCCTGTGTAATAGGTTGTGAAGGGTGAAGAATAAGACCCACCAGGCCTCAGAAACGCTTTTGAACTCCATCAAGGTTGGAGAGTTAGGTCTTAGCAGCTCCTACCTAAATATGACAATATTATTCTATTTTGGCATGATCTGGCTATTGTAAAGGTAGAGGGTACCTGGAGGAGTCAAGTACTTACTGGATCGATACAGGGTGACACTTTCACCTGCAACCTTAGAAACGGATCGCATGTAGGACTTTCCCTTCATGTCGGGTGTGAGAAAAATGCCCAACTGTCTTTCAATGAACGGTGGTTCCACGAGAGGACTTACTTTCATACAGACTGGAGGCAGTTCGGCGTCAGATCGTTTATGATCCTATGTAACTAGCTTAGTCTTCGAGGCATTGAATGTAGCCAGCTAGTTTATATCCCCATTAGGTAGATTTTTATAAGATCAGAGGAGAGATCACTCGCTATTCTCTGGACATCGACAGTTTTAGAGGTGTGCCTGCATATAGTCGTATCGTCGGCATAGATTTTTACAAATTATCTAAGGCAAATCATTTTTGGTTACTTGGAAAAGTTAACATTCGAAAATTTAGCTGAAATGCAGGATTTTATACAATCAATTGCGTTGTACTAATTGGAGGAATTACCATAATTTGTCGATATAATTATTTTCTAGTGGATTATAGAACCTCGTAATTTGCTATGTTGGTAGGTCCTCATTGCGAACATGCCAATCAATATATTTTTCTATATTTAACACGTGTATAGGCAAATGAGCAACGCTCCTCCAGACTTCGTTCGATGATACCCAGAAAGAATCGTGTGACTGGAAATGTCGTCAGCTAGAACTTGATATACATGGGCTAAACAATGTTAGTCGGTGTCACAAGACGTCGACAAATACAGTTTCATCTCTAGATGAACGGATTGATAACAACGTAATTCTCTAGACAAAGGATCTTAGCTTTATCGGTAAGTGGCTGTTCATCGATCGAAGTTACAGTCCCCTGACAAGCCATGTGGAAAGAATAGAAACAATCGTGAGTACTTTATAATCAGCCGGTTTACATAATGCAGCATTGGGTCGCTTTTGTTACATGTCGACTTAGGCTGTTCGTCTTTTCGATATCCCGAAAAACGTTCACATTAATTAAAAGTACTCTGCAGCTAGTAATACATATGGAACCCTTCGAAAAATGTCAGGGGTCTTTTCAAAAACCAGGTGGGTATATTGGTCTGCGATTCTGCGTGATAATCTTTAGGGAGAGGTTGGGGCATATCGATGATTTATAAATGATTGCTTTCACAAGAATAAATATTCGTATTATTTGATTATTACGCCCGTTTTGTCCCGGCTATTATTTTATGCTATTTAAGAAGTTCATAGGTAGAATTGATCATGCGCATTCGGTCGATAAGTGTGACGTGTGCAAGAGTAAAAAATTACTAAAATGTTATTATAATGGATACGTAATATTTCGAGCAGACATTCATTTTTATTTATTAAACCGGTTTTATGATTACATCTCCTTACGGAAAGCAAATTCAGGTAATATGAACCTGGTTAATGTTATATTATTCATGGTTGAGCCTTAACACTCACTAGATCAATCAGTGTTAAGTATTACAGTGTAATTCGCATATTATGTCATTGAGAGGAATTCTGGAATGTGTAATAACATTTGAAGTAATAACAATATTCAGTATAACATAGAATTTAAGGTAATATTTGAATTAATAAGTGATAGTCGATTACTGGTAAATATAATTTTCAAAGTAATATAATATTGAAAATCAGCAATTGAAAACAGTAACTTAACCATAACATAATCAAATATATATATATATATATATATATATATATATATATATATATATATATATATATATATATATATATATATATGTCACCGACGCCCGTCACTGACGCCCGTCACCGACGCCCGTCACCGACGCCCGTCACCGACGCCCGTCACCGACGCCCGCCACCGACATTAGATAATTTTATTTCTGTTTATGTTATAGGTAAGAAACTGTTTTCAATAGCTGACTTTCCTAATTATATTTCTTTTGAAAATTATATTTACCAATACTTGGGTAACACTTATTATTTCAAGCATTAACTTCAATTCTATTCATGGACGATAGCAGTATTACCAATTTTGGGAAGCCCTGCAAATAGGATTTCACTTTATTATGATTACGGTTGTAGGCGTCACTGCCATACAAGACTTTAGGCCATCATTGTTGACGCAAGAGTATCCTAGCCTTTTCAAGCTGGCAATATTTAAAATTTTCATATCACACCCTGGCATTTTTATTCTACACTTTATTTTCTTTTTAGCACCGATTAGAAGATAATCTGATGGATTACAATATATCTCATGCAAAATATAAGATTTGAAAATAACTTGTTTACATCTCGGAAGTGCTATGTCGTATGATAAAAAACCAAAAAACCAAAAAAAAATCAACAACAAAAAACAAAAAAAAACCCAAAAAACCAAAAACAAATCACACAAAAAGTCAACCTTATCATTTAGGATTTGCGAAAATTGTTTTATTGTTCCACATACTTTTCCCGTTTTGGAACAAGCAGTATTGAAAGAAAATTTTATAGAAAACAGAGTAAACTAATTAACCATTTATTCAATTGTTCATGAGGACAACGTGGTTTAATAATACGCAAATTTGTCTAACAATGTCTATTACGAATGAGGTGTGAGTTCGTTAATGCCTGGTTAATGTATACTTTCCGACATATCTAATCTACGTATAATAAATCACTATATTCAATCGTTCAGTATTCTATTTAACAAAGATAGAAATTTAAATATTTTCGACTTTGAATTAAAGTAGGAAGAAATGCTGAGTTGTTGAATTTCGGTTAAGACTGATATAAGAAAGTAAATACGCAGGTGTCATTTTTGTAATTAATTAACGACTTCTAGTTGAAGTTACCTTATGTAACATTTACTCGAATCGCATGAAAGTTGCGCGCCGACACGAAAGCCCAGCCCAGTCTGTTGCATTGAATTTGCATTACTGGCCATTGGAAAGTCATGGACTATTTCTTCTCTATATTATGAGTTTATATAGCAGTGAAGACTGGACATTCTAACCATTGAAAGCAATCTGGCAAGGAGAAGGTTCGATTGAATATAAAACTGGAAAGATTACTTCCGAATGTTTCCAAAGATGTCACATAAATTCACAAGTAATTACATTAAGTATATCCGGAGAGTGATAATCAGTGTCAAAAGAAAGGAAAAAAGCGTTTTACCAATAATCTACTTCATTTCATGCCTTCCTAAAAATTCCAATTCTTCCAAACCCGTTGTAAGTTGCTATATATTTAACGGAAGCTATTATAATGAATACAATATTTGACTCTATATTTATACACTTTTTCAATTTTCTAGGAAACTATATTTTTCAGATTTTCTTTTTTATTGACTTCTTTGTTTTTCTTTTGTAACTTTTAATTTATATACTCTGACATATTTATTCTATATGATCAGACAAATTTGGTCCTTTCTCGTTTAATGGATACAGCGTTACATTTCGATTTCAACTCTAAGTTAATGCTATTTTGACCGGTTCCTACCCCATGTAGTATTTTATGACAAAACAGTTGGCTTGCATGCGTCAATCGAAATCATTTGAAGAATCCTCTAAAATTTGAAATTTTGATATATCTAGTACTTATTATAAGTCTTCATATCTAATGTGTTGTATTTGCCTATTGGGTGATTATATATATGCCGTTTCTGTCTGCCAAAATACGATATCTATTTCTTTTCCATATTTACTGGATGTGTATAGATATTTCCACTGTTAAAAGTTCAGGAGTGATATATTGAAACTGAGTTAGGGATCATTCCCATATACCAAACACAATATATCTCTGAATTTTTATGATATTTTGGGAAACATTCTGAAGTGAATTATCCGCAGTTTTAAGTTTAATATCCATTGTAATGAAGTTGTACCCAATGATTTCAACACCACTAGAATCGATATTGTCAAAACAGATACATGATCAAACGACATGGTATGTATAATTTATGTAAAAAGTACGTATATTCGTTAGAACGTTTATGCAACATATGGCCGACATAAGTATGTATGAAGATTTTTAAAATATCTTTATCATTATTATTACATTATTATAATATTAGTTCCCCCGATACAAGCGAGACTCACGTTAGAGCGGTTTGAACGAAATTCTTTTAATAAAAGGGGTAGATAAAATCCCTATATTATATAGTGATATCACAAAGACTGTTCTCCGAGAGGAAGGGAATGTCCAGTAAGGTATGATATTTTTGGATAACTTAGAGTTAGAGTCAAATTTCATGGCATAGAGTTTAACCTACTCCGACAAGAATGGGGAACATTAATAATGGATGCACTGGCGTTTTTGTTCTGTTGTGTATTCCGTTTGCTATTTTTCACAACTAGCATGACCCAACTTTTTATAATCTAATATGGCATAGATTACCTGCGTGTAGATGTATTTTGCATGTTCCAAGACATGTTTGGAAGTGGTTGTGTTCAGTTATGCATAAGGAAATCGTCCTGATAATCATTTCCCACGGATAGATACGGTAGTAGACGTTATGCTAGACCAAATCTCAAAGACCATACATGCTTGAACCAGGAAATTCTTTTGATATTTGATGGTATTTTTTGTGAATATATCATTCAATGCCGAAGTTTAATCCGCTCGGAAATTGTGGTTGCTCTGCAAGATTCGTTTTTGAAAAAAAAAGCAGCGAGAAGTTCTTCTGCATTGGAGGATCTGAAGCTGTTCCAGGCAGTTTTGGTATATCAAGAGACTGCCCTATTAAATAATATATCTGAGTAAATCTTTATAATCGAAACAGATCCTTATTTCCATACCGACACTGTTTTTAGAATAATATGTTTTTTATATAATTTATACGTTCTACGCTATTAATATCCCTCTACATATAGCAAAACTCACAATACTATCAATTTCCTCGAATATACCAAGTTTTAAAAAAAAATTTTCAAATAAATATAAACATTTTTTAACGAAAAAATTGGTGATAACTATTAGAGATACTATATTGATTCACATGAATTATCCAATTTAAAAACAACAACAATAATCATTTGTCTGTGTCAAAACCAATTGAAATAAATGTTTATTATATCATCTACCAGTATTAAAGTATGTTTTTCTAATCTATTTCCGTTTAGCAAAAGTGTTTCCTCTTAAATTGGTCTCAAACAGTAGGAAGTATGGTTATCATTTTAGAGTGTGTGTGAAGTTACGTTAAAACACACAGCAGAAACTTGCAAAGAAAATCGAATGAACATTACAAACTATTTCTAAGCATTTAATCAAGATAATGTAAGCATGCGAAGGTGACTTCATAATTAATGCACTGCACCAACGGAAACATTGTCATAAAATCTCAATGATAAAAAAAAAAACTTAATTATAAAATTCGAAGATCCATCATGTCTCTTGATCACACGGAGTCCAACTTTCATTTCACTAGGATATGAATGATATAATTTTACAGAGCATAAGTGTACTCAAAAGGAAATCCATTTCAAGTTTTCTTATTTCTGATTACTAGAAATAATAATTCATTTTCTTCAGTATAAACATATTATTCTGACCATACATACCTATATTATGTTTCGCAGCCGAATCTGCTCTCGATGTATTATTTGAGAATTTTTTTATTTTATAGGTTATGAAAAAGCCTCACCTAAATTGGACAATTTATATTCTATTTTACTCGTAGTATCTACTACTCTTAGTTAACCTAGAATGATAGGTGGTGTATTCAGCCTGGTGATAGTGACTGGCATGAACGCTTTCAACACGATTTAAGAATACCTTGATGATAATCAACAGGTTTGAAATGTATTGTCAGGTGTAATAAAATATTAATCCTTTTTATGTATAAGGCTCAAGAATTCTCAAAAAAACTTGATGTTTATGAGGGACACTACATAGAAGGATGCTGAGAATACCAGGGAATGATCATGTGAGAAAAGACGAAGTTTTAGAAGTAGAAACAAAATGAAAATTTATATTTAACCTCAAAATGAGCAAGTCAAATTTTCAAGGGCACAAAGAAAGATAGGTTAGTAAGTAAACACACATTATACTGAATATTAGATTGAAAGAGGAAAACAACATTTAGCCTAACAAATGAACTTGGGAAAATGGTCCACAGATGAGGGTTTAAGAAAATAGTAAAAACAAATTTTATTAAACACTACAAAGGACAGGAAATTGGGGAGAGCTTATAATGGCCAACACCCTGCAGAGACACAGCACCTGGTCAGGCAATATCAATAAAGAACGGCAGTTTAATTAGTATTAAGTTATTTGATAGGTTTTAGCTGAGAGAAATGGAAATACTGTATTCGTGTATTGATGGATGTCAACATAATGGTATTAATAATATTAAAAATCATTAAAAATGCACAACTTTTATTTGAGCTCAAACACAGATAACCTACATGATTAGTGATTAAACTACACTTAATTAAGTACTAGTTTGCTCCCATTACATAATTGCATATTAAATTTCAATAGTAGTGTTAATTTCGATTCATGCAGGTTTAAACACATACTCACACATTACCATGTCTATATTAAATATACATATGAAAATTAACCTGTGAACTTAATCTTTACTTCAGAATACTCATTAGAAAAAATAATCAATATTAAAATCCTCTCCAATCGTTCATTACTTTTTAATGAGCGCACTTCTTCCTTCCAGGTAGGATCTTGGCAAAATCCGTTAAGATCAAGATCTCTACCATTATCGTCAAGAGATAATCAATTATTGAATATCCTAAGCACGGATTGGCATAAACAAATCTTTGAAGTGTATGTGAATGAAAGATCAGTGAAATCTCTGAACAGCTTAAAATTAATCATTCATCAAATCTGAGACGTCGATCATCAACATTAACATTGTACACGAGTACGTTCATCAATATCAGACATCAATTGCATCATCACCGTCAAAAAGTGCCGAGATTAAAACCATCATCAATATCATCGTCTACGATAGCATTTGATAATATCATGAGCATCATCAGCGCTATCATCACAAGAACGTGTTAAAATTGTGTGGGTTTTAATGAAATAAACTTATGTGCAATGTTATCAAACCATCTTGATATAACATTAAATTTTATATTTATTTTCATTTATATTCAATGTCTCTTAATGAAGTGGGCGAAACTTTGTCTACTCAACAACATGCATTTCGTGCTTGTGATATATTTTGGCCATTTACTATCCAACTGGCCATAATCTGGACATTCCATTTGTCATCGCTTAATATTTGTACTGCCATCAGTCAGATATATGCCATGCGTGATACACGCGTGGGCGATCATATGTCTTTCAATACATGACAGACGAGGCAGACATTTTTCCCGCAGTAGGTTGCCATTTATTTCTGCGGTAGATCAGTCGCGATTTAAGGCTATAGAATCTCGTCTGTTCTGTAGCTGGGGCGAGAAGAAGAGAGTCCATACTTTTTCATTAACTTCCGTATTTCCTCTATTCTACAGATAATATTCCCTCGTATATTGTCCTTAAAATATCAACTGCCCTTCACTTATTGTAAATATACATTACGGACATATCACACTGAAACACCTGTTCTCGTTTGATAACGGAAGTTAAACACCGTCGAGGCTTGTCAGTACCTCAATGGATGGCCGTTTGGGAATATCAGTGCCTGTTGGAATTTGGAATTTGGAAGTGCCTGTTGGGTAATTATTATTGTCTCTGATTTGAAAGTCACTAAGTTGAGTTCCAATTCCCGTCAGGTTCATTTCTGCGCAAATAACCTTGGTAGATTTAAGAATACACTTCTTCTACAGATATGATTTAATTAAGTGGGCTTGTATCTGTAAAACACTATTATCCCCAAAAGAAAATTAAAATATAATTTTTGACTATAAATAAAATGCAGAACATTGATAAAACGAAAGAAACGATACCTTATTGGCAGTAAATTTGATTGTGGTTGCTATATATTTCTTATTTTCAATGAACATAGATTTAGACATATATCTAATCATTATATTCACATCTTTCGTCGTTAGATATATATCTTTGTCTCTAGAAATCCATCCTTAATCTGTGTTGGAATTTATAGCATTAAACATTTAGAAGAATATACACCACATTTTAGTCCTTATTCCAAGAAGCATTTTTCTATTTCTTAGTTTTTAACTTAGCATTTGGAAGACATCTGCTGCTATTGCTGTCTCTCTGGATTTCAGTGTCACATATTCCGTCTTGTTTTATTGCAACACCTAAATATTAGGATTTCTGCACCTGCTTGAATTTAACGTCTGCAATGCATAGAACAAATCGTTCTTTGTATAAGTTACTGAAAATCATGCATTCTGTTTACTTGCAGGGAACAGTAGGACCTCCTTCAATGCTGTTCTTTACTTCATGGATTAAAATTTCATTCAGTTTCACTTCAGGTTCAGTGTCATCAGATATCATTTATGTTAAATTGTCGTCCATCTATAACAAATGCTTTAGTCTACTCATTCCCTTAGTTTGATTCGCTTTGTGTGTTAAATACGCCTATGAAAAATGAATTGTTTTCTACTCCTTTTTCTGTTTTATCATCCACTGAGGTTTTTTCTCTAACTATGCAGTCTGTTTGTTCCCAGTAAAAGTTACAGATAACAAATATCTCCATAAAGATATCCAATTTTATTTATATTCCAAATACGTTACAAAATATATTTCTCTAATTCATGAAACTTAAGCTTAATTCGTTTCCATTTATATGTCAATCAGATTATGGAGGCAACATTTGTTGCTCCAGTTCCTTGAGAAAAATCTACATTTTGCTTAATGGTGTGTGACGTTGCCTGAACAATTCCTTGGATAAGGGACTTTTTTATTAGAATATTTATGATACTTTAGTAATAGTGCGTGTCATAACAGTTGCCTTGGTATATAAGATGCCATAACATGTCATAAAATGTCATATATTTTCATCAATTTTATTGCTTTTATTTTCACAAATAAAATTAACATAGGAAAATAACCCTGAAAAGAAATTTACAATTGAATAAAGAACCAAAGTATTGAAATTTCATTTTGGATTCATACAAACCTGTGCTTATCGGATGATTTCGTGAAATTCCGAAGTTATATGACACCTGCATTTTTCTGGTTTGAGGCCTACCGACTATTTTATTCGTGGTATAATGTAGAAAGTGAAGCTATTGATATAGTATATTTTTTGTTAAATGAAAATACATTACCAGTGTTAGAATTTTTTCTGTAAAAAACTGTTTTAGAATAATAAGAACAGAGATGAAATTACTAGATTCTTAATTTCTGAGTTGAAGTCAGGAAGATGCTGTATATCTCAGTAACCTCTTTTTATGAGTGTGTTCATATTCATTCAGAAGGAATTCTTTTGCTTTCGTTAGGAATATAGACCAGTACAATAACTTTGGTATCTCTCAGATTTCTAACACTTAAAAATTCCTGAATACAAACCCATCATATTCTGTTGTTTTACTTTTGTTAAACGGGGCCAGTATCAATCTTATGAACGACTTTCATACTACAGTTCGTTCGTTTTTTTATATATTTATGTTTTTTTATCATTGATACACCATATTGAAACTCTTGCCAGCATACCTTCCGTATTTGTTGTACCTTTATTTGTATTGTATTAAGAGCGTTTCACTTTTAGATTTTATATATCCTGTCAGAGAACACATATTCTATATTGATATTCTTGTATACATACAAGCTTTATTTTATACCAAAGTTTATCTGCAGACATGTCTCTTTGAACCATTCATATTAACGGCATGCAATTCTTCATAATATTTTACATAACATACTATATTATATAACCCTCATTTGCAATACCTGCTCGTTATACGATAATTTAATTAAAGCTTTCTCTCTTTCTCTCTATCTCTCTGTCTGTCTCTCTCTCTGTATATATATATATATATATATATATATTGTTTTAATGATGTAAAAAAAAAATGAATCCATCGCGAAACTCAAGTCCTAAATTTTAATTTCAATATTACTTAAAATTTAGATCAGAGCCGCATTCTCAAGCGATGTTTATAATAACTAATAAACTTTCTTTAGTGAGTTATTATAAACATCACTTGTGACTGAAACTGTGCTCTGCATTTTAAGTTTAATATTGTAATTAACTTGAAGACTTCAATTTCAGTTTCGAAACATAGTCATTTCTGTGTGGTGATGTAATCCTATTTAAAAACATAATTATAATTTAAGATTCAATCCGACCATAAGAACTCTCTACAAAAAAAAAATAAATAAAAAATAAAACATTTTGTTTGCGATTTATTTAGATTCTGGAAGTCAATAAAATTGATAAAGAATCCTTAAACAATCCTTTATCTAACTACTTGCTTAATTATACCCATAAATACATTTCTAAGTTTAAGTTGAAAAAGTATCCTCATGTTTGATTGCGGTCATTCTGTAAAAAAACCAAAAATTTCTTGCGAAATATATTTTCTTTGTAAATATAGTAGCTTCTATTTTCTGTACACAAATTGAGTTCTTAGAGTAAAGTGTATATGCAATGGTAGTAAGAAATAGTATCAGTGGTTATATTAAATAGTTATGACGTAAGAAGAAACGTATTTCGAAAGGAATGATCAGCAATATACAAAAGTTCTCAGTGAAAATAAATGAACAGTAAATATGCATTTCCACCCAATAATAATTCTTCAGGTTTTATATAAAAATCATATTCCCCTAATGAAAGATGAAGGATAAAACAAATTAAAATTGGAATTGAGACACACATCCCTTGGTGTAATAGAAATAAGCAATCTATTACACATTTCTACCTGAGGCAGATAAATAACAGCGTTCTCATTATCAAACATTATTACGAAAAATTAAGCAATAAAATCGCATACAATAACAATTATGAGAATCATTATCAACGCACGTGAAACTGTTATCATTATTATTAATAATATCGTCATAACAACACCGAAATCTGAAGCGTCAATGTCACACTGGTCATAATAGTCCTCATTTATAATGATTGATTAAGCTAATGTCTCTACTGAAATGTGCGTTAAAGTGAGAGCTTTTCCCACCACTACCATTGGATACTCATCTATCGCGGTACTCATTCTTTTGTTAGTTTGATAATGTGATTCTTACCGGGTTTAATAAATTGCCATAAAATGTATAGCATAATTCAAAGGACTTAACTAATGGGCTGACATCCTATTCTGGGGATTTCGTTAGCATTCGATGTAATATTCGGAATTTAACTTTTATACTACGTTACAAAATATCCAGATGTTGACGCCGCTACTTAGTTTTTTAATTAGGATTTCAGAATAGTTTCCCCTGATGTCTTAATATGCTGGTAAAAGAAGGATTTTACAGTTTAGGGGATGATTCAATTGAAAATTGCGCTACATTTTTCTTTTATTTAGAAAAAATGGAATTTATAATGAGGACGAATAAATCAACGACGTCCAGTATTGTATAATTTTAGAATTTCTCTACAGTTATAGATTTACGTTCATGGATATTATTTTCATATTTCAGTTTTAAGAACCTATACTAGATATCTGTATAATATATAGTAACTCAGATAGGTGCATTGCGTCTAGGTCTATGTACAAAAATAGGGTCAGATACACACACATACACATACACACACACACACACACACACATATATATATATATATATATATATATATATATATATATATATATGAAATGTTTCTTCCAACGAGAATGATAGATGAGCGTTCAATATATATATATATATATATATATATATATATATATATATATATATATATATATCTTTGCTTTATATATATATATATATATATATATATTTATATCTTTGCCTTTATATATGTATATATGTATATAAATATATCTTTGTTTTTATATAAATATATATATATATATATATATATATATATATATATATATATATATATATATATATATATATATATCTTTTGCCTTTATATATATATATATATATATATATATATATATATATATATTTTTGCCTTTTCTCACTGTTACAAATCTTATCACATTCTGGACAGTTTCGACATATATTTGGTGTACATGTATCGCCGTTTTCATGATTCTGTTTCAGAAATCCACACCGAGAGCGAAAATTAACCTGGGGTGTTTTATTACACGGCTTTTAAAGATATACCTAAAACGAAGGAGAGTGCGATCAACACGACACTTAAGTCTTCCGTCTTGAGAAGATGATAAGCCCGGTGCATTTGAGATTCTAATCAAGATTACTTCAATGCCTGACATGTAACAGTGCTAAAGGCATCACCATTTGTATTCTATCACTCCACTTAATCCAACAGACTTGAGGTAATCATTTCATGTGAAAGTCATCTAACTGCCTCACATGCTTACAATATAGCGTCCAGCCTTCAGCTCCATAGAGAAGAGTGGTTAGCATGACAGCTCTATGCACATCAAGGTTTAAATCATCAGACACATCATTTGAATCCCTTAGCGTAAAATATATGTTCGAAAATGCTGCGGAAGCCTTTGGAATGCGATTTTGTATTTATTTCTCCTTTCAGTCGCTTCACAACAATGGAACCAGACAGGTGAAATCATGAACAGTTTTCAGCTGCTTGAAATCTTGATTGAATGTTGGTCAGGGAGAAACAGTGAAATACATTCAGCTTTTGTAATGCTAACGGTAAGTCTAAAAATCTTACATGCGACTGAGATTCATTTAGGAAGATGTTTACGAATTCTTGGTTGAGACCCACAAGAACACAATTTCTGATGATTGTAAATACAACCTCTTTTGCAAAACTCGAAAAGAAATCCTTAAATTATACATAAACATAGTCTAAAATTGCAAATGAAAGCTATTCTACCGTCTTAATTTACATTGAGACTCATATAACACTATTCCAGGGAAAACAACAGATCAGCTGATTCTTGATATATTCAGCAAATATTTTGCCTGCGACCACTAGAAAGGAAAAACCTCTAAGATTAACTTCTACTTTATGTGCTGTCCACATTTCGGCCGTAGGCGTTCATGGCATTGCAGAATTTCATATCATTTGTATTTCTTAATAAATTTTAGGTTGTCAAATTTCTCCTAACTATTGTTCTGCCATGTATTTACTCTAATTCACTAAGTATATTATGCGTTTTTTCATCTGTCCTTCTTGCCCTTAATATGTCTTATGATTATAAGATCTTTCATACCCTCTTCCTTAATTATATGCCGTAGAATTTTCATCTGTCTCTTCCTGGTGTTAAATATATATTTTGTTTCTTTTTCCATTTTCTCTAAGTCTTCGTCGTTACTTACACACTCGGTTCAGCATAATTCTATAGTAAACATTTCTATAACAATTCTAAAACATATTAATAAATATAAACATAAATAAATATAAACATATCTATAACAATTTTATAGTAAACATTTCTGTTGCTTAAAATTGCTTCTTTATTTTGTCATATAGGAAGACATATAACATTTGAGTCAACATTCGTTTTTTCAAATTTCGTCATTTTTTTTAAAATACTCTGCTTAGCTTTCAGAATGCAACATTGGCTACTTTCAATCCTCTGTTGATATACTTCCAAGATATTTAAATATTTGCACCTTTTATCTTTAAATCTCCGATGTGTTATTTGCAATATGAGTTCATCCTTTTGATAATAGCTATGCATTCTGTCCTTTTACAGTTGATATTTAATCGTTTTTTGTCACTTCCCTTCACTAATTTGTGTAGGATATTTGTAGCTTTCTTTCCATGTCTGCTAACGGCACAGTATTGTCTGCATATCTTATGTTTTTTCAGATCGTAGACGATAATGAATTAGGGTAGGATTTCTCACAAATACATATATCAGTTTTATGATTTTAAAGATTCGTGAGAGATGCATCGTCCAAATGCTGATGTACAGTACCTTGTTCCTATGCGTGCGTTCAGAATTGAATGAATTTGGTAAGGGTTTTCCGCTTTAACATATATAGTTCAATTATTAGACATTTTACCACTTTTCTGATTTTAAGGATTGGAATGATCACTGCAGAATTGTGTAAGTCAGATTGATTTGGATATAAAATAATAGTTTCAGACTATTATATATAGTGGCAGTGTATTTTGGCACAGACCTTCTGAGGAAGATTTTAAGGTCAGATGGTAGACAAAATAAGGATGTCGATTTTGATTGGCTCAGATAAGCGTAGCGATGTTATAGTGAGAAAGTGTTTTCAGTGAACTCAAGTTTATACGTCGAAGTATATAGACGTGTTATAATCGTGTATGGTTGTGATATCGGCAGTGAAAGTGATAGATCGATAACACTGACTAGTTAACATATACACGTCGACGTGTTTAATAAAGTAGTAAGTCAAAATCTATTTGGTTGAATATATCATTTTCCATAACTAACTAAAGATCAGCTAGCCAAGATAAGAAAGAGGCGATGGTAAGCTAAGTAATCCCCAGAACGAAGCGGGCTATACAAGAAATGCTTTTGATGAGATTCAAGTCAAATTCGCTTTTCCATAAAAATGACAATGGAAAAGAACTTAAAAACCTCTGCTCCCATTGGTGTTTCATTAAGATGCCTGCAGTAAATAAAAGAGTGTTAGTGATAAAAATTTCTTTTTCTGTTGGATCATGTTATTTAAGTTCTGACAATTACGTGTAAAAGATAATTACGCCCAAATATCAGCCAAATCTGAAGAAAAAGTAAAAGAAAATCATTAGACACTTAAACTTAATTGATATTTGAAATGGGGGGGCGTAGACAGTTCGGACCAAACTAAATTCCGGGAATATTTATTAGAATCAGTTTCCTTGATAGGAAATAACAACCATCTATAAGGCTTCTTTTCTCGAGATAGTAGGTTTTAATAACTTTGTACCACAACATAGTTACTGCTTTCCCCAACTCAACACTGACCCGGAGTGCTAGCACATGATATGACCCCTTATAGAGGCAAATATAAAATTAGCTGCAAACAAAAATTAACAGAAGAATTTTATAATAAAATGACATGTATACATTTTCAAAATGACAATCAAGGCAACCGAAAAATTATATATACATTTCATAATAAAATTATCAGCAATACATTTTATAAAGTACAAATTACATATCTAAAAAAACATATAATTACCATGAAAGTACAAAATTATGTACAAAGTATATGTACTTGAAAGCATCAATAATACGTACGAAATATTTCGATTACGACATTAAATAAACCATAGATGTTGATAAACAATATCAACCGACCAATCAACCAATAAACCAATCTACTTGCTAAGAGACAAGGTAAATATACTTGGTTCTTCAGACGCATGAATAACAATCAGGGGATACTATTATTTTGGATGCGCAAACTCATCGACTTCGTTCACCTTCCTACCGCGTGTGTTAGAGTTTTTATCGCTGTAGACTTTATATATACGAGATTTTAGTAGCAATAGTATTGTTAATAATGTTGACATGACATATGATAACAGACGCAAATTAATTGTATAATCACTATGAAATTAATTCATTTTCTAAGTAGAATTAATTTGGTTAATGATGTGAAACTTACGAAACTGGGTAAATAATGCAAAACTTCCAAGATTTCGTTAAACTCGATATTAATAGTTTAAATATTGCGGTGATGATTCATTTAAATGCCTTTCTAAACATTAGAAAAAAAAAATTTCTAATAAATTGACAAGTAATATATATATATATATATATATATATATATATATATATATATATATATATATATATATATATGTGTGTGTGTGTGTGTGTGTGTGTGTGTGTGTCTGTGTGTGGGGAGTATGAATCCTCTTCTTCTCCATACATGGTTAAATAGCAGTATAGACTAGGTTTTATAGCCTTGGATGGCAACTGGTTTAGCAGAAGGACAACTCTTAATTCAATTCGTCTCTTTCCTGTTGATCCTTCTACACAAAAACTTCACCACTATAATCAAAATCTCATGTGCCAGTGTTGGCTGTCAGTTCGTAAGAACTGATCTGCTTGAATCTCCTACGTTGAATTCTAGGGGAGAGTCGAAAGAATTAATATATATATATATATATATATATAAATATAAATATAAAAGTGAACATAGAAGTCAGCTCTCTTAGAGGCGACAGTCTGTTTTTCATGCTATATGCAATCGTGGCCTGACGATTGCATATAGCATGAAACAGACTGTATCCTCTATGTTCACGTTTATATTTACACACGCTCTATCTCTGATATTGAGCACTTTTATCCCATAAATATAGCACACTTTAAGACTATATTTCTTTATATTTCTTTATATATATATATATATATATATATATATATATATATATATATATATATATATATAATGAGAGAGAGAGAAAAGAGCCTCAAATACATAACCGCATGTAAAATCATGGTGATATATATATAAAATTGTAATAAACTAGTGATGTACATATTTGACTCAAATGTCTAAAGAGTTGAATGAAAGCCGTATAAGTATACTGACCAACTGGAACATGTAATAGCTAATCCTAGACTTAAGTAGGGAAAATATATTTCTATATCATAAAACAGGGAAATTTTAAAGGCCTTTAATGAATTTCCGACGATTCAGTTCTAATTGTGTCTTATATATATCATCAAACCTGTCTTAGACCATGCACATTATATTCGAGAACTGTGTCAGAAATTTTCTTCAAATATTATGCATATTTTTCCAAATATTATCATTATGAATTTTCTTGTATTTTTATATAATTTGCATAATTTAATTACGTTATACTTTTTATAAAACTATAAATAGATTACAAAAATTCGTAGTCATAAAAGGAATAAGTTGAAAATTAATGCATTGATAATCTATTAGCGAAAACGTATACGGAAAACACATAGACACAGAAAGTCTCAAAAAGACAGGCAGGCAAAAACAGATGAAAACAGAAAGACAGTGTGTCACAAACACAGAAAGATGTTCTATTTTCTTTTCCAGTCAAAATTTAGATTCCTGCTTTTAATTCTGCGACAATTTCAATGCAGAAATAAAGTATAAAAAGAAAGATAATGTTCAATGTGCATTCAATTTCTTTCATTAAGAATAAGTTAGGTTATGCAACATTTGAACACCTGATAGAATTACCGCAATTTTATTGTCTCTTAACAATCTCTGTGCCGCCAATAAGCCGAGCATCTCACTGAGCATTCGATTGAACTCTTTTGAAAGAATCTACTTCATAGACACCATCTAATGTCGTTACGGAAACGGAGAAAAGATATTGACTTCCATTGTTAAAACTAGCTAACATTGTGCGGTATCCTAGACGAGGTCTTTTCATGAAGAAAAAAGAGGCAAATTAAAGATGCTTTTTAAACCAGAAAAATAGAGAAGGATGGGTAGAATCAAAGGGCTTGAGGTTGTACGGATACATTGGGTGGACAGACGGAATTATAGACATTTTACATACTTTCATTTTAAGATATTAAATGAACATTTTCTGGTTTATATAGGAAACCGGATTCTAAAACAGAATCATGTTATTTTGAGGTTCTTATTACGGATTATGGTATAATTGTTTCATAATTTTACACTTTGGATACAGGTTCAATGCGATATACAACCCAAGAAATTCCTAATTAGAGGATCGGATTTGAGCGGGAAAGTGACAGTCACAATACAATATTGATTTCTAAACATTCTCTCACTAAGTTTATAGATGTTCAGAATGTTCTGTTGACCGACATTCAAACATTTATACCGAAAGTAAAGACAATTGTATGAACGCGCGCACACACACACAAGTATATATATATATATATATATATATATATATATATATATATATATATATATATATATATATATATATATATATAAGGTATCACCCAAGAGAGTAATGCCACTAAAACGCAATAATTAAGAACAGAAACAAGAATGATAAGCAGAAAGACAAGAGGATAATCAAGGGGATAGTAGACAGAAGATTAACGTTGGCTAGTGAGCCTCAAGCCTGCAAGGGGGTTCCACAAGCGAGAAAGGCGTGAGAAGAAACTGTTACCATAGGATTTACGGCGACATTCTAGCCAGTTAATCTGTGAATTGCTGGGATATCTACGCCATTCTAGTGTTGCGATTATTATTTTGAAATCTAGATAACATACAGAAGAGCTCATCCGAGGAATTACCATGGAGTAATTTATAGAAAAGAAACAGAAAGACAGCCTTAGGACGGTAGGAAAGTGACTGAAACCTAGCCGATAGATTACGACCACTGCGAGTGCAAATTGGATCTTATCAAGGAGATCAAGGTAAATACCAGGGGTAGCGGTCCATATATAGCAGTAATATTCATAACATAGTGGGATGGTAGGCTTATAGGTATGTAAAATATATTTTGGAGGGGAAAGAATTATCACGTCCGGCAAAATGAAACGACTTTCTTAACAGCTAACCTAGCAATGGATTCAATATAGTCTTTCCAATACATGTTAGATGAGAACGTGTGCCCGAGAAGGATCAACGATTCATTTTCTTAAAGATTAGCATCAGCCATGCTGATGGAATAAAATGATTAATGGACAGAAGATTATTTTTCGAGACGTTAAAATGAGCAGGAAATTTTTTGATCTTGTTACAAACCGACTTAATGGACATAGACTGTCATTAAGACATTGTCGGACTTACTATCGAGGCAGGAATAATTTTGTGTGTCAGCAGAGTAAATACCGTGTTGACAGCTGATTTCATCAGAAAGTTTATTAATGAACATTAAAAACTGAATAGGACCAAGTATGGAACGTTCGGGAATACATGCGTTAGTACGAAAGGATTTAGACAACTGGATGTTCATTTTACGAGAAAAGTTCAAATAAATGTCCAGAGACACCGTAACATTTCAGGTCGTAGCATTTGGCTTTCGAAATGTCCAATATTACAGCCCGAGCTTCACTGTTTTTATCTAGAGCACGATACACTCTTTCCACAGTTATCTTCACCATACCAGCATCTGACCTGGAGTAACAAAAGCCACAAATATGTATGAATGTATGTGTGTATATATGATGATCATGCTTTTAATGGAGAAAATAATATTTTATCTATACTATCGTAATGTTTACATATGTACGCCCCAAAACACACATCTTCCATATACCTAATTATATGTCTCTCTCTATCTTTCACTCTGTCTCGCTATCTGGATCTATCTGCCTCTGTCTCAAACTCAAACTCTCTCTCTCTCTCTCTCTCTCTATATATATATATATATATATATATATATATATATATATATATATATATATATATTGGAAACAGCGGTTTTACAACGATCGACAGTCCTTTACAAATTAATCTAAAAGACATCAAACAACACTATCGATATACTATTGGGATTATTGGAAAACGGCTTCACCCCACAATTGAAATGGATCATCATCTCTAGGGCTCGAACTCCAATAAATTTCAAAGACCGATGTGACCTGGGTATTAAAGAGAAGATCCTAATGAAAAAGGTTAAAGATCCTGATAAATTACTAAACAAACATAATGAGATGATCATTAAATGCAGACATAGAAATCATTTCAATTTAACTCACTACACACACACACACACACACACACACACTCACACACACATATATATATATATATATATATATATATATATATATATATATATATACGATTGAAAATATTGGCTTATTTTTAGATATGAGGTTGATGGTATCCACACATGTGGGCGGGTACATCATTTTATGTATATAAATGTGTATATGGACTTGCATAATAATGTGTTAATTTATATATATATATATATATATATATATATATATATATATTTTTATATATGCATATATGTATATACGGCCGCGTGTATAAATATATATATGTATATGTGTACTAGTAAATTTAGGTATATGTATATAAATGTGTGTAAGTATTTACAAACGTATGTATGTAATATGTATGAATATATGTGATGGACATATTTTCATGCATATGTATGTATACATGGGAGTATGGCGTTGTTATGGAATGAGAGGAATCTGTTTATTGCCTTTTAATCTTACTTTATCTTTAAATAATTTCTAATTAGATTTGAAAGATTGAACATTTTTCTCATCTGGAGTTAATCTCAATTCAAATTGATACCTTTGATTTAAATTAAAAAGAATGTTATCCTTAACCATTATTTATGTTGTGAAAAATATTAAAATTAAAAATATTGTATGAAATATGAACACTTAATTCACCATCTAACGTTCACTGAAAAATTGAAGAAAAAATTTTAATATGTACAAATATGGATGAGGTGATGTATAAATGTATATATAAGTATTTGTATATATATGCATATATACCGATATACATCGATACATGTGTATGTAGTTATATATGTAATTGTACATGTATATGAATGTATGTTCATGTGTTTTTACGTAAATATGTGTGGTGTATGTATGAAAAAGCAGTAATTACTTTTTTACTATTAACTTCAAGTTTAACTTCATCTTGATTTGAATTCTAAGCTTTAATTAAGAAATATTAACCACCTAAAAATAGCTAAAATTACATTCATGAATTAGACTCTAACTGATAAAGATTTTATCTTAACAGTCATTCACAATATTCAAATATTATTGTTGTTCATTAATATAGTGTTAGGCCTATATTAAAACCCGTAATTTATTTGTAGAGAAGTTGAATATTTAAATTGCTAAAAAGCATTAAATTTAATTTCTTTGTAGAATTTGTAAACATTTAATTTACTATCAAAATTTAAAATCTATTTTTTATCTAAATTGCTAAAACTATACCACCACTCTCCTTCCTCTAAAAACCTACGTATATCACCCGTTTTTTTCCCTTTTTACTCTTTTTTCATCTCGTGAAATAGCAAATAATTTCAATGCTTCTCAATCTACTGTCTCGAGGGTTTTGAAAAACCCACTGAACCATTTGTCAATTTAGAAAACAGAGGTAGAAATCACAAGATTGATGAGAGAATCTTGCGCTAAATCATTATAGAAATTAACCAAAATCAACCAATTACCAGTAGAAAAATTGCTGCTACCTTGGAAAATGATCCCGAATCAAGTATCATCTAATCTACCGTACGCAGATGGCTCTTGGACAAAGGTTAGAAAATCTATTCAAAAGTTTTATTTAAGCTATTACTAAATAAAACACATAATGCTAAACATTTAGCACGCGCAAACACTTACAAGTCCTTCACTGAATATGATTGAAAAATATTATTTTCTCCGACGAGACATGATTGAATTGTTTTCAAAAGACAAAAGAAAGTAAATCAGAGGGAGGCGCAAAAAAACCCAAAAAACATTTAGACTTAGTAGACAAAAATCCTAGTACACAATACTCAAAAATATTGAACACCTGCTTGCTGCCTTCTGATGATGAACTTGAAATTGACCAATCAAATCTCATTTTTCTGCAAGAAAATGCTCCCTGCCACACATCAAAGCAGATGAAATTTACTCTTCAAAATAATATATATATATATATATATATATATATATATATATATATATATATATATATATATATATATGTGTGTGTGTGTGTGTGTGTGTTATGGATGTAAAGAATTGGATTTAGTACGAAAATTATGTAAATATTTTGCGTTTATACGTTATTTTTATAGATACAATTTTTTAAGAAAATGTTCTGCTTTTAATTAAACATTATTAATTACATTTATTGCCCTGAATATTTCGATAAATCAATTATGCGTTTCTGGTAGGAATCGTAAGTTTATTCATAAAGATAAACTGTCATTTTATCAGGCGTGCTATAAGTGTCTGGCTAACAATGTCCAAATTTCATAAAAACACAAACTTCGATCGATCATATCCGCTCAGGAAACTTATCTTAACGTAAACAATGGCAATATATAATGAAATGGATTGAGTCCGACAGTTATTCAATATATGTTCTGTTTATGAATGCTTGTTTGTTTTTTTTTTTAATTTAAACAATATTAATTACATTTACGGCCTGTATGTTCGATTCTTGATTTCATATATTCCACATATTTTCTACGAAATTTCACCAATATGTTGAGTATATGTAAAGGGTCCACAAGAAGAAGGTTATATATATATATATATATATATATATATATATATATATATATATATATATATATATATATATACAGTCATATTCTTAGTGCTGAGTCACGCGAATAAAGAGAATAAAGAGAATAAGCTCTCCGGCCGGGGTCGAATCCATTTTTTTTTATGAGAGTTTCTCGAAAACGCGGAGCGATAGATGTAATATACAGTGTTTAAAAAACTTGGAGGGTATCTTTCAAATGTGAGTATACACTTTACTAAAGTTGAAAGTAATTAACACATCGGGCTTAAAAATAATTAATCCTTTGGAAATTGATTTAAGTTTCGGATACTAAACTGAGCAGTTATGAGTCGTCGAGAAAAAAAATCCAAATGTGGAAGATGACTTGCCTTTAAATGGGAAAATAAAGCTTTCCGGATAATGAACTTCTCTGTATCCGAGTGATAATGAACACCCGATCAAATAGAGCATTCTCCTGCAAAGATTCAGGCCAGCTTGTACATACATACATACATGTGTGTGTGTGTGTGTGTGCGCGCGCGCGTCTGTGATGTGACGTCCCCCCCGGTGTCGCTGCGCCAAATGTGACGTCTGCCTGGTTGCGTCCGTCGTGCTATCCTGTCCTGTGACGACAAACTGTTTTGGTATTGGTCGCGGCACCCAAATGTGACGTGCTAACATTTTGGTGATTCAAATGGGAATCTGGTTAGATTCGGTATCAGCCTTGTCGTTCCCAGCTCGCCTCCAACGTCTGGTTACCGAAGTAACTGCTTCGATTTCCAGTCCAACCTACCCACGTTGTGATTTGATCTTAGGTAGACGAAATCGATCAGACGCCAGCCGTAATGCAAGTCGAGTTCGAACAAGGGCGATATCGCACAAGTATATGTAAAAGAAAAGAAAATAATAACTTCGAAAAGTTGAAATGTGTTAAAAAAAGTATAACAATATTTTATATCTGGTTGCTGAATACAGGTCTGAGTCTTCGTCCCAACCCGCTATATGGATTCGTGACACTTTATGTATGTTAGGCGAGTCTTAACATCTTAAGTTGTTTGTTCTTTAAGAAACTGGTTCTTCGTGTATCTTCAGGCGATATTCGTAAAACTTGTCTTGGTGGTGTGAGTCTAAGTCGTTCTTCAAAAATAAATTGTTCTTGATTAGAAGATGAGTTCGGAATTGCATGAATCTTAGTCAGCTTCTGCTAGCGGGTCTTCAGAGCTCTCAGCTCAATGCAACTGCTTCTCAACTGGAACTCGAACAACACGAACTTAACTGGAACTGAACTTCGCTCGCTACGACTCTGCTTATATGGACGCCGACCAAAACCGGGGTGAGCTTGTCGTGGTTTGAGGTTCCTTGATAATTCCATACCCACAATCCTCTTCTTTGGTTTTGGTCCGGAAAATTTTATTATTTTCATATTTGGAAGTCTTTCGCCTTCCCACCTTCTCCTGTTCTCATATTGGTATCTCACCATGCCCTCTGAATGTGTCAACGGGTTCCCCCTCTCTCTCACTGTAGCATCTCACACCTATCTCTTCAGGGGGGCGCAACAGGCCTCCCCTCTTCTTCACATGATTACCTCCGCCTAACGCTCATCCTACCATTCAGCCAATGGGCGCTCAGCGGCGTGGGTTTGGCTATACCAGCCTCGGTTTAAAAAAATCTTGCTCAAAGAAAAAGAAAATTATCTTCCTTTTTCTTTTCTTCCTTTCTTTTTTTTCTTCTTCTCGACCACAAGTCCTTAGACTCTTATCTTATCCGAATTTCATATGGAATTCGTCAACGAGATTTTCGCCAATTATCAAGTGGGTGTTCAATTGGACGTATCGCATTCTGGCGTTAATTATTCCTGATCCGATAAAATAGTTTTACTATAGTAGCCAGCCGCGACCAAAAACAGATTCTTTTTCCAAATGACCTTTCCGCAGATAACTAATGGTTTTTTGTTTTTTTTTGTAACTCTGTGTGATCCAATCGGACATATTTCTGCGACCCAATTAATTTTTATCTATTTCGAATTCTGCGGGAGGTCGCCTGTCCAACTTGAAATTTTCATTATTGTTGTCATAAATTAATTTAAATCCGACAAATCCGCGACCCCACTTTCCTCGCTAACGAGAATAAAAACCTTTAGCATTTTTCTTTGTCAAAAAAGATAACATCGCTTAGTGTCCTTTTCGTGATGGCCTCTTTTCGCCTAAATTTAATTCTCGCCTTTTTCTTTCTTTTTTTCTTCTTCTTTCTTCCTAGCAACCTAAATGGTGTCACAATGAGCACGCATCTTGTTTTGTCTCTAAGTTAAGTGTGCCATTTGCATTGTTTCCTTGATTCAGTCTTCTTTTCCTTTCAATATAAATGAAAAGATATTTGAGCAAGTAACATTCAGAAAATCCATTTCATATCATTTGATTTTGTGGAAAGATTTATTCGGATTTTATATGGTTATTTCAAATGAGGCAACTGCATGCAAATTAATGCAACTTGATTTCCGTCATGAGAAGAAAGGCTCGTTTAATTACTTTTCAAAAGGTAATTACGCTTCAGTGATATCGACTTTAATCGTTTCCTATGAAGGAAACCACACAGCATACAACATTCCATTAAACAAGTAGAAGTTAGGAAATACTAATATACTGGTAATGACAATTTCATTTCACTGAATCTGGTGGGTTCATTTTCCACAGGAGTTTGAACATAAGAAAATTAATTACATTAAGATTAATGTTATGAATACAAAAAAATATTAATACTGAATATCTAACAATTTTTCCATGATATTTCATTTTATTTTCATAAAATAATTGTTTAAATAATTTTTTGAATAAATTAACCTTTCAAGAAAATGGAAAAAAATAATGAACGTGTGGAAGAATATTTTCACAAGGGAAACACATTATTGATTTAAAAATAAAAAATATATATCTAGAGACGATGCAAAAATAAGATATGAAACAGAAATATGTAGACAGAAAACGTTAGATCAGAAACTGAATTCTAATTTCGCACGAATAACTATTATTCTAACATTAACAGCATTTTTAACAATGTCTAAAGTTTGAATTTTTTATCCAGTTTCGAATCTAAATTAGAGTCTTCAAGATTTGAGCTAGAATATTCTGTTGTTATACATGTTGCCTCGTTTCATGTCAGCGATGAGATTTCTTGCTTTATTTTTCGCAATATCTTTAACCTGTGTCCAAGATAAGTGCCTTTAAAGATAATATTTTTCACACCATCAATTGAATATGTAAATAGGACTTTCGTTATTTGAAATTACACAAACACATCTATATCTGTGCCAAGCACACACTACAGACATATACATACACACACACACACACACACATATATATATATATATATATATATATATATATATATATATATATATATATATATATATATATATATATATGTGTATGTGTGTTTGTGAAATGAAATGTATGTGTTCGAATTGGAATTCAGGTCAGGATAATGACGGTTCATATGGAATGAATGGCAAGTTTTTCTCGAATATATACGACGACAAATGTAGTTAGATAGAAACATACATTTTAATTAAAAAAAAAACTACACGAATATTATAATCCGTGAAAAACAACGTTTAACAAAATAAATTCAAAATAAAAATATGCCGAATAAAAATCCATTTCCTAAAAACACACACACACACACACACACACACACACACACACACACACACACACACATATATATATATATATATATATATATATATATATATATTTGCGTGTGTGTATTAATACAGGATTGGTGCAGGTGGAATGAAATTCCGATAAATTTAAAAAAAAAACAAAACTTTATACAAATAGAGCAGATAATATTCATTCAAAAATTAATATCATAAACATATTATAACATCACGACAAAAATAACCATTTTGTTTCAATACTTCTGTTGTTTCGTCAAGTAAGAGTGTTGATTGCAAAATAAAGTATTTTATTGAAAATTCAGACCCAAATAAAACTTCCTCAAAAGGGGAAAACTTGTTACATAACATATAAACTATGGCGACAATATATATATATATATATATATATATATATATATATATATATATATATATATATATATATATATATCAGTTTACGTGTTTTTCAGCAAGCTTTCTTTTAAACATTGTTCATTAAATATGTCAGAATATTTCCTTAATTTTACTTAGTTTTTATATTATTCTTATATTTTTTCACTTCTGTGGTAGTGAGGGGTACATAGATTTTCCCTTATATTTATTCCACCATGGAATTTCCGCTATTTCTATAGCTATTCTGGAGGGGTTGTTGCTTTTGGTAGTGTTCGTTTTTCCTCATGTTTTAACTGTTCAAATTTTCTTTTATTTTTGCTTGTGTTTTTAATTTGAGCGCTCATGTGAGTGACTTTCTGTCTATTTACATACACAAAATTTATTACTCCATTTCCATTGTAATATATGTATATATATATATGTTTGTTCATGTGTGTACATATATATATATATATATATATATATATAACACATTTAGTTAAATATGGGTATTAATCTGTTCTCGTTAATATATTTATAGGTACATACACAATGCTTTTTGTTCAAAAGTTAGCTGTATTTCTTTTATGATTTAGCTAGAATAAATATCAAATCAGTGAAACCCTAAATGACTTCTACTTTTCATAGTCAATAGCAAGAAACACATCGGGCTATCCAACTGTGTTCTGTCTGGAATAACATCGCAGACATTCACTCGAATCTTTCTATAGCATATATAAATAGATTCACCAAATCAAAATTATTCCGAAAACATTGCTATGCCAAATAAATATAACATTTTGGGAATGAATAACAGCTAAGAATCAATTTTTGAAATCTTTGCAGTATTTTAGGGGTGTTAACCGAAGCCATTAACGACACTAATTTGTCACACATCTTAATACAATTTGTTGCGGAAAACATTTTATGAAAAAGTGACTGACGACTTGCTTTCTCAAGGTAATTTTAATGACTTTATAGATTAACATATGTATGTAACGTTCTTATCTAAATTAAATACACAACAGATATAACAAGAAAATTGCAGTATTTTACTCGATCGAATTGTCACGTTGGATTTGAGAATATCTTCGGATTTTGGAAAACGTGTTACTTGAATTCATGTTATTTTATGGTTATCCGATTCGATTCGATCTAGTTTAAATACCTGTCATGTAATATTTGTAATGAGATTGGTAGCGTAATTATATTTCGTTCAATAATATGCTACGGTGTAGAAATAAACGCTATATACATAGCGGACAAAAGCATCAACAGCAAACATAATCAAAAACTGTATAAAGTGATATCTGTTTTATATATAGATATATATTATAGATAATGAAAATAAGTAAGAGTATTTGGTACTAGAACCAACCATCTAATTTCGGCTGAAAAAAACAACTTGTATAAAGATGTCGATAAGACTCGATGAAATTCCGAATAGTAAATAAAAAAATAGGTTAATAATGTCCCAACTATTACGAGAGATAAGAGAATTTTAATTTTAATATGATATAGCACCTCAAAATTCTTGCATTGCTGTCATAGATTATGTCATTCCAGATAAAACCTTGGGACAGTTGAATTTATATTCCTCCATCATACATCAAGTGAAGGTTGTACTTCGTCTCGAAATGAACATTACATCAAAAATGTACAACCAATGTGTCAATGGTAATGCAAATAGGTGCAATTCCATTTTGACTCTCTTCAACTTCGCATTCGTTGTCGGTCTTTGCTGATTTAGTCTTTAAATAGACACCACACTCAATTAAATGACATTCACTTACACACTTACTGAATGTCTACACGCTGCTTTATTTGATCCTTCTTGCTTTCAAAAAAAAGCTCGTCTGTGGGTTAAGGTATCTAAGCGTTTTTTTTTGGCAGTATGTGTCCCAGAATTATCTACAGGATAGATAAACGCAGAACTTATAACTGTAAAATAAATGTCGCCAACTACTTGCGGAATATATATATATATATATATATATATATATATATACACACATATATATATATATATGAATATATATATATATATATATATATATATATATATATATATATATATATACATATATATATGTGTGTGTGTGTGTTTGTAAGCAAATATATCGATATAGATCCGACAGTATGAAGAAAATATACAGAAAAACAAACAAAAAATCTAAATATATAATTATGCTGTATTAATGTTAATATAAAGTCAACGTCGGACATTTCGGTCTATTCTAGACCATCATCAGGACTAATTTATAAAACATTATTAACATTAGAACGTATAAAATTCAGCATGAAAAGACGATGGACGTAAAGCACAACTAATCCAAACAGATAACTGAAATTTTTATATAAGATCAGCGTTCCGTCTAAAATATGATCACGTCGTCGTCACGTGGGCTATGTTGTGAATACGTATTTGATTCACCTATTCCTGTAAGTAAGGAAAGGATTTATTAACGATTGTTTAAAATTGTTCCATCGTGCCTGTCTAATATTTTGAATTCATTTTTTTATTTACTTTGTAACATGGAAAACTTCAAGCTTATATGGAAATATAAAAACCTATTGATCTCTTTTTATATCAACGGAAGGGATTTCTTGAAGAACTATTTATATGAGAAAATAGTTCAATCGAATTTGTATAATATTTTAATATTTTGAAATCATCTTCGAATACGTTTTCACAACATCGCCCACGTGACGACGACGTGATCATATTTTAAACGGAACGCTGATCTTGGCACACATAGGTATACGATGTGGTTACTTTTAATTCCTTTATTTTGTGCATAAAAATGTAGAATTCTCAATGTTTTGAAAATAATTTCCTACATTTCTAGTCAATAAAATACAACGTTCGCCTAACTGAAACAATCCAAATAACTCTATCGCTGTGATGATAATCACGATGAAATTGTGCATCCCAATGGCGTTTATGCGTGAAAGATCACACTACTCGTGTGATGTTATTTTATTCCAAATATTGTGTCCTTTACAATGAACAGAGAAATTTACTTTTGTATTCGTTAACAGAAACACTCTGAGATCTATACATCAGGCACAATGCGACGTATGTGTTTATTAATTTGAAAATGACATATTCCATTCTCAATCTTCGTCATTATGGGCAATGCAATTCATTTTTTGATAGATATTGTAATTCCAGAATATATTCTTATCATTGTTCTACTTAATCTGATTACTTAAGACTAGTAAACAAGAGTGCATGAACTTGTTTATTTTTCAACCTTGATATTATAATGAAATTTTACTTTAACCAATAATAGAAATTCGAATACTGAAATCGAATGTGGAAAAGAAAAAAAAAGAATTATGAGAAGAAATAATAAGTAATCAATCACAAAATAATATTCCCTCAGATGATGAGCTAAATTACACAATGCAAATTTGAAACATTCTTTGAAAATTTGAAAAAGTGTTTTGACACATTTTCTACAGTGTAGAAGCTGTCAGTGTTTCAATGAATATATTAATGTCCTGAAGTGTTTCCACATGAATATGGTAACATACATTTCCTAGAGATATATTATTAAGGAACATTGAAGGCCAAACATTGACCTGTTCACACTATCCATGTACTTGGGAATTTCCTTCCTGGAATTACTCTAAAGACATATATGTGATATATTTAGGTATGATTTGAGCATAGGTCTTGCTATTAAAATGCAATTTGCTTTCCTTAAAAATATGAAAATTAGAAAGATGAGGAAAAGAAAATATCAAACTCAGAAATTTCTAATTATTTAATAAAATACTCTACATATAAATAATTTCACAATGTTTATCATGATGGGTAATACGCTCTGTATGATTGGGTTTGATGGAATGACTGAACCGGGAAGTTTTCTTCATGCAAATGAAGTATGTTCCTAATTTTTGTACTTTAATTTCGCTACAAGTAATAGTAGAAATGCATGTGTACACTTTTCTGTGTACACAAGAAAGTCTTACATGAAATACAGGAATGGAAAATACGATGATTATAATTAACATATCAGTTTACATTTTACATTTCAAGAAATTCAGTAAATGTCTTATGCTTTGTTCACTGCGATTCTTTTCTGTTCCCATTTCCCTAAGGAAGTTTATGTAGCTTTAAATACGTCTTGCTGATTTTCATGAAATTTTCTGGCTTGGTATCATTTTGATTCACATCCACATTTTAATTTCTGTTTATAACAATGATTCTTAATATTTAACGAACATCCAGCTATAGGTTAAATGTAATGTTTCCGTATTTATATATGCCCGAAACCCTACAAAATGAAATCCTTAAACAGAATAATTCTACAAAGAATAAATAAATAAAAATAAGCAAGAATTCTCACTTTGTCTTTCGTGGTATGAAGTAACTAGCACTACGTTTATTCATCTGCAATAACAGCATCGAATGTCTTTCAAGATAAATGTTGTTTGAGTAAAAAAAAACAAAAGTCAGTATGGGGTGTTGAAAGTATTCCATCATTTATATATCACATCAAGATGTCAGCTTGGCCATGAGTGCGGTTGCTTTATTTTACAGGATTACAATATGTTTATGCAAAATACATGACTTCTGTCCTCTGACAGCTTCGTACAGTCTCTCCAATTATTTATAGCTTCAAATTAGGTTAACTGCCTGAAAATGTGGAATTAAGCGGCATTCATTTAAAATCCCAGATCAGAGGCGTTATTAAGCTCATTGCTGACTGTTGGACATATTTATGCGCCACTAATACATGTTTCCAGGTCATTTTTATTTTAACCGTTTACAAGAAGAACTTCCATGAGAATTCAAGTTTGAATTTTATATTTGCCATTAAGAAATGTAATTAATCTTGAAACTTCTATAACGGACGATTGTCTATGTTGATTTCATTTATGATCCCTCATATTAAAAAGTATATATATATATATATATATATATATATATATATATATATATATATATATATATATATATATATATTATCAGACGTTTTTGAAAAGAATTTACATGAAATAAATAGACAACACTCGTCTATATTTTTAATCAAACATGAATATATATATATATATATATATATATATATATATATATATATATGGACTAGCTAGTTCAAAATTATTGTGTACCACTAGAGCATTGTTTTAAAACTTGTACAAACTTTTAATTTTCTGATTTTAAACTTTTTGAAAAATAATCGTCATCATCGCTGTTTTGGCATACATCTCAAGCAGTGAAGACTGCATAGGATCAAAATAAAATGCTAAATAATACACTTTTCTTTGCAGAATCGATTGCATTTATTTTATTTGTTGTCTACGTTACAAAGCATTAATTAAGCATTGTTTATTATCAGTTTCACTCCCATTATCAGCATTTCTTAAGTAAAATACGAAAGAGATAAAAGTTCTATATGAAGACAGTGCCTAGTTACCCAAGTGTATGAAACCAAGTTTATGAAAAAATAGACTTCAAAGTCTCCATTTATTTCTCGTCCTCTCTCTCTACAGATAAACACATACACGCATGTGTGTGTGTTTGCATATGCCAGTGTATGGATACATACACGCAAACTTACAGGCGAATACACGTACGAAACTATACATGTATTAGGAACCATTCCTTCAAACTTGTACATACACGTATACATATATAATGGCATGAAAGGTGGATACATACAGATACGCACACATAGACATATGGTGTTTTGTATATATCTACATTGACACACATATTCATATATGACTCTCTCCCTTTCCCTCTGTCTCTGTCTCTCTCTCTCCCTGTATATATTGGTTTGATTGTGCTGGCCTTGTTTAGATTGTTGATCACGCTACATAACACGCTGACTCCCAGAAAATGTAACTAAAGTTTTCTCAGAATAGATGCAGTATAAACCACAGTTTGGGTTTATGTGTGTTGAACAAGCACAAATGTGCTTGAAAGGGCCTCTGCAACAGGGATTGTGTAGCCACTTCAGTGGATGGGTATCCTCGAATACAGTGGCCAGATAATATATATATATATATATATATATATATATATATATATATATATATATATATATATAGTAATTTAGTTGTGTTTTAAGAATGGTTTCCATCGCTCCACTGAAATTACAAATTTAATTATAAGTTATATTTAAAGTCCATAGCTCTGTTCTATTCTAAAACTATTTTTAGAATATTATGTTCAACTGTTTTGATTCGAGCACTGATTTTTAGATATAAATATAATTAGTAAGAACACCGGATTATAAAACATACTCTTCTTTCTTACCATTTTATTACACACACGCAAATGCACGCACATACACGCACACGTATACACACACACAACCACCAACACACGTATGTATGTGTGTGTGTGTGTTTGTGTGTGTGTGTGTGTGTGTTTGTGTGTGTGTGTGTGTGTGTTAAATACCAAATGCAGATCAAATACGGATGGCAATCCGTCAGGATGTTAATGTAAAGAAAAATACGAAACGCATATCAGTCTAACATGTTTCACTTTGATCTAAAGCTTCGTCAGAAAATCCGACAAAAAGACAGAAAATCTGTTATTTTCAATTTTCTTTGATTTTTTTCCTTTTTGTAATGTTTT
>CAHIKZ030000656.1:317500-402500 GCA_903632075.3 Acanthosepion pharaonis
GCAGACTTTTCAGGGATCATTGCTGGGGCAGTGAGGTAAATGTAATACATGATTTCATTTTTTTTTGTTAAAACCAGTATATTCGCTTTTACGATTTTCTTATATTTAACGTTTATATTAAAAATACATTCTGTTTTATTTATATTGTTATTATACTTATTATAAATGAAAATAATAATAATTCGCTTTTGAAAGACTCCTACAGATTTTTCTGAAACAAGTTTATATTTTGGGCATTGTTCCCAGCATGTCAGATATAAATAAATCCTTATAGAGTAGTTGCCGACTTTCCGTCCATTTCGAAATGATAAATGTAGTTGAAACTGACATTACTAATAATATAACAGAAGCTTTTTTCTAGGGCGCTGAACAATGCGCCAGCAAAAAATAATCATTGTTAACTCAAAGATGACGAAAATCCACACATAAAAATAAAAGAATTTTACAGTTTTCCTCAAGCATCATGAAATATTTGCTTACAAGTACAAGTGCTAAATAATTTACCGTCACTGTTATGTATCAATTAGAATGAACAAACCATATTTTACATCATAAATATCTGTTAATATCATTTTTATGACAAAACATACTAACCTAAACAATTGTGGATATAAATGATATGAGAAAGTAAATCAAATTTCAGAAGTATGTATTCAACAAGACTTGGACAAAATTCAAAGGGAAGATTCATCAATAGAAATATTTATAATGTGATAGAATATCTCAAATTATTTTGTTCGTTTGCCAAAAAGATTATACACGATAGACTTAGAAATTATATCAGCGTCCATATTTATTTGTTTGACACTTGGACAACACTATAGACAACGAAAACCAGAAATGCCAAAGAAATTTGAGATATTAAAAATATTGAAAATCTCATAAAATATATTCATTTGTTCAATATAGATCAATTGTTTTCTCATTAAAAATATTGAGGTGATTTATTATCAATATATTTCGTTTATTTATACGTAAACAAGTCGAAATATTGGATGGCAATAACATATTTTCATGTTTCTTAAACTTTTCATAGGTAGCCATTTGTTTTAGAATTTGCGGTTTCATGTCCAATTTTTAGGAAAAAATTTTTGTTTCATGTGATACAAGCGAAATTATTTATCATCCATAATAATATATATATATATATATATATATATATATATATAGTGTGTGAGTGTGTGTATAATCAATTTAAATTTTCTCTTTTCCGAAATATAGATTTTGTAGTAATCAGCAGGTTGGATATAGAAATTAACACGGCAAGTTAACTACAGTTCACGACCATCCATATCGTAATGAAGTTTTTTTTTTTTTTTGTTTAAGCTCATTATATGCAAGTTGTTTGAAAAGTAAGTCCCTATTTTATATATAGTGGCCAGGCAAGACTCCTGCCTTAATTCTTTGTGACTTTTTTCTTTGGGGTCGTTGAAAGGAGAAATTCTACTATACGAAACCAAGACTTTGGAAGAAATTTAAGGGCGAATAAAAGAACTTACGTCTTTCTTACCACAAGAATGTCTGTTGAAATCAGTTCCTGGGTGGATTGAGAAACTGGGTGTTAACTCTCTTGTCAATATCAAATTTGACGCAAAACTTCATGCCAATCACTTTCATCTCATATCTGTTTTTTGTAAAAATCAAAATTACAGTGAATAAATTAATTATAAGAATTTTAATATGGCATTAGATAATAATGCAAAAATACAATGTATGGAAATAAGATACCTTATAATTACGTTTACAATATTAATATTATTGTATGTCTTAATAGTTATTTCGTTATATATTTAACCAGACAATCTAGAAATATTGTCATCTTACGACAAGAGGGAAAATTGAGATCTCTTTTTCTTTTTTCAAATTTCAATGTTTGCCTAACTGATTCGCTTTTAGTATATTTTTATCGTGTAGCCCAGATGATTAAGTCTCTTGAAGGTCATTCGGTGTTTCTTCAGCACCCACATAGTCACCCTGGGATTCATACTGAATCTATGATGATCGCACCTTACTTACAACTATAGTTTGTAGAATCTATTTTGTCCATGAGTTAACACGGCATCTTCGTTGAAAAGCTCGATCATGTTAACATTTGTATCCCGGCTAGTATGACTGTCGGACCATTTTGAAAAAAAAATTCCGTTTACCAAAATTTGCTCAACATGTGAATTACATATTGTCTACCCAATTTCAATCAAAAATCAATTAGGTGATAGTTGCAAAAGAATAACGGCTTTAAAGAATTATTTACAAGTAAATCTTCACTATTTAAAAGACGAAACTAAACACACACACACATAAACACACACACACACACACACATATATAATTCTGTCAGGCGGATCAGGAAAGAGCAGTATAGACTGAGAAATATGCACTTAAAGTGTGCTAATATCAGTGTTATCATCAGTCAGTCTAAGACATTCACAGATCACCTCATGAGTAGTAGCACAATGCGGTATAACAGTTGGTGGAATGAAATACAAGGGATTTATGTTGAATCAGCCCATTTAAAAATCTACAGACAACAAAGGTACTAATTTGTATGTATCCATTTGTATATATATATATATATATATATATATATATATATATATATATATTCAAATGCGATGTAAAATCAGAAAATAAATTTTTTAATATTCGACAAATGGAAGTTTCATGAAAAGATCTGATTTGTCAAAATTTAAAACTATCCTAATTTAAAACCATGTATTGTCCACACGGAAGACGCATGGATAGAAGAATAAATAAATCTTTTATTTCAACACAGACTGGAGGTTTGTGTGTGCATTGGCCTTAGAGTCACTTAAAAAAGGCTAAATGAATTTCTTACTCTCGGTGTGTTCTGATAAAGAAATGAGGATTTGCTTTTAATTCATTAGAAAAACAGCTGGCAAAATCCATTAACAAATTTCGATTCGAAATAAGTATTGTAAAGAAAAGAAACTTGAGTAAGTATTAACGACATTTTAAATATCAATCATTTTCTTTCTTGTTTAATCCCTAGCTTAGGAAACAAACTAAGATTCCTTATTTAAGCATAAACGCAAATATGCATAAATGCATATCATTATTTCCTTTACGGATGTGATGAAGTTTTAAATGGCGAAATGAAATCTCTTTTAAAGAAAATGATATGCTTACGTATATTTCTAGTTTTCATGAGATTTTTTCCAAGCAATGTAACTTTGTTAAAACTAACAAGTCTGTCTTAATGATCGCTCGTGTGGTATTATGACGTAATGGACATTTACATTCAACAGTTATATTAGAGATATTTACGAGTTGTAATCCCACAGATAAAGCATGTGATAATAGATAGAATATTTATCCTCACAGATTGAATGTAATATTTGTCATTACTAAAAATAAACATCTGTGACTTCGAATTTTTGAAAAATAATCATTTTTTTTGAAAATAAATGATAGAAATAACATTCAATTTTAGAAAAAAAACATAAAATAAATTACATATGATAAAAAACATGGAAAATTAAATTAATTTTATTACATACCTTAATTTGAAAAAAAAATCCATAACTCTGTCGTAACGATTAAAAATATAAACTGACAAATCATCGATACCAATTATCAGCTAATCTATTATATATATATATATATATATATATATATATATATATATATATATATATATATATATATATATATATTGGCAAAAAAATTGATTGATGTGCTCTTTGTTATTTAGGCATTATGAATGAAAACCTGATACTAGATTACGCGGTAAGAACTAATCTTCTCCAAATTATAAATGGCTAGATGAAAACGTAATTTTATGTAACAATTTCTCCTCTCGCATTTCCAGCTTCAGGATAGTTATTCTGCTTTCGTGTTTTCCATCCACTTTGATCATACAATATTTAAATGCAATTTCAATCATTATATTCGGTTTTCTTTATTTTTGTCCTTTTATTGTTTTCTCTCTAATAATGTTTTCTTTTTCTCATATTGTCCCACACTCAATAAATCTTTGCGTCTTTGTCGCTTTAATAAAGGACTTTAACAAAATCCTGTGCTAACCTAAGCAAGGTTTATTGAAACATATATGAAACTTACAATTACAATGAGAGATCAAATTTTACAACAATGTAATTCATTCATCTCATCAGTATGTACACTTAACAGAGAACGTTGGCATATATTCATTTGTACCACATATAGAATCGCTCAGGCTTGACAATGTCGGGCATAATTTTACAACTAATGAAATATGCGTAAAAGTGTATTAAGCTAGAAGAATATAACCATTGTGGGGAGAAAATTATTTTAAATATAATAAGAATACTGTAGTACATAAAAACAAAACAGCGTGTCACACTAGAAGAAAAACTGAATCTTGCCGGCACTTTTAATTGATATACAAGCGTATCATATCAAAGAAGAGTATTTTGAAATTTAATTTGGAATAATATCGACTTTGATATTTTAAATTATTAGGAGAGAAAGTAAAGTCTGTTAATTTGTTTATAATTTAGATTTAGTATTTTAAATTGTATTAAACATAATACATGATAAAGCAATTATAATTTAATCAAATAATCATTACGTCACATGAATAAATGCATATCACTATTTCTAATTTAAATTTTAAAGATAAATCATTATCATTTCCTCTTGACATCGATGAAGTAAAACAAACTAAACAATATTTAATACGCCCTACAGTGTTATTGTTAATTATTGCTACTATTTATTGGACAGTGGTGTATAAGTAGAAAGAATCTGAAACAAAACAGTGGCTCTTGTTGAGACTCGAAATCACATATTTCACAGCGGAAATCTTTCCTAGGCTTTTCCCTCCATAAGTGAGAAAATTTAATCTAAAATTAAAAATATTATCCCCTTGCTGATGTTTTATTTTTACCCTAGAATAATTAAGAGAAGCAGCTTTAGTATTAGTCATTCTTTTCTAATGGATGAAGAACTGACAAATATTATTCCTCTTTTTAACATGTATTTACATTCTGCACAAGTATCTAGTTAATTTGAGCGCAATTTACTCAGACTGTCGATCTACAACAAATTGAAAACCCTTCATTAGCGTAAGCGGATTTTATGTGTAATAAATTCTAAAACGATTGATTTGCAAATAAAAAGAAAATGTGAACGACGCATTAAGTGTTACGATGCACATTTCCATTTAAAACGACCAAATTAAGATTTGTGACATTAAAATATAAAATAAGTTTATTAAAATTAAAAACAAATAATATTTTTTCTTGGAAAATGCTTGCTTGTAAATTAAAACCTGAACTAAAAGCTTGTTCCAATCTCAAATTATATTGGAGATTTATTCTCTTTTCAAATCACTTACAGAGAATCGCGTATATGTTAATGATTTTGAAGTGAGTCAATGCAACTACCTCAAATAATATTTTGTTTTGTAAGACAATGAAAAAGTGAACGCGATGATGAGGACGGACAGTCGACTCGAATTCCTTTAATACAAAGTAAGATTTTAATAGGCTTCATTCCCATATATTTTAGAATATATTATTGACTGAGAATGCACGACAGTTATTATTTACATTAATGTTAAATGCCTATAAAATGCAGTGCCTTTAACAGAATATCTATCATGGAAACAAAGTACGTCATTGGCACTTTGAATCTGTGATGCTTATTAAATGATACTGAGGTTAATTCTCATTCAGAGTGACATATTTATCTGGGAATACTAAATAAGTAAATTACATAATTATATCCCAGAACTTTTGTAGTAGGCAAAACTATTGTTAGATTATTATATATGATATTATTATATGTGCATATAACTCTGTCTATGACTTCTACTATCATCTGTAAACTAGATCCACACAGAACATATGAACTTGATGGTATCCCAAAAATTGTCCTTAAGAGAAGTATTATTGGACTGGCTCCTGTACTCTATAAACTCTATACTAACTGTCTTTCTTCTTTTGGTTCCCTGCTTTTGGAAATTCTTTTCTGTGAATTGCAGTCTACAAAACCGCAGTTGAATCGTTTGAACCTATCAAAATATTAGCATTCTACTTATTTGGCCACGTCCTAGAGATTCTAATCAACTTTGAATTTGATCTTACATCGCAGGGTCTTCATTTAGATAAGCAATATGGCTTTTGATTCTCAACGCCAACTTCTGATGATTATAAAGAGTATTGCTGAAAGAATCTGTCGTGTTTTAAATAAGGATGAAGTTTACATTCTGCTTCAGATATCTCGACAGGGATTAGAATGCTGATTTTTTTACGGGTTTATGGTATTTGTGAAAAAATCGAGGAACTGATTCGATCTTTCTTATCAAATCGCGAAATGACGGTTTTCTTGAATGTCACTTTTTTAAATCTTTTTGAATTAACGCACGTATCACTTAGTGCTGTATCCTTGGCCATACTTTGTTCCTAATTTTCTCCAATTATTTCTCAGTTGTCTACTTTTATAAGACACTTATTTAATCCTTTCTTCATAATAAATCTGTTAGATATGGTCTGATTGACAACTGCTATAAAAGTTACTAACGCTGTGATGTTAACTTAGGCAAAGAAAGTCTTGTTAAATTTAACGCCTCCAAAAAAAAAAAAAAAACTGTGATGAAGTGGTAACATTTAATTGAATAAATCGCTAGGGCTGCTGCTTCGAAAGCTGCTTCATTTTTTCATGGTATAGAATTTTACCATAATTCTTTTGACTTTTTTATAAATATTTTCATTGTAATTTTTTGGTATGGTTTGTAAACCATATAAATTTAAACACAGTCGTATATTGGCGGTAAGGTCGCATCATTTTAATGTTGAAATGGGTAGATGTACCCGTAAGTTATTTGCTATCAGTTTATTTTCTCTTACTTCTCGCTTTGAGAACTTTCTTCTAGTTTTTGCTTTGCTGTCAAATTTGATTTTATTTCAACCGTTATCTTCTGCTTCTTAAATTTTGGTCATTGATTTATTCTCTCTCCTTAATAAAGTTTTTCCAACACATCTACACATCTACACGAACACACCTATACATACATTATATATATATATATATATATATATATATATATATATATATATATATATATATATATATGAATATGTGTGTGTGTGTCTGTGTGTTCTCATCAATCAAAAGGCTAATTCAGAAATATGCGTTCTCTTTTCAAGCTTCTCTGTTTCAAAAATGTGGTGTGGTTTCGAAAAAAAATCAGCGTCTAAGAGGTGACACAATCACGAAAATGTGTTGAATATGACTGAACAGTACAATATATATATATATATGTCTGTGTGTCTGTGTTGTGTGTCTGTGTCTGTGTGTGTGTGCGTGACTGTGGTAATGAACAGTGTTTTAAACTGTATCAATAAACAAATTCTTCCCTCCTAAGAAATCAAAGTTACTCTGCAAAATTTCCATCAAGGGAAGTACTTTAATCTGAAATTTTTTGTGAGATACGGCATTGGCCTCTGCTTTGTTTTTATTATAGCTATTTTGATTTCATTACATAAAGATGAACGAGAAGGAACCCATTTTCGTATTTTGAATAATTACTTTTATTACTTTATATATTGGGTATTTTATTACAATCTTCGAATACATAGATGATGCACATATTTTGTTCATTAGTCATCCGAAATTTTGGTATTCTTCATCTACTAAAAAATAATAATAATCGTCCTAGATTGTCTAGCTTTCCTTTCAATTCCTAGCCAAGAATATCGCTTAAAGTAGTTTAAGATTGGATATTCAGTCTGTTAATAATTCGTTTACTCTTATGCATGTCAATATATCCCCATGTCTTCCTAATAATTACATTCTGATAAGAGAAAACCTTCGCAGCACCCTGTTTTACAAATAAGGTATTTCTTTTTCAATTATATAACAAGCTGCGATCCACATCTTGAGCAATTGTCTGCTTTACAGAGGTATTATCGTATAGATAAAAAGACAATTAGTTAAACCATACAGTCTTCTTGGTAGAACCATAGTAAAAACACTCATATACATTGTTCTATTTGGTGAACGTATCGCTTCAACTAGATCTTGAAATAAACGTTTTCGTTACCACATTTGACACCGCAGTCTTTGACGTTCTGCTGCTAATCTTTTTTCCGATAGATTTTTCCATTTCATTGTTAATTTACATGAAATTTTTAACAGCACAAAAAATTGAGCAAATATCGATTTATATGAAACCGTAAATAAACAATGAATCATAGGTAACGTCGCATTTATTTACAAGTTTCAATTACTCGCAAATATATATAACGAGTTTTCTTTTTTTTTTTTATAACGGTTACTGCGGAAATGCATCCTGAACTATATATCTATCTTATTTTAATATATGAATAATGTCAGCCTAGATCCAACATATATTAGGTTGGTGCAAAAATAATGTCGTTTTTGACGTTCACTTTCAAAAGGTCATAACTCCTTTCATAATAAACTTTATTAATCGAAATAAAAACCATTAGAATCGACACATTTTTGCCAATGAGAAACAAGTTTATTTATCCCATTAGCATAGAAATCCGGAGTTCTGGAATCGATGAAGTTATTGAAGGCCGATTCGGCATCATCTCGGCTTTTGAAGCATTTTTCTCGCAGGAAGTTGTCGAGATGTTTGAAAAAGTGTTAATCGCTGGGCGAGAGGTCCGGTGAATATGGCGGATGAGGCAGAGTCTCGTAGCCCAATTCGTTCAGCTTCTGCAGGGTCAGTTGAGCAACATGCGGGCGAGCGTTGTCATGGAGGAGAATTGGTCCCTTCATATTGACCAACCTCGGGCACATACGTTGGAGCATCTGGTGCATTTCGTCAATTTGTCGGCAGTACTTCTCCGCCGTAATTGTTTCGCACGGATTCAAGAAGCTGTGATGGATGAGACCGGCCGCAGACCACCAAACTGTCACCATAACCATTTTTTGGTGCAATTTCGGCTTCGGGCAGTGTTGTGGAGCTTCTCCGGCATCCAACCACTGTCCCGAACGTCGCCGGTTGTCGTAGAGGAGCCACTTCTCATCACACGTCACAATCCGCTCGAGAAATGGGTCGTTTTTGTTGCGCAGAAGGAGCGTAGAAGATTTTTTGATTATCGTTCAATTCATGCGGCACCCATTTATCAACTTTTTTTTGATTTCCTATTTGCATTAAATGGCGAAAGACTGTTGAGTGGTCGACCTCAGGTTCAGCAGCTTCTCGTGTGGTTTTGCGAGGATCGGCTTCAATTAAGGCTTTCAAATGTTCGTTATCAACCTTAGGCGGCCGGCCGCGCCCGTCTTCATCTTCGAGGCTCTCGTCACCATTGCGAAATTTCTTGAACCACCGTTGTGTCACACATTCGTTAGTGGTTCCTGGGCCAAAAGCATCATTGATATCACGAGCTGTCTCGGCAGGTTTTCGGCATAGTTTAAACTGGAAAAAGAAAATCGTGCGGATTTGAATTTTGTCCATGCTGTTGAAAAGCCTGCAAAAAAATGAATGAAGAGATTGAGAACGATAACGAATAACACGATTCGATAGTGCGTAAAAACGCGCTTCAAAATGATATATAACATGACTATATATATATATATGAATGAATTAATTCAGAAATCATATATAAAAGTAACATATGTGAGAAAACGACATTATTTTTGCACCAACCTAATATTACGCTGTAAGTGTATAACGGGATAACTATTAATACATTACGATTAATATTAATAGTGTTGATGTAATTACAAACTATCTTATTTAAATACATTGTATATTTGCATTAGTATCTAAGTTGCAAAAAAAACCTACTCTATAAATGTAAAATTAAATTTAAATACTTCCTTATGATTTTCAGTGTTTTGAGCATTGGAGAAATGCTTGAGAAATGGACATCATAAAATTGAAAATTCTCTTGAAGAAACGAGACTTGAATGAGATCGAAAAAATGTCAGTCTTATCTCAGGATCAGATGCACGGAATGGCGGAAGGCTGACACTCAAAAATTATTTACAGTCATCGCAAGAACGCCATGATCCATTAAGATCAAACGTCAGGAGGCTTAGAGGCAAATTAATAAAGCAAGTGAAGAGATTAATATGGAAAGAGCAGACTTATGACAGAAAACAGCACACAGATGTCAAAATGAAAGAGAGGAAGCAGCTCACGCGAGATGAGCTGCAATGAGAGAATGAGTACCTGAAATGATTCAAAATCAACAGAGGAAAAAGCTAATGCAGGATCATGAAATATGGGAATGGGAATGGAAGAACGTCTTTGACAATAAACAAAACACCAATGCAACAAAAAGAGGAATCAGAATAAGGACACCATGAGAAATACAAGAAATGCATAATCAGAAAGCAGAGAGTAAATAATTTTCCCTTCCCTGAAGCCAATAATCAACAACATAATTGAGAAGGATAAATAAGTAAGTCGTCATTTGTGACGGCAAACGGCACGCTTGTTATAAATAGCGGGAAATAAATGTTCAAAGACTTTAGTTTCATGGTAATTTTTAATACACGAGGCTAATTGTTTATTAATGACATGTATTTTCTCCGATCCCCATTGAGTCATTTTTGTTGTTTAAAATAAGCAACATTGATAGGAGAATATAGTATATGTATTTTTTCAGGTTCGATTCTAATTATCCATTAATTATATTTATTTAGTTAATTTCTTAACGCTTTAGGAGTGTTGGGACGCCTCAAACAGGCATAGCAGCAGTCGGTGTGTATATTTTCGTGGCATTTCCCGTGTTTTGGGGGCATCCATCATTAGACTAGGTTTAGATTCAGAATGAGATTTCCTTCTGATAGGCTAGTTGCTATCAAAGCCTAGACCGCCCAGTCTACCCAGTTATTACTCCCTAACTAGAGTTAGATGGCAACTGGAAACTTTTTCAAATATATTTGTTCGAAATGGACGCCATTGGATTTGCTCTCTTTGTCAATGCCTCTTTCCACGTAGATAAGCACTAGGCTACACACACATGCGACCAGTGTTGAGCTGAGAGTAAATTTCTCATTGGAATTAGGACTCATTACACTTATCTACTACTTTATTCCTTAACTTGAATGTTTATAAACCGCCTGATAGCCGTAGTTGAAATTGGTTCGCAAACAAATTAATTACTCACTTGATTTTTACAAGAATCAATTATAATATGTATCGTCAAGCAACAGCAACCATCACCAAAGTAATTTTCCTGGTCTATCCTGTAAATAAGTATCGATTTTCTACTGGAACGCAAATATGAATACATACATCTTCCAATGGTGGATGGAAGAACTTCAACTATTCGTTATAATGATTGCTACGGAAGTCTTTTAAATTAGATGAGATTAACTTTTAAATTAAATTTTTGATTAAAAAATATAAAATATACACATTAAACATACCTAGTCTAGTTTTATATGAGTTATTTTCCGGTAAGTTATTCATCTTATGCACTAAACTGAAATTTGTTTTTTGTGTATTTTCCGTGCTTCAATTACAGTTTGCATCTGATGTCGAGTAATCTCATCCATTATTGTAAACTAAGGAAATTGCGGTCGATGATTCTGAAGTAAAATTAAAAACAAAACTAAATATATACTCTGGTTACACTTACATAAGTGGGATTATTACTGATAATAGAGCGAATCAATTTGCATGTGGTACAGCAAAGTTAAGTGAAAGAGCAAGGCTTTTTATTAATCTTTTTTATTGTAACCAAAAATATTGATACTACATTAATGCGTATTTTCCCAGTATGAGAACGCTCCCTGTTCGTATCAAGTGGCAGCCATATTCGATAACATTTCAGTAAACACGTCATAGTTCAATGATATTCAGTTGAAATAGTTTGAAGTATACAGAATATTCAAGCCACACAGTTCTTCACGTAGAGATTTTCGGATATTTCTAAGCGATTCAAAGTTTATTTCTAATGTTTTCCTATTTATCTTGCCTATATATTTAAAATTATGGCAAGTTAATAGCATTTACATTTACTCTTAGGAGATGTCTACAAATTAAAATGTATAGTTTCTGTGGATATGTGTGGAATAAAACTGTTAACATTGGACTTGAACAGATTGCAGTGATCGAAGAAACCTTCTTTTGGGTGCCGGTTCCACAAACAAGCCGCTTGTGGAAAGAATTCTCTCGAGTGCAACGGGGCATGAAAGGAATAAGGGCGGTGCACTAAAATATGAGACGCATGACTGGTTTTAGTCATAATGACATAGAACTGGTGTAAGTAAGGAATGTAGATTATCCGAGAACTGTATGGAAATAATGCTAATGCAGCCAAAGTCTTGCGACGATTCGTATATGAGAAATAGGTTTTTGGTCGGAAAATAATTCATCACTCACAAGGACGTGGATACGTCTTTGGATTGTACCGCTACTGGAAAGTGAATGCTGGGCAGTTTCTGCCCATATATGACAGCAGTATTCCATTTTCAGCCTCATTTGTCACTAAAAACACCAGCATGAAGTTACTTGCTGGAGTGGTACAGAGAAACGACCGTTTTCACAGCATATTTTGCGATATATCGTATATACGAGTTCCACTTGAGGTGTTAGATTATGTCCCAAAAGTCAAACAATGCATGGGGCCTCACTAATGGACATCATTTAATTACGAGTAGGTAAAAACTTCCGAATCGCCACTAGTCTATTAGCATTTGAATACGCCCGGTCAGCTTTCCCTCAAATGAGATATTATGGAAAGGTCAGAGGAAATATCAGTTGCCAAGCACTGCTCAAGTAAGGTATTGGTGGTTCACTTATATAACAGTGTATCAGCGTAGATATTTCGGAGCATATATCTTTTCTTGGGGACGTCAATAAATGGTCACCTGATTTTAATGGATATTCATTTTAATTTTCCATTTTCTAAGAAAAATATTTGAATTTAGGTAAACATACATCTCAACTACCGCTAATCCTATTTCATGAACAAATAATTTGAGCTCGATTTATGCATCTACGGGGGCAGGAATAAACATTACATTGGTTTTTGTGAGGCTTAACATTAAACCAAATTCCGTGCATGAGGTTGAGAAACGATCCATAATATGCTGCATGCTTGCTTCTGTAGGAACTAAGAAGTCACAGTCGTCTCTGCAGGGTAGCTCTCTAATCAAAGCTAGGAAAATTTTCGACTTGGAATTGAATCTTCTCAGATCGAAAACGGCTCCAGTAGTTCTTAATCGCAAATGGATTACTTCAGCAAAATCTTAGAAAACACGCGCAAATAGAACAGCAAAATTATTAGGGAGATATGTGGAGTACGAATATCGTCCTATTTACTCTATTGGCAAAGGGGATTTCCCATAAGATTTGTCCATTGAAAGCACCAACGGCTCTCATATTCCTGTGCAGCTACTTGACCCTTTCCACAAAATCAGGCGGACATCCTACGTTTCGGAAATACTATCCTGAGAGCATCCCGGCGAAAAATATCGAAAGCCTTCCTCAAATCTACAAATATATGATAGAGGTGCATGTATTTCTCAATACATTTCACTGGAATCTGTGGTTCTGAGAAGATCATGTCAATTATCCCTATTACACGCCTAAAACCACTCAGTGATTCTGGGATACCTACAGGACAGATATCTTCTTCCAGTCATTTAAGTAATATTCTCGCCAGAACCTTGCCAAAAGCATCCAACGAAGTGATACCTCGATAGTTACGACATATCGATTTTTCACCTTTCCCTTTGTAGAGGGAGAGCAGTCTTGTAGAACCGGGGTCCAGTTCCAACAATCGATAATGAGAGGAGTTATCATTTCCGTCACGTTCTGACATCCAACCTTTAGTAATTCGACCGGAATGCCATCTAGACAAGGTGCATTACAAGAGTTAATTTGTTTTATTGCCTGTCTGACTTCGTGAAGGGTAGGTTGATGCTCCATATGGTGCACAATGTTACACTGTGGTAGGCTCTCTATAATGCTGCAATCGACAGAAGAAGGATTATCAAGTAGATCTGAGAAATGTTCTTCCTGTCATTGAAGTATTTCTTCTGATCCTTTGATGTTGTTGGCGCTGATTTTTGACTTCAAAATTGAGTATGGTAGTGGGCCAGAGACTTGAAGTATCACTGAATAGAACGATTTGGAGTCTTTAGTGCTGAAGACTTGTTGAATATCAGAAGCCATATTCCTCCACCAATGATTTTTCATCGTTCGTAATTCAGATTGTAGGATGAAATTGTTGTCCTTGTCAGCTTTCTCAGCTGATGGTTGCTTTTCAAAATACTGGATAAATAGCATTTCTTATAGAGTTTGCTAGGTCTCAATAGCTGGTTGATGTGAATGCTATTGTTATCAAATGTAACCTTGTGTTTCTTGATTCTGAAACAAAGTATATTGGCTCCTAGTTAATATAACTCATCTCTAAATTTCTTCCAGGTACCGTCGAAATCAAGGTAATCAAGTCTTTCCATCACGGTTTCACATATGTCTGATTGCTTTAATTTGGTCACATCAATTTGTTTCAGTGCTTTCCCTACATCCATACGAAGTCTCTTACGAATACTCAGCTTGAATTTTGCACGTACCAATTTGTGGCCAGTTCCACACATTATAAACACTGAACATACATCACTTAAATCTCGTTTACGAGTGATGATTTAGTCTATCATGTGACAATGCTTGGACCTCGTGTGAAACCACGTAGCTTTTGACGGAGAAACATGTTGCAGATGAGTAAATCAAGTTCTGAACATAGTTCGGGCAACAACATTTCGCTTGTATTCACTTTACCAATGCTGAAAAGGCAAATATCGTCTCAAGTTTTACTATCTTTGCCTACACGAGCACCAAACTCTCCAAGGATCATTAATTTATCGCCGGCAGGCGTGGTGGTTATAGGAGAGCGAAGACAGTCGTAGAATGAATCAAGAACTTCCTCGCTGGCCTATCGTGTTGTTGGACAAGAGTGTTGCATGACAATCTTGCGTCACTGTCACCCGCATCTTCATAATACTATCATTCACACAAGAAGGAAATTCGATGTGATCAAGAAGAGATTGTAGACTCGTCCAATATCCTTACCTTTCCAACCCTAACAAAAGCAGAGTCTACATCGTACGCCTACGTACCTAGAAAACTTCGACCAATAAAAACGGCAAGAAACGAAGCAATCAACCCCATTGGTCAATCACTTGAAGTTCACGTGCAAAACTGAAATTGCGCCAAATTCAAGTGAGCCACCCGGTGGATATATAAACAGAGAACGTTTGAACCTTCGGAGAGAATAGCAGCAGTAATTACCAAGTTTCAAGATGTAACATTCACCGACTCCCGTCTTAGTCATTGCTGACCAGACGTTAAAGACAATTACCAACTTCATGCAGTCAGTCTCACGAATTCGCAGAGTAACTTCCAATATACACCACGCCACTGCAAACCACAATTTTGCCGCGCGCGAAGACACTTAACTGACTCACATTCGAAAATTCAACGATCGACTCTGTGAACACTTTTCTGAACTTACTTATGTACAGTGAATTGTATTCACTACTAAAAGATAAGTAAACATCAAATACGTTTAAGGGTAGACCACTCTAAAAAAACTCTTTCCAAAAACTCTTATTATTCATAATTACGATATTTGACACAAACAAAAGACAGCGAACCAACGAACAATATCAACAAAGAGACATTCACGATTCAAACAATTACACACACAATTTTGTCCACACGACACACACTGATTACCCAATCTGTATATTGATAAATTGTATAAATGTTGCATTGTTTTCTAAATTGTATATTTTTTGTTTTCTTGATTGAATTTGAAAGTTCGTTTATTTATATGTTTGGGTATGCAGTGAGACTCGCAGCCACTAAAATTTCCTTCTGATTCTTTCTTAAATAATTAACAATCCTGCACGTCCCCAACAAGATATTCTGAGGGCAAGACCAAAACTACCCTCCCTTCATTTGACTGTGGGTCTCCCTATCCAGAAAATAGTAAAGCCAGGCGATACCTCGGTTAACTGATCCTCTACTGCCAATTGTATCTCTGCTACTGCTGCTATGTCCACGTTCAGTCGCTGTGAGTTCCTTTGTAACAAGAGCGTTTCTACGCTCTGGAAGTTCAGTTCGAATTTCTGTCTAGGAGAGTTTTGACATTCCAGCAACAAATGTTTAGTCTGACCCGATTCTCTGCATGCATCTTCTGGTGTCAATTAATATTATTGTTATTCTTCTAGCTTTCAGTGACAAACAATTTTTGGTGCACCTTTTCAAGCCCCTTTCCACGTATTGGGGTGTGTAGTGCTCTCCATAAACAGGGCTGCTCAGTCGAAAAAAAATTCGCTAAGTGGGTCCCTAACAAAATGAAGACACACAGCGATGTTAGGATAAAACTTGCGCTACCAATATGCAGACCTGTCATTGCTTGCTTCCAACTGGTTAAGTCTGCACAGGTTGCACATCATCCATTGCCATGGAATTTTGGTTGAGGTGTACGAATAAAATGAGATATGTCGCAAAGAGGCATCAGTACGTCACTTGATTATAGTGACAAACGCTTGTACAACACGAGTGTCACTCTCTAAGCATCAACGATTATGACCGAGTGACAAAACTAAGCGAGATGTCCAGGAATAGTTTCAATCGCAGGTTTGTCATCTGAGTTGAGATAAAAAGGATTGAAGAGTCACATATACCCCGGTTTTGTCATCAGAGTTACATTCTCTTAGATGATGTGATATAAACATAACTAAAGAACCCCATTTTTTGGCATACGTATATATATATATGTATATATATATATATATATATATATATATATATATATATATGTTAGCAGCATGGCCCGGTGTTGCCCGTGCTTGATGCAGAAATCGTACGACTGATACAGCAATCGCTATCAATTAACTTAAAATATTTTGCCCTTCTTTGATTTTAAAGGAGTGCCTTTTTCCGTGCTGATGTTGCTTCATGCCTTAATTCTTGTCTATCTCACACTGCGAATGTTTTCTAAGCTCTATACTAAACATTCAATCTGTTACGAAAAAAGAACTAAACAAAATGAACACAAAACGATCAGCTTTAAAAAAAAAGGACTCGTAACTGACAAAACCGAATGAAAAAAGAATGTTAACAACAAATATTTTTTCACACACAACTCAGTTCTGCGGAATAAGAATCAACGTTGAGTTTAAGCAAGCGAATTAGTCAATTGGAGTAAAGTGCCATGCAGATTTAAATTTTTCCCACTTGTGACGAATGCAGCTATTTAATTTTTTTTGCATGCTAGCATGCTAGTTAGAATTCGTGTCAGTCAGCTGATAGGTCTCACGCTCGCCACTATAATCTTCCTGCCTACTCGTGGCAGCCAGCTATAGACTCTCACTCTGGCCAGTCGAAAATGGCCAGAAACTACATGAAAACCGCCATAGATGCATGAAAAAATCGATTATTTCCACTATCGATGGGAGTTTGGAAATGCAAAGTCGGTCTTAGCCTTCCATTGACTTGGAGCATGTGCCGTCGAAAATTGCGGCCGTGCATTCGTTTTTACACACACAGACACAGACACGCAAACACAGACACACAGACACACTCACAGATCCTGCCTATATATATATATATATATATATATATATATATATATATATATATATATATATATATATATATAAAAGTTTCAAATTAAAAATAATAATGTTTTTATTTGTAAAGTATTTATTTATTTATATATATAAATAAATAAATACTTTCATAAAAATAAAACATTATTATTTTTTAATTTGAAACTTTCTATATATACATATTAAGAAAGTATACGTGGCTTTATCATTATACTATATATATATATATATATATATATATATATATATATATATATATATATATATATATATATATATATAATTTTTATATAGCTCCCAGGGATATAGTGAATGGTTGAGGACTAGTATTACCTGTCAACCTTTAAAATAAGTTGCAGCAGCCGAGCAACAAAGATACTACTTCTACCCGCTGTCCCCTACACGCATGAAAGACATATACTAAACTATAAAATTATTATAAATTAAATCAGACAGTTTAATTATTATTATATACATTAGTATTATTATTGTTGTTGTTTTTGCTAATGATTTTTGAAAGTATTTGAAAGATAAATAAAATAAACTGAAGAATAGTAAAAACAAAATATAATAACGTTATAACTGTGAGAACCTTTTCAACAAAATTGAAAGCAGGTTACTTTACAATTGATAAAAATGTAATAATTAATTCCAATTAATAAATAATGCAATAATTAATAAGAAAATATAAATGAATAACATTTATACCAAATGTGATAAAATAATATCTAAATATAAATTATAATAGATAAAGAAATCGACGATAATGAGCCAATAATCAAAGATAAACAAAATAAACATTACAATTCTACTTTCAGCCAATTTCTAAAATTACACCCAAATTCATAAAGAAAAAATAAATATTATGCTTAAATATAACTAGACTAGAATTATTGATGCCACTATATAATTAATTTCATATATCCAGTGCATTATATCACCTCAATAAATATAACACTTTGACTTAGTGAAGTATTAATAAATTATACGTCAACATAAAACAAACATCGTTTTATGCCATATATGTAAAAAACATTCTAAAATATGTATATTAAATACTGTTAAGTACATAATAACCAAGCAAATAATATAATATAATGAACAAAGAAAATTATATGAATAATGTATGATTAAAACACATTCCTTTAAAATAAGATATCGCTTTCGTTGTGCAATGAAAAAAAAAACAGTTCCGTTTACTCCGTCATCAGCGCTGTATAGCGCTAACATACACACACACATATATATATATATATATATATATATATATATATATATATATATATATATATATATATATATATATATATATGTGTGTGTGTGTGTCTGTGTGTGTGCACATTTCATTGAATACGGCAGACAAGATGCTTTGATTTAGTTTTTTATACAATTTTTCATGTGATCTAGTATTTGTTTTTTCTTTTGAATGATAAATTATATAAAAACTGTCCAAATGTTTTTTTTTGACTGTGTGCTTTTGGCTAAACATTTAGCCATTTTCAATGTTGAAATTTATTGTTAACTATTAATAAAAAAATAGGTTGTTATATGTATATACATATGTATATATATAATGTTTTAATTTTCAAAAGACAGTCAATATATTGTAGGCATGTTCATAGTTGATATTAATGAGTGTTTATTTTGTTATAAATAAAGCATTATATTTAGCATTTTTTGCTAACCTTTATTGATGCCTAAATACCCCCCCCCCCCCCCATATATATATATATATATATATATATATATATATATATATATATATATATATATGTATATATATATATACAGAGAGAGAGAGAGAGAGAGGAGAGAAAAAAAAGAGACAGAGATTTATATAGTATATATTATAAATACGGAAACTTAAAAATAAAATATTATATTTATTAGATTAATGATACTTATTCAGCTAAATATAATTATTTCTCTGTCACGGCCTAATAAATTCTATCGTGAATTGAATTTGAAATTTAAAGAAATATCGTCCTATTTGTTATTAACTCTAATCCGATGATCGATAACTACACATTATCGTAAAATAAATATATATATATCATGAGAATGAGAATGATAATAATAAGATCATTAGTTTTACAAAACACAGCGAAAAAAAAAAATGTATCCCCTCTGTTGAGAATAGATGAAACGTTTAGTCATATGAATCGGAAAGCGACTATTATTGAAAACAAAAACCATCAGAAACTATTGTGTCTGGACACTGAATTCTTGTGAATTATTTAACGATTTCCATTCGGCTATAAAATACGGATTTGATCACAAAGCAGAAATTATTTTGAGAACAAAATAAAGAAGTTGTCTATTGATTGAGACCGATGCTCTTATCCAGTCTGTGAAAAGATATTAAGTATCTGAAAAAATATTTTTATAGTTTCCGCAGCCGATGAATGAGAGAAGCGACAAAATAGTAAAAAAAAAAAAAGAAGTTTTCACTCACTGATTAGGACTTTTAAATTTATGGAATATAGCATTGAACATTGTTGTCATCTTCGTTGGTCTTATGAATTGTACTAATGATAGTTGCATTAGGCATACAATAATTAGAGTACTTCGAAATATTGAAAAGATTTAGATTATGGCGCCATTGATAACGCGAACAATAGAGATATGATTGCGGACCATATGTGACCACCTGAGAAATTTAATTTATATATTTCAATGAAATATAACAATTCTACTTACATAAAAAAAATAATTGAAACGTACAGAGGAACGTATGTTAATAGTTATAGAGCTATTGCGTTTATGTGCAAACTCTCACACGTACAGAATCCATACATATATATCTAAACATACATTTAAACATACATTATGGCTACCAATAATAATATTCCTGTTTGGCATAGGAATATGGCATATTGAATAGTTGGATGCCTCGATCAAACACAATTCTGTCACAGAGCATATTGCCGATGGATAAATTTGAAGGTCATGTTAGTATTTTCCTGATGGCTGATTAAAATTGCCTTCATGCAAACTATTTTCCTTCAGAAACACTTGTAATTTGTTGGTAATATTTTAAGTAGAAAACTTCGGTGGTAGCGCAGGTGTGTGACAGACATTTTTTTAAAAAAAATGTGAAATATCCCCTGATGGCAAAACACGGTCAAGCTAAATTCAACAGTTAATCCTAATCTGTTGAATGTTCGCCAATCAACAAATAAATATTATATTCAGACCAATGATCAGATATCTGAGATAAATAGTTTTGGCTCGAGATCATTTCAGAAAAAAAGTTCTAGTTGACTTAACAGTATTAAAAATATATATATTTGAATTTGAGCCAGAACTAGAAGTATTTATGAATTACATAATTAAAGTTATTTTTGCATATGGTCTAGTATATATATATATATATATATATATATATATATATATATATATATATATATATATATATATATTGTCACATGTACGATTTCATTAACCACATAGACGTTAGGCTAAAAAAACCCAAAAGTAGAATCTCAAATTCTAGGCGAAAATTAGTTAGATATAAAAGAAAAATAAATAAATGAATATAGAAATTTAATCCAATGCTTTCGACTTGATTCCTTGATCAGCCATACACTACTTTTCTCTTCACAAATTCTTTTCCCTCTTTATCTACTCTTCCACCCACATGCCAAGGGCCCGTGAACTTTGAAGTGACCCGACGCGAGAATGATCTGTTTCCAAGATTTCGCAGCTATCAGCCGTTTGACCATAAGTGAATTCCAGGCACCATCAGGATCTCCTGCTGCGATTCACGTGATCAGAACATACTAAGCGTGGATTGAACTTTTGGCCATCGCACAAGTACTGAGTGATTTGCGCCCTATCTTCCTGCGTACCCGGTCAAGGACGAAGGGAACCCACGTGACTGTCTTTGAGGACAGCAAAAATCAAAAAAAGGATTTTCAGTTTCCCTCTGACCAGCGGCAGTTGAATGTCGCTGGGCAAAACCGTCAGATTGCCCACCGAGATGAAGAAGACAGCAAAGTCTGTCGACTAGGGGTGAAAGGACTGCTATGGAACTGATCAACCCAACCAAACGCCTGTGCGAAATGCTGTGGACCATCGAATGATTGTGAAAGAAAAGAAATCCAGGAAAATTGCCGGCCGGCCAAAAATATTGTTTTAGCATCAGAACTCTCGCTTCGGCGAATCAGAACTTTGTGTGATAACATCAACTCGACTGAAAGATAAGTTGATTCTCTTGGTTTGATCTGTTTTTATATATGTATGTATTCGCTCGCGCCTTCCATTCTTTAATGATCTCCTTCCCCTTTGTTAAATGAATGTTCTTTTTTTTTCTTTCTTTATTTCTTTATATATATTTATAAATAAATGCTTTATTTTGATATCCATCGTCTTGTGTCTGTTCTTCGTTGATTCGCTTGTGTCGCATACATTTCTGAGTGAAGACCGTGAAAAGATCCCACGTTTTGTTTTTTTTTTTTAAACCTGTGGTTCATCTATATGCTACCAGTTCGTAACAATATATATATATATTTATTAAAGACATTTTTTATGTTTAACGTTGTTATTTATAGATACAAGTATTTAAGCAAATGCTCTGTTTATAATAAACAGTATTAAATAACATTTACCGGCCTGAATGTCCGAGAAATTTTCATAGAAAATATTCGTTCTTTGACAGGATTCGAACCTGCATCCTATACGGAACCGTCATATACTCTGACGTGCCTTGACCCCTCGGCCACAAAGAACCTTACGGTAGACAAGGTCGAATTTACTGTTTATAAACTTCAATCTTCCATGAATCTCGTACATTCATAACTACTCTGGCGTATCGAATGTAAACAAATGACGCCATATGTTGAGAAATGGACAAGGTCCGACAATTTATTTATTAAAGATATTTTTTATGTTTAACGTTGTTATTTATAGATACAAGTATTTAAGCAAATGCTCTGTTTATAATAAACAGTATTAAATAACATTTACCAGCCTGAATGTCCGAGAAATTTTCATAGAAAATATTCGTTCTTTGACAGGATTCGAACCTGCATCCTATACGAAACCGTCATATACGCTGACGTGCCTTGACCGCTCGGCCACAAAGAACCTTACGGCCGGTAAATGTTATTTAATACAGTTTATTATAAACAGAGCATTTGCTTAAATACTTTTATCTATAAATAACAACGTTAAACATAAAAAAATGTCTTTAATAAATAAATTGTCGGACCTTGTCCATTTCTCAACATATATATATATGTGTGTGTGTGTGTGTGTGTGTGTGTGTGTATCTGTGAGTATGTATGTATATATGTGTGTGCGTGTGTATGCATATATATATATATATATATATATATATATATATATATAGATATAGATATAGATATAGATATAGATATGTGTGTGTGCGCGCGCGCGTGTGTGAGCGTGTATGTGTGCGCGCGTATGTGTGCACTTATATCGGCGCGAGTGCGTGTGTATGTGTCTGTGTATGTGTGCGGGCGTATAATATATATACGGACGGAAGTAAAATTGAAATCACCATAGAAAATTCAATGCCGATTTTGAACTGCATGAAATACGCGCTTGCGCGTGTAATATTTTTATCCCAGAACTTCAGAACTTATCGTCAATCATTTAAGGGACGAACATTCATCCCCTTCACCCAATGTCTAAGATTCTCTGACAGGGTTAAGTGGGAGGATATGTTATAGTCATCTTACAGACCATCCCGTACTCCATTTGTTCAATTAGGTGATTGCATAGCAAGTTCATTAAAATATGTTAATTGTGATACCATTTTAGCAACAATGGTGAAAGGAACAGTTCTACACACTTAGACGTGTAACGTGTAATCGAAGAAACAGGAAATTAACTAAGAAGAAAAGAATATCGGATTGTTATGTAATATATCTTTCGTCCTACATGAGAGTGAATGCTGGAAATTCTTTTCCCTGATGCAGAAAAAAAAAACATGAGGCAAAGGAAATGCGGTTCCATAGTAGGATACTGTACTTACCAGTAACGACCATTAAATAACGAAAAAGTATTTAGTGTAATGGAAAGAAAATAGCGCTAGCAAATATACTAAAATTGTTGAAAGTTCTGGTTTGAATAATAAGGGAAAATCATGGAACATTTGAAACACACAGAAACCACTAAAGAGTAACAGATGAAGACAGCGAGTAACCTGACAAATGCATGACAGAAGATCGTGTGGATGTGATAGTTAAATGAAAAATATTTAATCATAGTTACAAAAGGTATAATGATGAGGAAATTCGTGATTGCCCACGTTAAGAAGTGTCACGAACCTTAAATAGAAGGATTGCTTATTTTATGAATATGAACCTATAGAAATCTACATACACAGACTAATAAAAGAAGTAGAATATTTTCTCTAAATATGAACATGAATCTTCATACAAGGACGAATAAACGGAGGAAGTTTTTTTTTCCTACGAATATAAATATGAATCTTAATGCAGCGACTTATCAAAGAGCGAAGATACGTTTTCTGGGATATAAATAAGAATATGAATCTCCATGAACGGAATAATAATTAAAGGCGAAAAATAAGCTTTTCTTCTATGAATATGTATGTATTGTTACATTGACTAATAAGTGAATCTCTTTTTCTGTGAATGTAAATATCCATACATTGAATAACCAAGAAGCACTTTTTCCATGAATATGAATCGGTATTTTTATACTGACTAATAAAAATAGACAAAGCACCTTTTTTAGGAATGTGAATCTTCATCATAGAGCAATACAAGAAGACACAACTCTTTTCTAATGAATCTGTATAAGAATCTTCTTACCTAGACTAATAAAAGATGTTCTCTTTCTATGAATATAATAGGAAATTCATCCACAAAATAATAAGAACTTATTTTTATTAATATAAATTAGCATATAAAATAAATAATAAATGAAATACGTAATTCATAAATATGAATCTTCATACAGATCGATTGAAAGAAGATACTCCTTTTTCATTTATTGTGAATCTCCTTATACATACGAATAAAAATAAACACTTTTTCTATGAATATATGTTTTCATACATAAATTATAAAGGAAGAAAAAGCAGGTTTTGCTTAATATTATAGGAAATTTAATAAGCCCGCAGAGTCGTGGATGGTGAATAAAATGAGACAATTGAATATAGTACAAACATATTTTATACAAGAAACACAATACATAACCATAACGAGATTGATAAAAACGTATTGTTTTTTAGCGGTTGATGGCTAAACATCGGGGACAAAATCCAAATATATATATTAGTTTGAAATAGATGACATATCTGAAAGGTGATCATAGTCTGTCGTATTAGCTGCATGCCCACGTATTATTAAGGTTACCTTGTTGTCAGCATGTCTATTTTTTGAATGGTCAGGAGTCACGTCTCAGCGATCCATATTCTTCTTGGTGTATCCGTTTTGGATTAATGTATGAGACGTTCATTTGTTCCGTGTTTGCGTCGGCGACTTTTTGTTAGCGTTCGTTTACTTATTCGCGCCTAATTTTGAGCTATACCCATTATTGGTTTAATGGACTCTTCGCAATACAAGTAGGAGCCACCTACTAAAGGATGATGGCCTAAATTTTCATATTCTCCCAAAACGCGGGAAAATGCAATTCAGAATTCTGTTGCATATTCCCAAGTTGTAATATGATCATAATGCCGTTCTTTTTATTATAAAATAATTACTTCAATAAACATTTCTAAATGATTACAATTCTTTATTCATAAAAAGAGCATTTTCATCAATTCAGCAGATTAAACGAAAAAGAGAAATCGATACTCACAACCTGCTAGTATAAAAATGTTAATTGGTGTTTACTTGACAATTAATAGTTTAGAGCTCTTCAATAAGAATAATTACCTTGGGTGTGAAATATGACAGTCATTGATATATTACTGTTGATATATCTCGCATTACTATGGCCGATTATTAGTGTATGAGTGTCCCCATTTTTTCGGGACGCATGTAAATTTGTTAATTCATTTTGAATATTTGTGTTATCATGTACACTGTTGTATTTATTATTTAATAAATATTATTTGTCCATTTGTTAAGCTATTGCAGTATTAGCCATAGCAATTAAAATGACATTATTCATTCATGTGTTATTTGTATTTGTTTTCATGCCACAATTTTTTTTATTTATATATTGTATAGTTTAATTACGTTGTACTCATTAATGTTTTATAAATGTGTGGGTTATTAAAAAAGAACGTTTTTGGTGGATATTTCAGTTATACCATATAATCTTTTCATAGTAGCTCGTCACCATGAAGACGATCAAATGGTCAAGGGTAGTTTGAAGTGCACTCTGGTTGATACTTATTTTGACATGATTAGTTTGAAGTGCATTTTAGTTGGACCTTCTTTTGAGAAATGTTTTCTTCAAATGGAAATATTATTTGGGCTATTCCGTGTTGATGTTGTTCATACTTCTTTCATGATCATTTCTTTAAAGTATATACTTCAGTCATGACGATAATTGCTGAACCGGAAAATAGTTCTGCTGTATTGAATTCTCCAATGGATGGCATATAAACAGTTTAATGCAATATCACGGACAAAACTTTCAGATGCTATTGCTGCGAGTGTGTGTGTGTAGGCTGCGTGTATCTGCAATAAAGATCCCCAAACAAAATTGTTCCAAAAATAATGAGTTGACAACAAACTGAAACAAAAACAAGATAGATGCATTTGATTAAAAAGACCAAGATATATATAAGAACTATTTTTAGGCGAAAAAAAGATAAGCGATTATTATGAATGTCTTGAAAAGAAATATCAAACTATGATTCTTAATTATTCCAAGGTAATAAGGATGTTTATGCTATTGTTAATTTAAGTATTCTTGTATGGAAAAGGAGTGTAAACAAATACCTGCAAAAATGCCATTTAGAAGAGTTGATATATTTAATTTAGAGTCTTCGAAGAAAGAATGAGTTTGTATGTGAGAAACTCAGTAAAGTTAGTGTCTAAGTAACGTTCAGGTAAGTTCATGTTATGGTATTATCTTGGGCGAAAACAGTAGCACAAGAATTGGAAGATATCTCGTAGACTTCAATGACTGAATGACGTCGATGGAAGGACGTGACGAAGAGAGTCTTCAACAAAAGGGAAGACTTCATAACAAAAAATTCCCGTACGTTAATATCAGTACAAATAATTTAAGAATTAGTCTTTTACAAACGGTAAATCCTTTTGGTTCAGTCTGGAGAATATGTGTGTCACAGAAGAAAGGATAGACCACATTTTATTGAATCAGTATGAATAAAATTACTGGATATACTTGAGTAGTAATATCCATAAAAATGAATTCAATATATCGACATGTTGACTGCTGTTTATATTTCGATGTCAGATTTAAAAGAAATGGTTATTATATGTCCGAAAATGTCATGAATTATAATAGTCACATCAAAATTTACTTTGTTAATATCTTTACTGTAACTTTGTAATTGGCATCCTCTATGGTAAGATATGATATTAGATGTAGGGCGTAACCAGCTAAAAAAAAACTCTTTAAAAGGACCAGCATTTGCTTTGTTAGTATTCATAAAATTTGTACAATTATTTTACAGTTTTATAATTCAAATGTACACGGATTGATGTCGCTAACATTACCACACTGTAATTTCGGATTTGAAGTCAGTGAATGGCTGTTGGTTAAGCAACTGGCATCACTTCACTGGGAAATACTCGTTTATCGAACAGATTCCTCAATATCAGCAAGTACATTATTTACAATGCTTAGAAATCAGAATTGGTTCCATTGTTTAGCTATAAAACCACTTCCCTCTAAATCCAGTTTGCTTTAATACAAACTCTTTGATTTTAGCATCCAAAACTGGAGTTTCTCTTTTAATGTTTTTTTTTTTTTTTTTTTTTGTTATGGCTTATGCATCTTTGATATTTTTCCTTTATGGTTTTATCTTGATCCAGTAATTCGTAACTTAAGTTAATATTATTTTCAAAAATCCTCTTCGAATCAATAAGAGCCTTAACACAATTTAGTCTAAAAGGTAATCCATGGGGAAATAGACAATGAATTATAATTATTTTATTTTTATTTTTGTATTTTAGACTCGTGTTCGGATTTATTTCACTAACGGTCAGGACAGGAAAAAAATATTTTTTAATAATACATACATACATATATATATATATATATATATATATATATATATATATATATATATATATATATATATATTGAACGCAACTTAAAATCAATATTATCTTCTCTAAACGGTGAATAATAAATACTTTAATTATATATTTAGGCATACAAGTCCAGCATCAGTCTCAATGAATTGTGAAGGCAAAAATTAATTTTATTTATGTTTCATCAAACGTGTCTGTAATAGCCATATTGAATTGTGAAGGCAAAATTATCTTGTATAACTTTGGACGCCATGTTGATTTTATAATAATTTCACTGAATCTGTGAGGGGCAGAAAGATTTTATATACAGTTTTGGCGACATGTATTTCGGTTTAAAAAAAAAGTATACTCGGAGATATTTTCATTTATATAAATTCTTTTAATTATATTTCGGTCTCCTCCAAATCCACGATTATTTCACTAAACAGTGAAAGTAAAAATTAATTTTAATGTATAATTTTGGGACACAGGTATCTATATTAATTTCACTGTATGAGTGAAGTAAGTCAGAATTATTTTTATGTATATTTTTGGACAACTCGTTTTCGGATAACTTCAATGAATGGTGAAAGCAGATATTATCTGCAATGTAATTTTCATATATAAAAGCAGTTAATTATTTGGACATATCTCTTCTAATATAAAGGAGAACGATTCAGTAAATATTCTCTCTCTCTCTCTCTCTCTCTCTCTCCATGATTTCATGTCTAATTCTGCCTCGATCTTTTAAAAATTCTGCGGCGTCAGGCCAACAAAATTGCTTCATGCTTTCAAATATATATATATATATATATATATATATATATATATATATATATATATATATATATATATATACATAATACATACATTTTGTTTATCGAAATTGTGTTATAGATTAATAATGGAAGAAGAAAGAGATTTTGCATAATATTATGGGAAATTTAATAACCTAGCAGACAGATTCGTGGCTTCATGAACAATGTGAGACAATTAAAACATTGTAAAAATCTACTTTATACAAGAAACCCGATACGTAACTATAAAGAGAATAGTTGGATTGCTAAAAACGTATTCTTTTTGTGGTTAAAGTCAAAGGATCGGTGAAGAAATCCAAATACATAGCTGTTTGAAATACATGACACATATCTGAAAGATCCTCATATTTTGAACTATTACCTGCATGTCCTCGTATTAGGCAGGTTAAGTTGTAGTCGGTATGAGTGTCTGTTGACAAATCTGAAGACACGTCTCATCTCTCCATATTCTTCTTGGCATCTCTTACTTGGAGTAAGCTAAAACAAGTTCAATCTCACCGTGTTTTATTCGGCATCTTTTTGTTTGCGATCGGAATCTTATTCCTCGTCTAATTTTGTGCTATACCAATTATATGTTTAAAATATTCACCTTCTTGTCACCAGAAGCCATCTACCAAACGTAGATCACCTATATTTTTTACAATAATAGTATAGTTTCATACACAGAAAACAAAATGATTTTTTTATCTGTTAGTGTGAATCTTCGTAAACAGACTATTGAAAGAAGAGGATATATATATATATATATATATATATATATATATATATATATATATATATATATATATATATATATATATATATATATATGTGTGTGTGTGTGTGTGTGTGTGTATGTATCTTCATAAAGTAAATAATACACTTGTTTTTGAATATGAATCTTCATGCATACAAATATAAAAGATTTGAAAGTCTTTTCTAGGAATATGAACCTTCATCCACAAACCAATAAACAAAGCAAAAAAAAAAAACAACCTTTTTCCACGAATCTGAATATAAACCTTCATGAACGGACTAATAAATTTAAAGAAACCCTTTTTCTCTGAATATAAATCTTCATGAACATTTTAATAACAATGAAGTTCTTTTTCTATGGACGTGAATCTTGACACACAGACTAATAAAAAAAATGTTTTTTCCATGAATATGGATATGAAATTTCCTACACAGACTAATGATGAAAAAAGTTATTTTTCTAGTAAAACGAATATTTGTGTTCATACACCGAATAATATAAGAAGAATCTATTTCTCTATTAATACAAAATGTCACACACAGGCTAATAAAAAAGGACCGAGCTCTTTATCTACGCATATGAATATATATCTTCTCATACATACTAATAAAATGGTATCTCATTTTCTATGAATATGAATACACATACACAGACGAAATTAAGTGCATGTGCGAATATATAACACAATACGCACATAATTAGATGTGTAGAATGTATATGTGTATGAACAATTATCTCCTTGCGTGTCTGAGTCCATAATAATATGTTTGTAACTGCCAGTACGCATGTAAGTCTTAATTAACGTATATTTCTTTGATATTCTTCTATTATTTATTTTTCTGTGCGTTTTCAAAAGAAATATCAGGTCAGTAAGAAAATCACCCAAACGAATGCTTGCTCCCCTCTAATTGTATTCTAGTTTTCTCATTAATATTGCTCTAATCCGTCCAATTAGCTATCAAGAAGCAATTCAGGAAAAGCTACTTCCAAATGACGCGACATCATGCAGTTATTAAAGAAATGTTTACTGAAGCTTTCCATCGTTGATGATTCGCACCGCATTGCAATTACAATCAGAATATCATTGTTGCGCAGCATCGTGTGAAGAGATGGGAAAAGACTATAAGGAGATACCGCAGATACATTGGCTTCAAATCGGACATTTGTAAATTGTCAAGTAAAGGAGTATTTTCTCCTTCTCCTCCATCCGTGACTCCCTTTTTACCGATGGACACTAGTGAGTCGGGATCCAAGGACGAGAATCATCACAGATAGTCTAGCATATAAGTAGCCACAGGCATATGGGCTCAATCTTCTGCCACACACAAATCAGTCTTTCGTTCGGTTTTTTTTCTTTTGAGATTTCTTAAATGTATGTTAAGAAATCATCCCTCATTTTACCAGGAAGTGTTTGATTTATCAGACCATCCTCCATTTCGCTCCTTCATTTATTTTCATGACGTTTTCATGCTATAAAAATTACTAGATATGACTGTAATTTGTGTTCTAATGGTTACTTCTCTCGCATTTCACTTCTGTGAAACATTCTTGTGACTTTCTGCTTTCCACGTTAACTACGACCTTCTAAAAGTTAAAGGCAACACCAATTGATATCTGTGTCTTTATGTATCTTGTTTTTATTTTCCATCTTAATCTTTAATGTTTTATCAATTCCTTTCACTCTCAGTAGTACCACTAGCGTTATAGTGGCATTATCGCCTTGCTTGATGTAACCAAAATCTACTCATATGTCGGTTTTTATATGCATATGTATTTCTCTTCTATCACCGTCGATATAGAATCAATAAACCGCATTGTATTAAGTACACTTAAAAGAAAGTATAATATTTTGAAGTATATTTTTTGTTTTGCTTTTCATAATATAAATGGCGTGCTACAATAAACGCGTTTATCTTTTCGAGCACCATGACAATTATATCGGTCGCGCGCAAATAGAAAAAAAAAACGAAGGGCTCAGTTGAACGAGGAAATATTTTCTCACCAAAATCATCAATCCTATCCTGTAGTCGACAGGAGATAAAAGTGCACAGAACCTTTGCCTCCTTTCAACTACTGTGCAGAATTTTTCTTCCTACCTAATTCATCGCTTTTACTTTTAGCTTTTATTCAAGCATGTAATACACTCATTAATCACATCACACCTTGTCTAAAAACCACAAATAAAATCACATAATTTGCAACAATTTAGCATTTGGCGTTTAGCTTGACCTAGTTATACGATTTCACAGACACCAAATATAACATCGCTGTCTGGGCGGGTAGCATCATAACGGCTGAAGAAAAGTCTTGCAGTGACAGAGATATGTTATTTTGCACACTAGTGTTTTTATTAACGGTATTTATTTTACTAATCATTTTGCATACGATTTTGAGGTTCGGGAAATTCTATGTGATGTAATTATTAGCAAGATTGTCTTGTTAGATCAATTATGACTAATTAGTGAGTCAGATCCTCTGTAGAATCCTCACACATTCAGCCTTGTGCCACATATAAAGATGCGGTTAGAAAGTCATTTAGGCATCTCGACGTGGCGTATCTCATTAGAAAATTAAGACTGATCAGTGAGTTATACACTCACTGGGTGCCCTAGGCATTTGGCTTTGTGTCACATCTAAGCTACGGTTGAAAAATCACCTCGTAAGTGTGAGGTTATCGCTCCTACAGTCACCGTTTATTGATGTGTTAGAGTTTAGCATGGTACTTCTGTATATTTTGCAAAGTGTCAATAAAATTATGGATCTTCGTTTTATTTCTGTCATTTTATAGTCCAGATTTCATGAGTTCCATCGATTTCCTTAGTCGCTGGTAGCCCTGGGAAAATGATGAATCTATTTCCCCCCAAGGTATAGGTTAAATTTTCCGTTTTGTTTATGGAAAATTAATTGTTATCCTCAAAAGATGGTTCTATGTGTCTTGCAAGAAAGCCCATCCTTGAGATCTATAAATCAACCATTCGCCCTTGCAAGGAATACTGCTGCTATGTATGGTCTGCAGCCCGCCCGTTTCGTCCCAAAGTCCTCGACAAAATGCAGAAACAGATATTCAATGTGTTGACCCTGTTCTGGTATCTCGCCTACTGCCACTTTCTCAGATGTGTCGCCGTTTTCTACAAGTAATTTCACGTTAGCTTCTCCGACGAACTACTTTCGCTGTTTCCCCAACTGCATGAATTAAAGCGTACAACTAGGTTGGTGTCTCAGTCCCACCATTTCAGTGCCGAAACTGTTAAATGTAGCTGTCTCTTATACTCAAATAGCTTCATTTCGCACTTCCCGTCTGTGCAACTCTCTTCCTCTTACTTCCAACCCTTATAGCTATAATCTTCAATTATTCAAATGCAATGTCAATCGACACCTTCAGAGGTTATGACCTATTCACCGTCCTTCTCTTCATCCTTTCTTCTATCACCACTCTTTACTCTTGCTCCCATTCTCGATAACCCCTTGAGTGCTAATAGCACTCCAATCACTTTTGGGTGAAATGCTTAAAAATTTGGTTATGCCATATTCACCGTTAAAATTTAAGTAATTCTCAAAATATATTCTAAAGGTTTCGGCTTTAAATAACCTACATAGTGTTGATAAACCCTAAAGAACAATTGATAGAAATCGTCGCTGGTATTTTCATGATTACATGGGCCTTTTTTCAACCTTCGCTTTTAATACCTGTTATTTTTTAGTCCACAATTAAAACCTTTTTCTCTCCATTCCTTTCGCCATTCAATTCCACTCGAGCTGCTATACTGCTTCCATGTGGCTTTCCAACATTTGCATTTGTATTCTACATGATAATTTATTCTTGCGACTGCAATGGCATTTATTATTAACTTCTCTGTTGTTAAAAGCATGTTTTCATTATTTCTGTCCTGCTCATATGCTACTATGATGGCGTTACAAATGATATTTCTTTAAGTTCTATTAGAAGAACAGTGCCTAAACGTTTTCTCCCAGGAAAATGCCCTTTTGATTTAATCGCAATGTAATCCGACTCTGCATTTATTTCTCATCTGAACGTGAATATCTGAATTAAAATTTGCCTCTTCCATAATGGCAAATACGATCTTCCAAAAATTATTCATTTATTCAGATATGGCATTTCGCTCCGCTGTAATAATAACTCACCTATATCTCGCAAGGCAAAGTAGTGCAATGGTTTGCCGATTCAAAGTAGTGAAATGGTTTGCCGATTCAAAGTAGTGCATTGTTTGCCGATACCTCCTCTCAGAAGTTAAATTGGCTGCAGGTTGTTTGAATTCAAATTTCTAGACTGTTTATGTTAAGGATATCATGTACCGAGCGTGTGAGCAACGATGAGATCTTAGAGGTGTTGCAAAGAAGGAGGAGGGTTATACTTAATATCAGGAAGATGCAGCTGAAGTTTCTGGGACACATGATGAGGAAGGAGTACGAGAAGATTCTGATACTCAAGAGAGACAAGGGAAAACAACTCGTGACATACCTGGCGGATTAAGTGGATGACTCAACGAGGTCTGGGGATGAAGCAGAGGGAAGAGATTTGTGAGTACTGCCAGGGATACAAGGAGGTGAAGAGCCATGATTGCCTACGTCTTGAAAGTACTTGGCACATAAAAAGAAGAAAGAGATACTGTTTGTTAACAAGGCCATAGGGCCCTGTCTATCCTCCTATTTAACCAACGCTGTGAGGACGAGACGGATTCATACCTTTCCAAAGGGTATTAGAACGTAAATAAAATTCAATGAATTCGAGTTATCCACCATGCTTCCTTAATTACATTTTAAAAAATAGTATGAAAATACATTGATTTTCGAGGCACGAAATAAACCGGCTGAATGTTTTTCCATTTTTTACTTTTCAAATAGTACCCTGTCTGCGTAAATTTAAAAGAATATTCTTCTACTGTGCACGAAAGAGAATATCTGAACACCTTGTTTTGTTTCCTCCTCATATATCTCCAAATCTTCTTCTTTTCTATGTTCCGTATTATTTCAGATAGGCACAAAAGTTTTCTATCATTTGTTTGAAGCTCATAGCAATAGTAGCATTTTCTTACTAATCCTTCAACTCATTGTTCTGCCATGCATTTACACAAGTTCATACTTAGAGCTCTTTGTTAGAACAACCGCAGTCTTTCCACAAGTGTCATATTCATCAGTAATGCAACTGTTCAGCGTTCACTGCCATATAGGCGAATTAATATTACATAGCATTTCAGAACACAGTTATAAGTTTGAAACGAAAATTTCATGTCTCTTATTACTCTATTTTATCTTAGTAAAGCATATTTGATATTCCATGAATTTCGGTATCTATTAATCCACTTCCAAAATATATAAACTAATCTACACTAAGGGCAACATGTTTGAGATTACACTACGTTTCTTTAAAAAAAATCGCATAAATTTTTGTATATTTAAAGTAAAAGGTGCAGTTTCAGTGTCTATATTGTATTTGATTATATTTTCAGTGTTTCTCCAGGCTCCTCTTGATGCAGAATGTTCAAATTTGGATTCGTCTGTCCCCAATACATTTTACTATATTTTGTATGAGAAATATTATATTTTGTTTTTCGCCAGTAACACCTCATCAAACACCTTTGAGATTGGTAAAACCGCCAGATTTGATTGAGTAGAAGGAGATCATGAAAGAAAAACTTATATAATTCGATTTTGCAAAGACGTGATATACCATCTGCTTTGCACTTAATTTGGAAAAAAAATGACATCCCAACATGACAGCGACCTAAAAAAAAAAAAAAAAAAAAAAAAAAACTTATGTTAAAATTAAATCGAGTGAAAAAAAAAGTTAGAATATTTTCAAAATTACGGCTTGGCCGCCACAATATCCTGATTCTCCCATTGAATTAGAATGCAATGAATTAGATAGAAGAGTTCGAATACAATGTCCAAAGAGTGAGTGTTAGCTTTTCAGTGTTTAAGGGACGCTTGGGAATGTCTGTCTTCTAAAATATTGGAAGGAATGCGAAACATTTATAAAGCAGTAATTAAGGCTGGTGTTTGCTTTATTGACGAAAACAAAACATGGTGCTGTTGTATGATAATTTTCATATAGTTAATTACTTATTTTGAACAAAATAAAGTAAGTATATTGGAGTTACTGATGTTTGATCTTTTACTTTTAAAATATTCAAAAATATCTCATTTTGCAAGTCATTTTTAAAGGAATGCGGTGTGAGCCCAAACTTTTTTTTCCTGAAGTTTAGTTTCGATTACACAACACCAAATCACGTTTAAAATCTTGCAGAAAACCATATATTCTGTCTTTTACAAATGATGCGTATTCCTTTATTCCTCCTTTCCTATGATAAAAGTGGAGCTCATGTAGTTATCATTTGTGGTCTTATCTCATGTTGTTAAAATTTTGTCCACATATACAAATTTTGATAAAATTTTCAGTTCTCGCAAGAAACTCAATGAATATTATCGCTACAAAACAGCTTCATCATCAAATTACGTTTGAATACTTTCTTTCTCTGAATAAACTTTTTAATATATCAATTTAAGAAGCTGCTGAATCCTTGAGATACAAGCGAACAGAACCTACAGATTTATTTGTTATCATTCCATTAACATACCCCAAGAACAAATAAATATTCAACTGCAAAATGCATAATAGAAAACGCCTGAATGCCTGATTTCACAAAATTCGAACCATCCGTTATCTCTTTCGTTTACACTAACAATACACACGTCTAATTTTCTCAGAGATGGACTGTATACTTTCTTCTATAGGACTAATAAATTAGCGCTGAGAGTAATTAAAAATTGTAAAAATCATGATTGGTTAATACTAGAGATATTTGCGACAGAGCCGAGTGCAAAAACAAAAAGTAATATAAAATTATCAGTAGACATTTCTTTGGTCGTTTTCTTCGAAACAATTCATTTGTCATTATTGACGTATACGACACTCTTGCTTTAAATCATTTAACGTTTAATGTCTAAAACGATTCTACTTTCAATTTCAAGCAAACATAATTTACTCGATGACTTCAAATATCTACAAATGAGTAAAACATTACTTTCCTATACAAGTTTATTTTAAATACAGTCTCTTTTAAATATATTACATGCAAGATAATTTTGCAATACTGTACCCAATACATTATGTATAAGTTTTACCTATATTTAGAAAGTTTTGTAGTTTGTGTATCATCAACACAAATAATAATGAAATTATGTGCATACAGAGAGGCATATGTGTGAGATAGATAGATAGATTGATAGATTCTAACAGACTGATATATTTAGAGGGCTATGTCAATACATACATATATAGTTAGATATATACACACACACACACATATATATATATATGTGTATATATATATATATACACACAGATAGATAGATAGAGAGAGATAGAGAGAGAGAGATTTAAACAGATTGATACAATTAGAAAGTAATCTTGATAGGTATATAGTTTGATATACTAATATGAAAATAGTGAAATAGAAAAAAGATAGCTTATACAGACATATATTTAGAGGGCTATATCGATAGATATATAGTTAGATATATACATAGAAAAAGACATAGATAGATAGATAGATAGATAGATAGATAGATAGATAGATAGATAGATAGATAGATGTGTATGCGTTTGCCTATGTGTCTTTGTGTTAATTTTCAGATATAACTAAAAAACTATATATATAAACGTACAATATGTATAAAGGGAACAGGTAAACTGATATTTGTATTAGCCGGGATGAATTGTAATTTAGTGGAATTTATCAAGATATTTGCTTAGGTAAAGACTATCAGAGGACGACACGCGATAGCCACGTTTTTCCTTTTAGTGTTTATATATATATATATATATATATATATATATATATATATATATATATATATATATATATATATATATATATATATATATATATATATAATCATAATAAAGGATAAACAATAAACACTCACGTTGTCTTTGTGTAAACAACGAACGTGAGTGTTTGTTGTGACTCGCTGTCATTTGTCTCTAGTTCCTTATGCTATTTTTTTTTTTCGAAATTTCCTTTTATTGTACATTTTTCTTTGTTAATTTTAAGTCTTCCTTGAAGCCTGAAGAGCGGGAGCGAAACCGTTTGCTTTGCCCGTTTTAATATGTCTCGTAATATTAAATTTTATACTTTTATTTCGATCATTAAATTTTGTATCTACAAAAATCTTTAAATTTAAATATATATATATATATATATATATATATATATATATATATATATATATATATATATATATATATACATATATACATCCAGATAGATAGATAGATAGATAGACATCCAGATAGATAGATAGATAGATAGATATGTAATCAACTGAATATATTTACCAAGAATTGTTCAAACCATTGCATTGAATAATTCGACTCTTGGGGACATTTTATGCAGTTTAATACAAATATTTCATCGCCGTTTTAACTCGGGGAAATAAACCTAATACTCTCGACTACTGCCCAGGCAGATAACCATCTGATCAATCTAATGGCATTTCAAAACGATTCTAGATCATGATTGCAATCAAATTTCTAAACAGTCATTATACGTCCCATCCTCAATTTACAACAGTAAAATCATTGGTCGATCTTTCTAAGACTCGCCCCACGCAGTCAAACTCAAGTATGAGGTATATAGCACTGTGATTACATATTAACATCGACACAGTCCTGAGGCGATGTGCAATTACTCGATTAATTAGTGGCTTTTGAACCTGACAATTAAGACAATGAAAACTGGGTTGGACGATTAAACTGTGGTGGTGTGCGCGAATCACCAGCCGACTGAATGTCTGAAATCGATTGCGTACCCTGATCACGTAATTATTCCAGGAGGCGCGATTTATTTACCGTCCAATTAAATTTGATCCGGACACACAGCCGCTATAAAACTCGAGCCGATGCCGCCCGTAAAATGACTACACGCACATATTCCGGCATTCAAAGTAAGCCAAGTTGCGTAAACGCTAATTCTGATCCAGTATGCAAGCTAATAGACGTATGATTGCTTCTCTAAATGCATCTCTGTAATTTTGAGTGCGGCTTATCAGTTATTGCTATGATGGAAATCATGTTCGTTTTCTAGATTAAATATAACATTAAGCGACGAAATATTGGATAACATGAAGTAATACAAATGCTGATGCAGTTGTAAGAGCATATTGATCCGAACACTTTCTTGGGTTGGACTTAACAGAATTGTGTTAATTCGGTGTCGCTGCGGGCAATTTAGTCATATCCGCAAAACGTAACAATTGCGTTTAGGTCTGCTGTAACTGTGGACCACTGGAATATCTTCAAAATCTGCAAGTATTCCTGGAACCAAATGCATATCTGCAATATTCGATAGTGCATTTGGGTTGCCATGCAGAAAAGTATATTTCGTAAAATGGAGACCTTGCCTATATAAATTCGTGTATTTGTTTTGCAATTAATTTTCCGTCTGTCGCACTTCTTATGTCAGATAAAAATTTCCGCATGTCTGAAACCACTACTGATCCAATACCAGCGTTTTATACAGTCGACTGAAAAGACAAGATTCAAGCCCCCAATTCTTACATTCTATATATGGAATTTACCACATACATGAATAGACTACAAATTTGGCTACTTTCATGAGGCCTCATGGTAACATACATACACCGTTTAATGGTGAATTCTTGCGATTTAAGTGATCCTTATTAACCGGCAGCTTTATGTCAATAATGACAGCTTCTTGGTTGATGAACCGAACCCTCATAGAAGATGTGTATTATGAACGATTATTCTAAATTAAAAAAAAAATGGGTTTCACTAACTTTGAATCAGCAACAAAGTAGAAATGCTTTAGTTTTATAAATATGGAACTTCTTTAATCATATAATACTTTATATTTCCAAGAGTCATATATTGGCCATAATTGAGGTTATACTAACCATACACGCAAGCCGCAACACCGGGGGCACTATTGTGGCTGCCACAGGCAGATCACCGGTGGGCCTCTAGCGGTCCGCCAGTAGTAACATTACCAAGAGAAATACGCCGGGGGGTCTGACAGCTGACCACCAGCGGTAAACGCTAGTGACATGGCAACCAGTTGTAGATTGTTGGCTTTCGTGTTGGGAATTGATATGTACTTTTCCCGTCTACGAATACTTTTACTAAGAGAGTACATGATACTTGTTTGAGCAATACGCAAGTTAAAGATTAACTTTGAAAAAAATATCAGATTTGCTGAAAAATATAATGATATTTTTCAGTCATTTAGTCGGAGCAAAACTTAATGCATCTTCTGCAATCATTTCATATTATTACAGAAGAATTTGCAAATAATGTAATCCCGATGAAATGTTTAAATTCGAATAGAGAAGGACGGGTCTTAAAGAATAAAAATAATCTTATTTTACAATAGTAAATCAAAATTCTTAATATCGTTTCAACAGTATAAGTTGGATACTGATATGAGGTTTTTACATAGATTCATAATTTATTTTAATACTTGTTTTTTTTTATTAATAGCTCTGATGACTCACTTATCAATGCATTTTGTTTCATTGTTTACAACCTCCTGCCAATAATCCACTAAGACAATGTCTCGATAACAGAAATTAGTAGGCTTTGACTGGCAAAATATGCCACGCCACGTATTAAGCCCCAAAATGTTGTTGAATAAAACAACCATCCAATTGTTAAAATACGACCACAAAAACAACAAGAATAAATGGGCTAAAAAGGAAGTATATGCTGTATGGGGTACAACTTCTGAAATGACCTATGTAAATACACGTTTGAACAGGTAAACCGCGTGGTGTCAAGCATTGTCATGCTGCTTGATTACATTGTATCTCTGGTCATGTCCTTCCAGCTGAATTATCTCTTTTATCACGTTCATTGGTTCAGGATACTGCTTAGCATTGACCGGTTGGTTGTTTTTAAGCATTTCGTTACCGTTCACAGTAAAAGTTTTTTTTCCAGCAGCATTGGCAGCATTGTGATCTTGAATAAAAATTAAAGAAATGTTGTCGAACATACTTATTCTTGTCTGTCTGACATTCAAACTCAGGATGGTGTCTTGTCTGAAATAGAATTTCAGTAACGTTAGACCGGCGTTTCACAGTATGAACTGAGTAAGTAAAAGGCAAATAAAAAAATATAGCAAAAAAAGAACATAATTCGAAATCATTCAGAGAAGATCATAAAAAAAAACGAAGCAATATATGTAAGACGCTAATAAGTAATGAGTCACAATCTGTAGTATGTTGATACATAGCTTCAGTAAAATGATATGACGCTATGTTCCTTCGGCCGGTCGTAAAAGAACTTTTTATTTTCTGTTTCACTTAGTCGAAATTATTTCCTACTAATAAGTATTATTTGGTTGTTACATCTAAAAAGATGATCGCGGAAATTATCTTCTGGACCTTTAGTTGGCCTTCAGCCAGTTAAGTGATATATGTGATAAAAGCTTGGATGATCCTGTCTCCTTCTATTCATGGCTGACAAATACTTATGTAATTATTTCAGTTTTATCCCACACAGCAAATGGGTACAAAGCCAAAACATTAAAATGAAAACTCGTCGTCATGATCTTGACTTTTCAGTTCGAAATTTTAATAAAGATGTCACGCATGGAATCAAAACTATTCAGAAATATCTAAACTTAATGAAATAGTTTCGCGAATCAGATAAATGATAAAATTATCTTTGAGCGAAGAAAGCGTGTATTTTTCGGCGAAGCCCATATATCCTCGAAATGTTTGAACTGGCATTATAGAAAAATAAAGAAAAGTAACAGATACGTAAAACTATATCGATTTACTTTCAACACCTGCAACAAGTAAAATGGATATCACATTGTCATACAGGGACAAAAAAATGAGTAACTTTCAACACCAAGTTTCGACTCTAACACCGCCTGCTGTATAAATAGCGTTGTGACGCTACTGACTACAGTGATTACTGAGTGTCTATTGAGTGGAACTCTCCAGTGGAATTAGTGTGAATTTTTGTGCGTCGATTGTTTGCGTTTTGATTTAGGATTTACCAGACGTTAAACCGAGCCGCGCTACAATTAAGATATTCAATGAAATAGTTAATTTGTCATTGATTGACTTTTAATACTTTGTTTTTGTTTATTTGCGTTTGTAATCAAATATTGTTTTATTTAACATTGAAGTTTGAGTTATGCTTAATTATTTAAGGCCACCGTACGTAACAAAACGCATGTAACACGAAAAGAAAATAATGATAGAATCAAGACGTTAACATTCCATATTAGCTCAAATAAAAGTTTAACAATGGAAATAAACTTAACAACAAGGTTTTCTGAATTTCAACCTACAGCTGCAATGAATATTGGAATATTTCCTTATAAGGAAACGGCTATTTAGAGATGACCAGAACAGCTACTTGACATTGATCCCAGTCAAATGGCCAGAGAATGAAGAAAAGTGTATTTAACTAGCAATGACTGTTGGATCAATGAATGTCAAACGTTCCTTATCAGTAAACGTTTAATGCTTCCATCAACATTATTGCTTATATAAATAGTTCATGGTATAATTTCTTTCTCATATAGAAGTTTATATGACATATATCAATAAAACGGAGTACAAATGTGTTGTGTATGATACACCTAATTTACATAAGCGGACTACCGACCATATAAATATGGGTTGGTACCGGAAGACGGGGAAGATAGTAGAGATTAAGAAATTGAATCCAGAGACTCTGCCCGACTGCGATTTAGTCAACCCATTATGCAGGAACAGTCTTCCCAAGAATATACCAAACTAACTGTAAATATTGTGTACCTATTCTTTGTTTCAATACATTTTGTTAACGTACATTTTGTGTTGTATTATTCCATGCTTATTTAAGCTTCAACAAAATGTAAAAAAGACAAACATGGAAATAAGATATTAATATTTATCAAATATTAGTGGAAAATTATGCAAAGGGAACGTATAAGCAGAGATGAAATCATTGGTTAAGCAATGTCTGATATTGCATAGATTTTAAAATGACACGTACTTGGTTCTAATATCCGATGATATCAACAGCATTCTAGATTACTCATCGCCACTGAGTTTATCAATTGCTGTTAACTTCTATGTTTGACTTTACAAATGTAGTAACTGTTTTATCGAGTTCACTCTAAGCAAGTCAGTAAAGCCACAAAGTCACAAGGGGTTAGGGGGCGTGGAATAATAAGAATATAGAGATATTACCAAGGACCGAGACCAAAAGAAGATTAATCAGAAGAACAGCAAACAATGATTGGCATTGCCTTTACATTCTTGAGGATTATAATTGAGTGGAAAGCACGGAATCGAAAGAGAATTCCACGAGCATGAGGTGCGAGAAAAGAAATGTTATAACAGAACTTGCGGTTACATCTTGCCAACTCGACTAAGATGACGAGACCTTCTTACCAGTCTAACACAGCACTTAAATACACAAAGACTGTATGTCGTAATGAAAAGCTCGTCACCAAACAGTTGCATTGAAAGAATTTATAGAAAAGACACAGACAAATTTACGGCGATGGGAAACTGACTGAAGCCAAGATGCCAGATCAAGACCAATAATATTGATGATTCGTCTTTGGATTTTATCAAAGATGTCTATATATATAAGCAAGAGCAACACAATGTGGCTGCAATATTATAAGCATGGACGAATGGTAGACTTAGAGATTTGTAAAAATTGGAACAACAGATGAGCATTTCCTACAAGCAAGAAATCAAGAGGCAGCAAGGCATTTATTAGACATTTATAGGAAACAGGAGCCAGTCCAGGGGCACGAATCTTAAGGATTATCAGAGGGATGTCGTCATGTCCACATGCCATGTGTGGATCTGCATATTTTGACTAATTATCCTTGTAAAATATAGATGGTTGAGTTTCGGATTTTCTTTTCGTGGATTAAATGCTAAACTTGACTGAATAATAAGGTAGAAAGCCTTTTTATTTTCACCGTAGCAGAAATTGTCGAGAAGAGATTGATTCTTAACTTCCCAAGTGTATTTTCTCTAAAATGAATGTACTAACTAGACTGGAAATAGAAAACAAATTTACGATTTTGAGACTCCAAACGTGACGTCCGTCTGTCGCGTCAGTCGTGTTGTCTCGCCATGTGACGACCAACTGGCTTGGTATCGGTCGCGGCACCCAAATGTGACGTTCTAACCTTTTGATGATTCGGGTGGGAATCTGGTTAGATTTGATATCAGCCCCGTCGTTCCCAACTCGCTTCCAACGCCTGGTTACCAAAGTAACTGCATTGATCCCCAGTCTGCCTACCCACGTTGTGAATTGATCTTAAGCAGCCGAGATCAATCAGTAGTTGGGACCGTAATGCAAATCGGGTTCAACGGGGGTGACACCACACAAATATGCATAAAAGAAAACAAAATGAAAATTCAAAAGTTCAAGATATGAAAGAAAAAGATAACAAACTTTATGTCTAGTTGTTCGATACATAGGACTGCGTCTATCTCCCGACCCGTTCTATGGATTGTGACACGTTGTTTTCCGTTATGCGAGATTTAACGCTTCAAGTTGTTTGCTCTTTAAGAAATTGGTTTTTGGTGTGTCTTCAGGCGAAAGTCGAAAAACTTATTTTGGTGGTATAGATCTAAGTCGCTCTTCAAAATAACTTGTTCTTGAATTGAAGAAGAGTTCGGAATGTGCGTGAATCTTTTAAGTCAGCTATCTGCGAGGCTTGCTTCAACTGGAGACTGGCTCTGGGAACTGTCTCGAACTCAACTGAAACTGAACTGGAACTGAACTGATTTCTGCTCGTTGTGGCTTCGCTTATATGGACGCCGACCAAAACCGGGGTGGGTCTGTCGGGGGTTCCTCGATAATTCTAAATACGTATCCACCTCTTTTATTTCTGGTTTGGAATTTCCCACTCTTTTCCATTTTTGGGAGTCTTTTCTTACTCCCACCTTCTCACCATACTTCAGAGGGGCGTTAGCTGCCCTCCCCACTTCTTCGTAGCAGCTTCTCCTACCTACCCTCTGGATGTGCGGCTACAGACTCCTTCGTGCGTCACGTGATCACCACTCGACCAATGATGTCCCAGTCGGACGTGGACGAATCCGCGGCTTTGTTTCAGGAAAAAAAAATATCTTGCTTAACTTAAAAAAATTATCTTTTTTTTTTTTTTTCCTTTTACTTCCTCCTAATCGCAGTTATCATTTCCCCTAGCAACAATGCGGTGGTAATAACTCTTGTTCTACACCTGGTCTTCGTCAATTATTTTATCGCTAATTATCAGAATGGGTGGTCTTCTCAACACGGCCAAACGTCGCCCCAAAAAGAAACATTTCTAAGTTCCCATTCATTCTTTGGCGAACATTTCTTGATAACATAATTTTATTATCGCAGGCATAAAGATGTTCCGTCGAAAGAAGTCGGTCAGTGGACAATCGTGTGTGGCTTTGATACAATTAATTTTTCATATCTATCCAAAGTCCTTTTAGTTACCTGTTTTTCGTCACTTATCGAAATAACATTTTCATTTGGATTTTTCTTTGGCCAGTCGGTCTGTAGTTGATAATCAGATACCTTCCCGTACCAACAGTTTGTTTACATATCCCTAGATAACACAGCCGTCATAAAACATATCTGATTCTTTTTTCCTTTTTTTTTACTCAGAATTTCCCTGTCATTGTAATGACACTCTTTCGCCATTTGTTACTTATCAAAATATCCTTTATCCATTGTCTCTTAGCCTAGTGTGTGTTCTGCTTATCATCCACGTTTTAGGTCTCGACTCTCGTTTTGCCTTCTTTTCTTTCTTTTCTTTTTCTGCCTCGATAAATGGTGCCACACATATATTTAAACTCACAGCTGATTATTCGGTAATGCCTACATCATTAATGAACAAGGGAAAGAAAGACATGTAAGAGTAGACTGCTTTATTTTGTAATATTACTGACGACTTAATGAATATCCTGAGAAATTAGGCAGACGAATACGCAAAGATATTGATCTGAATTTATTATAGTTTTTAGCAATTTTAATTGATGTCTAGGTTTAAAATAAAATGTCATTGTACGCTGATTATATGCGTTAGCAACTATATTATTTTTGGCGTAGGTTTATTATCCTTATTTTCTGTTATTAACCATTAGTTGTAGGGAGAAAAGACGTATTCATAAATTTCCATGGGTATTTCTTCGAAAGACAAATCAACGGCTTTGGTGGGATTTTTAAGTAATCACGACTATTCCAATTTTCCAGGCCGTTAATCATGACGGCACGTTATGAAAGTATGGTTCGTTCAAAGCTATAAAGGTAAAATTCAAAAGCAACATACAATTTTTTTTGTGTTACTCATATGATTTGATTTGTCGCTGTTCAGAAGTTGACATTGATAATTATTTAGACAAGTAGAAATATCTATCGAATGCAATTTATAATAATTGTTAATTTTATACCAGATCAAATCACCTCTCTATATATAAAGGAAATACATATATCGGAATTATATTTAAATAATATTACACTATTTTACACGTGTTCAAATACTTTTTTCCACATGTGATATAGACATTCATCGCAATAAAGACATTAAATCAAGTGTTAAAATCCACATACATAATGTCCATTTTTTAACTTTGATATCTTACCTAACACAGACGAGTGTCTGTTATTTGTTTTTTGCATCCAAACATTTTACGTGTTGAATTATCGTTATGACAAGCATATTTACACATAATGATTAAACGAAAGAAAATTGTATGTGCTTCCGGAAGATCTTACTTATCTCAGAAATCTTTCTATATCAGAATGTATAACTGTTATGATTATTCATTTTTAAATTGTCCTTTGAAATATCATTTAGGAACACGACATTTTCTCTGCTGGACATGAAAACCGGGAAAATGACATTGAGCCGGTGAAAAGTAGTTGGCGAAATTTAAGGAAAATATGATGGATATCTGAGTGACATTTGATGAAAACAGAAGAAAATAACCGCTAGAATATTGTGATGACAGCAAAAAGGATAATATTATGTAAGTGACATCATGAAAACTTTTGAAATTCGAATAGCAATCTGATGTAAACGACATGAAACCATTTAAGAATATCGCCCTCAACCTAATAAATATGTTATTAAGTAACAATAATATAACGAACACTGTTAAGGAACACAAGCTATGTTGTAAAAATAAATGTATCTTAACAATTTTTTTCTTTAAGCACTGCCATCAGAATTATTTTGAATATATGGATAAAGATTCCATTTTGTTGTTTCAGTTATTTATTACTGATTAAAGGTGAATTTTGTACCTGCATTTTAGTTAGTATTAAATAAGTGAAATAAGTAACAGGTTTATTTATTGCAAAAAATTATAATGATACAAATAGTTACACCTTACCGTAAAATGATTGAGGTATTACATTAATTTTGTTTTTTGGTGGTCATAATTTCTTCAGGGGTAATTTATTTTGTATCTGTTATATTACGTCAATTGTCAATTATAAGAATGAAATATGTTTATCAGTTAACTATATACATGAAGCTCAAAAAGAAGACATATACTAAGAAGCAATTTGCAATACATGCCAATCATATATTCTGTTGTTGCAATGCGACATTATCGTTATACAAAAAAATAAATAAGATGGTTACAACTTCCATACGTAAAATTATTGTTTATTCTGTTCCCGTCCTCATTACTTGAAATGTTATTAGCGTGATGATGCATGAATTTGTATTTATTCTTCCATCATGAATCACCAGGTGATGATATGAGAAGCCATGTTTCCCTTCATGGGTTGTGTTGTTATAAATATTATTGCCATTTCTTTGTCTAACGTCTTCCAATTCTATGCCCAGATCACGTCAAGCAACGGCTTACATGTCACTGGAGGACACTGTTTATAGACTTACTCCGTAACTGGTGACTATCATACCCTCTCCACTTTAACACTCCGATTCACCTAACTTCCCTGATACTTTGTTATTGCACAGTTAAAAAAAATATTCTCATATGGGGTGATCCAGCATAAATAAAATAAACTTGAATCAAAAAATTCTTATTGGTACAGACCTTTGTGAATAATGGTAGCACAGTATTTTCGATTACTTTTTAATTTATTTTTAATTTTACGCATTTCCCCCCAAGCAAAGCAAGGTGCTATTAGTACGCAAGGGTAACAGAGTGGGAGCGAGTATAAAGAGGTGTGATGGAGGAAAGTATAAAGAGAAGTACAGGGAAAAGTTCGGGGCATCTGGAAATGTCGATTGACATTACATCTGAATAGTTGGAGAAGATAGCTATCAGGGAAACAAGTAATAGAAAGAGAATTCCACAGTCGGGAGGTGCAAGACATGAAGCTATTGGAGTAGAAGAGACAGCTAGATTTAACCGTTTCGACAGTAAAAGAATGGGACCGTGATGCCAGCCAATTAGCACGCTTAAATTTATACAGTCTGGAAACTAGCAAAAATAACTCGTATGAGCAGTTACCGTGAAATTAGGGAGGCGATGGCACGTCTGTGAGGGAGCGACTGTAGACGAGACGCCAGATCAGGACCAAGCACATTGCATATTCGTCTCTAGATCTTATTTTGATGTGTAATTAAAAAAAAAAGTAATGTATCGGTGTCGGTTTGACGAGGCTCTCTGAAGGATGAATACACCAAAGCACATTGTTTTTGTAAAGTTGAATGCACTAATGACGGCAGAAGATCCGCTGGATTCTATTGATTTAGACGCTAACTTTAGCAACATACATTTAAACAAATGCATGTACTTTGGTGTCTGTGTCGCGGATGATTTGGATAGATTTTAGATAAATAACTGTCACTGCCGTTATGATTACAGATGTAATCATACATTCCTAGATATAAATGCCATTAAAACAAGAAATATCTCCAGTTTGGATGAACAAATCTTATAGAAGTGTCTCTATCTAATATTAATTTGTATTGGGTTTCCATGAGTAAGTATTGTGTAAGATTGCATCACGACCATTGTGTTAAATCCAGCCAAGATGAAGTATCCATAATAGGCTTTCCTATGAATATGGGTTAATCTATTCAGTTCTCTTGGCTAGAATGTCCCATGAGAGATTCTATCAGTTGTATAACGTATACAGAAGCTTTTATGAAAAGGTCGTATTTGATGTGATTACTAAATGTGTACAGAGAAATTCCGCCCCCAAAAATACACTGATTACATATAATAAAGCGTAAACATTAATATCAACCAATTTGGGAGTAAAACATTCTCGTAAAGAACACTGTATCGGACATGCGATAAAAGTTGTGTATAAAACAAAAAAACAAAAACGAATCCAATTAATTTTCGGAGTAATCATTTCAGCAGAGTGAAAATAAAAATAAAGTAATGGATTAATCGAGAAGACCGCTATTGCACGAAGGCCTGAAATATTATGAAATTTATTATATATATATATATATATATATATATATATATATATATATATATATATATATATATATATATATATATATATATATATATATATATATATATATATATATATATATATATATATATATATATATATATCGCTCCTAATAAAATTAATTATAATTACGCACGATTACAAGAACCTGTAATAATCTCAGGAAATTGATGAACATAATTGTGGAATTTAGCAAAAATTGGAGAAGATTGCTAGAAAGTTGATTCCCATTGCTGGCCAATAAAATCACCGTTTTGAAGTTACATATTGTTTATTATGATATCTTGATAATGTCTGTTATATTATTGCTGATAAGGATGCTGTACATACATACATACACACATACACACACACATATATAGATATAGTTGTAGAGTGGATACATAAAATGAACAAATATAAGGAAGTGTGGCGTGTACACGTCTGCTGATGTGCATACGCAGGCAAGCATATAAATTATCGTCAAACTTATATATGAGCTGTAAACACAAACATCTTCCGGCAACATAGAGTGCGTGCCAGATGAACTGGGAACAACACCTTGCGAAACTATATTCGCACGCCAAAACTTAGGTAGGCGTTCATGTATATATATATATATATATATATATATATATATATATATATATATATATATATATATATGCTCTTCCATAAAATATAACTGGTGAAATAGATGTGTAAATCAATATTTTATAATCCGTATAATCAGGTTTCATTCATGTTATAATAACTTCTAGCAAATAACCTGAGAAAAGATACATCTTCGTTATCGACATGAAATAATTCTGCACTTTTTATGCTCTGAACAGCATTCTTTTCAATTAGATTAACTCTACTTACATTTCACTTTTCACACCGATTTTTCAGAGCGACTAGCAAAATAGCACTTCATACCAAATGTTCTTATTCGAAAATTTATCCCAGTATTTCACCGACATTAGCAACTTAAATAATTTTACTGTGTGTTTCTATATAAAACTTTCATTCTATATGCAATAAATAGTTGGTAAATCGACAATACACAAAAACATCAAAAACTCAAATATCCACAGGAAAGATTAAGTCAAGGTTTGTGAGTAAAACGAAAAAGTTATAACGTTTGAGTGCGTTCTGAACGTCTAAACCATTATCATAGAATGCTAATCTAACTTACTCTACTGACTAAAAGAGGAAATGAAAGAAATACAATGTCATCTTTTCCCGCTCAGAGATGCAAATAATTACATTATTTTACACTAAAATCCCATTTATCTTCATTCCATTTAATATTTTTGAATTCACTGAAAATCAGCAATTGAACCATGCAGTACGTTCTGAGTTGGTTATCAAGGAGTTATAGGAAAATAGCAAGGGCACCGGACCATATATGGAGGTGATATTCTAAGCATGTTCAAATGATAGAATTATAGATATGCAAGATAGATTGCGGAGACAAAGATTTTTCGCACGACACAGTGAACCGACTATATATATAAAATTAATCTCCTTCACATACTCTCACATTCTTGGAAGGATATTTGAATAAGTGCAAATGAAATGACCTGAGAGTTTAATTTATGTTATTTTTTAGTCTTGTCTTGATTCCCTTATCCAATGAAATCGAAGGGGACATTTTAAAGTTTTCCAAATAATAGCAAGTGTTAGACAAACGCACAGAGAGCATATAGCCTTTAAACATGACTGAGATCGTCGAAAGTACATATATATATATATATATATATATATATATATATATATATATATATATATATATGAAGAAATATAATTTCAAGGTGTACTATATTTATGGAAAAAGTCTTCAATATCAGATCTAGAATAAATGTGAACATTGAAGTCAAGAGAGGTGACCGGCTGTTGCATGCCCACACACACACACGCACACACACACACATATATATATATATATATATATATATATATATATATATATATATATATATATATATATATATATATATATATATTAGTACTGAAATTCACTATATTTATGACGAAAGAAAATAATGGATAATAACACTGATAACGTATCTAGAGATGTAGACGCTATGTCGGGACTGAAGACAATTTGATCCGCAATTCTTCTTCTAGTACATAATGCTAATGTGGAAAGTATCAATGAATGTTCATGCTGTCTGTCAAATCATTATCTTCTATGTAGCATGCACTTTCAATCGTTTCCTATCATGGCTCTCCATAATCCTTTGTAGGGATTAGTAATATTTGGCTTTGACCACCTTTCCTAAACCCTATACTCTAAAACATTTACACAAGATGGTTAAACCATGTACTTTTTTCCCCTCTTCTTCATACCTTCAATATACTCTGCGTATTTCTAATCAAACATCATCTGTTCATTTTGTTTCCATTTTCTCTAAAACCTGGTTGCTTCTCACATATTCACTACACGGCGTTCTCAAAAGTTGTTCTGTAGAACCACTTTTCTATTCCCTCAAGTCTTTTTCCTCTTCTGTGAGGAGATTGTCTACCATCCAATGCCAGATAGAAGTATTGATATTGCGTAAGTGTTTAGTCGGAATTTATTCGTTCCTAATTAAATTTTCCCCTTTGTTTAATACTTCTCTTAACTTTTGGAAGACATTTTTCACTATCAATATTCGCCTTCTGATTTCGTTGTAGCTCTTTCCGGCCTTTGTTACAATTATTCCCAAACATTTAGAATTTTGTACTTTCTTGTTTTTGGAATTGCCAAATTATAATTTGCATGTTGGTTTGTTTGTTTGTCTAACAACTATACATTCTTGTAATTAATATTGTGTCCTTTCTTCTCCCTTTCCTCAACTATATGCTGCATTAGTCCTTATATTTTTCGTTCCGTGTCTGCTTTCAAAAATGTCTCATCTGAATCTCTCTCTCTCTCTCTCTCTCTATATATATATATATATATATATATATATATATATATATAGACAGAGAGAGGAGTTGGAAAGCATATGAAGTCAGAGGCAGAAAGATATACTTCTAAACACGTTCTATTATCTTACGATGATAAACGTCTGCGAAGAATATTTACCACAGGGAATATTGATCAGGAAATTACAAGTCAATGTGTCGTTCCCTGCAAGACATTGGCGGCGTCATGGAGGGGATATGCTGGTAGGTATATTATTTCTATTAGTAAATGGAAAGCTCTTCTGACAACCTCATTAATATTAAAAATTCTCTTTGAACAAAAATAAATACAAGACTATAATTAAAAAAGGGAAAAGCACAAATAATGTTTGTTACATTGTTCGATGTTTGCATAGTGTAAATATTTCTGTCAACATAACGATGTACAAGTTAACAGAATCGCGGAAGTTTCTTCGTATATAGGTCTGTTCATTAATTAGCAGTATCTTTTTACAGTTTTCATTAACTCTTATTCAAAGAAAAGAATTAAACAAAAAATAATTACTAATAGTTACATATAAAAGAGTCTAGTAGAAATATTAACTATGAATGCAATGCCGTTTGATGCACTGATGTTCTTTTTGATTTAAATAATGTATTTAGTAAGAAAGCATTCTTACTATGTTCGTTTTATTTCTTAGTTATTTTTGTTAAACTCTTTCTTTATAGACTTTCTATATTAAGGGCCACCAATCAGTGCCTAAGACAATGTCTTGTAAAATTTGACGTGTCCAAAACTAACCTGCTTTCATTGTATCATCACATAGAACCATTTCTGAAAAAATTTGTCGAACTCGATCCACCCCAGAATACGTTAGCAAGGACTCGCAAACATACATATAAATACACGTATGTGTTTGTGTGTGTAGGTATAGATTTTTATTACTTCAAATTATTTTTCGTGAAAATCCGTTCTTGAAATTGCCGAGTATTTTGTTAAAATTTTAAACATAGTGTGTTTCGATGCACTGGTTAAAATAAAATAAAAAGATGCGTCTATTTCAAACACGTCTAAATAATAAAACAGATTTTGAAACAATAACTATGTTAGATAAAATAATATAAATACATCAATGTTATATATGCAGAATAAAAATAGGTGGCGTTTATCCTATTATTCTGGTAATATATATATATATATATATATATATATATATATATATATATATATATATATATATATATATATATATATATATATTATAATAAAATAAAGAACGGTAAGATATATAAATCCGGTGTTCTTATTGATATTTTTTATTTTAACAAACTGTGCTCAATGTAGTTATATATATATATATATATATATATATATATATATATATATATATATATATATATATATATATATATATATATATATATATATTTTGCTTTCAATAGATTTCAAGAGTTCAAGAGATATATTTAGTTTTTAAAAACATTTCACTCACACATGACTATTATTATTATTTTTATTGTTACAGAATGCAAAAACCGTGTCAAAATAGGCAGAAATGGGCTGAAGTGATACGGGGGCACTGTATCCTGACAGTGATCAATTGATTTTGTCTGTGTTTAGGATATAAGCCCAAACCGGCGCGAAATAAACAGAGAACCGCAATAATGTTGTAGCGTCGATACACTTTCCACGTCCAGACTCACGAAACAGGCTATGGTCACAGACGGAGTGATGCTTAATCAAAATACAACATGAGTCTGTGTGACGTCATTTCTTCTGCTGCCTCTTAGAATCCAAGTACCACGTCTCTCCATCTTTTCTAATAAAAACCAATTAGCATAATAAATCGTCCTTTTTCGTTAATACCTTTTTATGTAGTAGTGTATGATCCCAGACACGAAAAATATCGCAGCATTATTTTAACACACTGTTAATGTTTACTTTAAATTTACTCTGACAGATATGAAATCTTACAAATACACCAAGTTATTTATTATTGTTTTTAATATTAAGAATAATTTCGTATCTTTTCTTTCAATTCTTCATTCAATTTATAGAATATACTCCCTTTTTCCAAGTTCAGCAGTAGTAATTGAAATGTTGCAATATTTTGTAAAACTGCTATTTTCCTATTACAGAAGCTTTCAAATTCACTGAAAAAGCTGTTAGTATTTCTCGATATATAGTAAAACATTGCATCAATAATCAGAAATACAATTTCCTGTTACGATCATTAGATATCCACCAGTTTTCATTTATAATTTTTCAGCAGTAATTGGTTAGTATTTTCATTTTTATTTTTTCTCTGTATTAAAATCATCGTGCCTTTATCATAATTTTAGAAATCTTTATTTTTCTGCTTTTTTCTTCCATTGTCAAGCAAGGCTTGCATCAAATGATGGAATTCTTCAAATACTAATCACTTGAATGGCAGTCTGTTTTATCGCATTTTTATTTCGCTTCTCGCACAATATATTGTACTAGAAACACCCCTGAATATTTCACTGTTATTCAATTTTAATTTTCTGATGTATATGAATTCTCATTCTGACGCTTGAATAAGCTCATGTATGTAGTAAATTCTTCTGTAACAACGAACTTTTTAGTTTTTAATCTTTAAACATTTGCGATTAGCTTTAAATTAATACTGTAATAACAATCATACATATGAATGAAAGACGTTATGTAAATTTCACTGAAACAGAACTTAAACATTTCTATCTTCCTTCTTTCTTTCATTCTTTCATTTTCTCACTGAAACCAATTAGCGTTTTTGATACCTGGCGGGCTTAAGCAAGTGGATGTCTGAACGCGGTCTGGGGAGTTGGCAGAGGCGCGAATCATATTGATAGCCTTAAGGAATAATGATGGGGAGTAGAGAGCCATGATCGCCTACGTCTTGAAAGCACGCGTTATATAAAAAGAAAGGAGATATGTAAATTCCGTCTTTCTGCTCGACTCAACGAAATAGTCCATTATTTATGTGATATTGTCAGAGACGTTATTAACTTCTGTTTTCTCTTTTTTCTTTTTACTTTTGATTTCCTTTCTTTTATTTTCTCACTGAAACAAAGTAGCGTCTCTGATTGGTCTTTTCCGTCTTTCAACGTGATCAAAACGGAATAATTCTTTTTTTTTTCATGGGGCATTATTTTGGCTTAATGAAAAGAACGTGCTACGTAAGGACAAGTTGAGGAGCAAGTGAAATTTTGTTGGAATAGCAATAAGATTGTTACGTTGAAGCATTTCTATCACTAATATTCACGGTATAATATTCGTTCTGCATTATTAATAATCACTTCTTACTCAAATACATGGATAAAATATTAAATTACTTTGAAAATCAATATTAATTCATGTGTTAGATAAATCCTGGTGAAAATTATATACATGGATCATGATCTGAATATTTCAGATTAATATATTCATAATTTTAAAAGATGTGTAATGCTGAAAATGTTTAACGAATGTTTGTTTGTTTTTGAGTAAGGAAGTATAATTTACAAAAACAAATATTAATTAAAATAACATAATTGATACTCTCTACACATTAAATGTATATATATTTGAAAATCTTTATCATGACTTCACAGTACAAAAAATCTACTCCTTATTGTCTCCGGGATTCTGAGTAGACAGATTTAATGATTAATTTTACACAGAATGCTTCTTGTGGTGTTATCGTAAATTTTCTCAGTGAACAAGATGAAATCCACGAGATGATTTCAAGTTCTGTTCTAGTTTTGTGCTTGCTTCACACAAATTCTCTTAGGGAAGTCAATCCAAGCTATAGAGTAATTTACAAGTTAGACCGGACATTTTATACATGTTTGTGGCCCATTTAACCTGAGTAACATTAAAGGCAAAATCGTACAGAAGACAAATGGAAACACATTCGCTCTTATTCACAGGTAGTTATGGCAATTTACCTATAATAAATAAAACGAATCACTGGGGAAATATAATCGCATACGTCCTGAATTGGCACAATATTACAAAGCTTGAAGCATAGATCAAACAATATAGCTCAAAACTTTTCTCTTAATAAGTTTACCGTGTTTACAATAGTGTTTCTTCTACAACTGTGTCTGTGGATACAATCCTTAATCGAACTTCATAGAGTTAGCTTTGGGAAAAGAATGGATTCCAGAAAGAGGTTAATGATCTTATGTAATTCTCTCTGTACATTAGTGTTTGTCAACGTAAGCCTATAACTTTGTCTAAATTGAATTTGTTTGAATTCAAAGGCCAAATCTGTTGAACGTAAATTTACCAGAATTGAGATGAAGGCAAACAACATTGTTCAGCTAAACCGGATCTAAGTTTCCGAGAATCACGGATGACCTGCTTACTTTTAGTTGAATATTGTCTGAAGGAACACTTGACAGTTTAGATGAGTTAATGATATCAATTGGGTAGAGGACAACATCAAATTCATTGGGTAGTTTTTTTTAAAGTAATTTTAAAGCTGAACCTTTGAAAGATTACTGCCTTTCGTGTATTTATTTCATTTGTTTGCATCAAACATTGTTATAGAATGATATATTCAAACAGATAATTGCCTTGACTAACCCATTATTGAAGTGCCATTATTTTTACTGCCAAAGTCCACATGGATCCCAAAGTCCTCATCAATGCCCAACAACAGAAAAATGTTTTCAATAAAATATATTCATTGTAATCTTGAAGATATCATATTTCTCAAGTGGTGAAATTTCAATTTACGAGTTCAAATGTAGGACTATAAGAAAAGCACTTTAAAACATATTAGGTCAAATTATATTAAGCCTAATTAGTAGGGCTGCCAAAATATATTTATCAGAAAAAAGGCTCAAACCCTATCAGAGTTCAATTGTTTTTATTATCCGTCCTCTTATGGAAATTACAATTAAACAGATTCAGTACAATTTACGGTAGTTTATCTATGAGAGTTTCGACATCTTCTCACGTAGAACCACCAACTTCGGTTTTTCAAAAGATAACATATCAAATATTTCGTGACTAAAAACAGTATTATCCATGAATATTTTGGACTTAAAATTTTTCACAATCATTTTGAAAGCAAATGTATACAATAATATGGTCTGAAAACGAGATAAGGTTGACTTGATTTTTCCACATCCGATTACAGTGAAAAAAATGAGGAGACCACGACGTTTATCGATACGTATAACGATTAAAACTACTATGGAAACCAATTGATAGTAAGATCACATAGGATTATTAATAAGAAAGGATTCAGTTCATTATATTATGATACAAAAAGTATATTTCGACAAATTCAAATCGGATATTGTTTCTAAAAATCGGGTTTGGCTTTTGTTGATATATCAAAATCAATTCAATGAAAGAAAATAAATTTCAATAAATATTCAACATTATAATTTTCACTAAATTTGGTTTAAAACACGCAAAACAAAAGAAGCGTTACTTAGCAAAGACAGAAACATGAACTTAAGATAAGACAAACGTCGAAAGACACTCTTTATTGCGATATCAATCGACCTGTTATATTAAAGCTTCACGATTCAGATATCTTTCAGGAATTAACTTCAGGATCTGGTTTAGGTTATTTGTAGGCACTTACTCTTACCAAGCTGCTTTCAATACGACAATTTGGCTGCTAATCGCATTTATTATTTTTTTCGCAGTCATTGCGCGCATGAATTTAAGGAGTAATTTAGAATCCATTTTACCAAAAAGTAATTCTATCCGATCGGAAGAATTTATCGCTTCATCAAAAACGTATCAGTTTTTCTTTCTGTTATAACACACAAGTTCACTGTAATTTCTCATGTTGGCCAGTGACAAGAAATAGGAGGTTCTACTTATTACATCATCGTAACAGCATAGTGGCCTACATGAAATTACTACAAACTTTCAATACAACTATTTATTTCCTATACATTCACTTGTCACTCTAAGGTCTATGCTTACAAGTAGAATATATGAATCTATTTTCACCATTTCCTTAATGTATACCTTTATAATGTGGACCCAAATTTGGGACCACGGAAGTAAAACACGGAACACGGATTAGAGGTAAGAAAGATATATTAAATTAAAAGGTTGCAAAGATAATGTAAGTGTTAGCGGAGCTTACTATGTGCTAGTGTCCAATGTTGGTAAGCTTACTATGTGCTAGTGTCAAATATTGGTAGTCGTACGCGGCTGATATTACGGTATTCGAATACTCTCTCTCTCCTCTTCTTCTTCTCTCTCTAGAGTGTTATATCGCATACTATATATATAGTTCTGGAAGAGTCCATGTTGTAGGTATGTTATGGTCTAACAATACTTTATAATCTCATTATATTTAAATTGTCTTTCTGTGTGAGATGAAAAAGTTTTTCGTTTGATAAACTAAAACTCATTTTTCAATTGCTTTCCCTTAAAGAAGTAAATAAAAACAACATATTTTTCGTTCTATATTGTATTGAATCTTCCTCAGCTTCTAAAATCAAAAATCATATGAAGACATTAGGAATTTCATTGTATCTATCGCAGTATATTGATTCACTGTCGCATTATATTGATTCACATCCAAATATTACCTTCCTTACAGATTCGAGTTTTGTTTAAAGCAAACCAAAAATGGAAAACAGATAAATGATTTTATTTATGTTACGTTTATCTTAGGAATTATAGTGATACTGTTTTTTCTGTGGGATTCAATTCGCTTGAATCATGAGTGGGACGCAAGTTCGTGTCTGTGTGCGTGCTGTTGCATTTTGATCGTACGGCATGACTAGAAATATTTTCTTATACATTGAAATAATTGCCTTATGCTTATACTATTTAGAAACAGCGATATCGTACCCAGATCATTTCTCTGACTTCCTATGACATCGAATAACATTGTAGTTAACCTCATATTGTTTCTGCCATATGCTGACGCCTTGTCAAACTTTATGCCATATATTACCTCAGTAATAAACCTTAACAATTTCGCGTGGGAACTGCATGAATGTGTAGCCAAAAGGCCCATATATTAGAATAGGTATAGATGAATTTAAAAAAAGATTCATATATCTATGATTTTATATGTGTATTCGTATGCTTGTACATGTAGGCATATACATTCCATTTTTATTCCACTCACAATGCAATATTCAGCTTGAAGTGACTCAGAGTGAAAGATGAGTAAATGTTAGTGGGGTGAAAGATGAGTAAATGTTAGTGGGGTGAAAGAAAGTAAAACAATATGATTCAGAAAAATAGAAGATGGCGAGTGGTGATGCATCAAAGAAAAATCAAGATACCGATAATGAGTTCCAAAAGCGAGAATCACGAGCAAAGAGTCTGTTAAAATATTACTAATTGTTATGTCTATCTATTTTAAGTGTTTTACAATGAGATATATTTGTCAGTGTAGCATTACGTCTAAATGCAATTGGTCGAGATTCCAAAAAGTAAAGCTCAATAGAACAATCTCCCAGAAAGTATTTATAGGGAAATCATGCCATGGCGAGGGATAAATGATTAAAGTCGAGATGCCAGATCACGGGCGATTATATTACAGACCATTCATCGAATACTGCCAAGAATCTCGAGATATATAGCAGAATCTCTAGCCCAAATACAGCATCTATATTCAATTTACAAAAGAATCGTTGATTTATAAACGTGCAATATGGATTCTAATTCCAAAAAATTGTTTAATCCTTGGACAAAGAAAAACTTTAATTTCAACACACCTAGTAATCACTTCAATTTAATTATCCCACTTGAAATCAGTGGAAACCGTGATACCATGAAGCGAAATATATTCTCTCGCGGTGATTAGTTTTAGCTATACTGATAGAGCCTGTAAAATTATATACCTGTATATATGCATATAGATATGAAAAAATGTTTTTATTTACACAATGAAGAACTTTCAATATTATTTGAATGTATTATACTAAAAATGATATAGGGTGAAATGTTTTCTTTTAAAATTTAATGCAGATAACAGTTTGGTTTAGTTCTTTTGTTTTACGGCATAACAACTCCTCAATGGGTTATTTAATGCCGACAAGATTTTTTGAATAGTTTCGTTTGAATAGCATATGTATTCTTTAAAAAAATAGTTTGTAGATCAGGTTCCACTGACGTAATTTTGTAAAGTGGTTTCTTGTTGAGAATCAAATATATTCTTCAAAAATGTATTGCTCGTAATTTTAACCGTAATATCTATTTTATACTTTCATAGGGATTTGACCCCAGTTTGGTGGTCAACTATTTGCTACCACCCCTCGTCCCGGTTTATCTGGGAACAACATCAATTTAGAAGTGGTCCCAGGCTCGTCAAAACCTCCGAATCAGAGCCATGCTGCCGGATGTACTTTATAATAGAAAAATAACTGTTTTAATTTATGTGACATTATAAATCATGATTGTATTTGCAGTACCCTTACGCTAATTCGCGACTCGAAACAATACTCAGAAACTGTCTTGAAATTACCAAACCGCAAAATAGTAATTTGGAAGGTGGTCGATCCGAGAACATTCAGTAACTGCTTCACCTCACAAAAAAACAGATATTTGCTCAGATTGTACTAAGTATAAGTTGCCGAAAATCATTCAACATTTCCAGAGAGAGAGAGAGAGAGAGAGAGAGAGAGAGAGAGAGAGAGAGAGAGGACAACATTAACTTTCATGCTTAAACGCAATATTGCTGCCTCAGTGTCTACATTTATGTTTATATGCACTTTCATTCATAAATATAGCGCACCTTTAAATATCTATGTATTATACTCACCTACACGCGCATTTGACATTTGTTAAGGCACTCCTCAAATTATTCCATTTCCTCATCTTTGTGAGCTAATGCCTGTATTTTCTTAATATTTCTATTGTTTTTAAAAACAAAAATGGATCTTAATATATATAAATATGCGTATATCGTTCACAGAATATCAACAATTAAACGAAATATTTTTTTTTTAAATATTATATCACCAATAAATCGCAAAAATAGAGCCATTGCAATTTGTATATTTGATTATATCTAATTTTAAATTTGGAATATTTACTTATTTAGCTATGACCGTTTGATTAATGAATAATCGAGGGAAATTCTTTGGTTATACTCTCATTAAATATTTATTCTTGTTATTTTAAAGCTAAGACTATTTCAGAAAAAGGTCACAGGAAATCAGTTAATATTTCTGCAATGTTAGACAGAATTCTATTTTTCTGCATTGAATATCACCATCTTAAAGAAAATGATTACAAATAAGCTAAAAAAAAAACTCTGATGTAACTTTATATTCAAAGATTCACCAATAAAAGACGCATCGTATCATATTAAAGGGTTTCTGAATATTGTCTATGACAATAATGATCATAAAGATGATAGATACCGATTAACATTTGATTGAATATATTCGGGTTTTTCTTTTATAAAAGTAGTAGTTCTCGGGAGAAATCTGCCTGATTCGTTCTTACAAATGGAATAATGAGGAAATGTTTAATTCGAATCCATGGACGGAAATAGTGAGGTCTGGCTGTTAATGTTAGAACGGGTAAATTAAATGTTGGCTAGTAAGTAAGTTTTATTAGGAGTAAACATAGCAATGATTTACATCGCTTGTGGAAAAATAAATATTGTTATACGTGTACTTGAATGCGAAATATTAAATACACGTATGTAATTCATTTAAATATGTGTTTACTCCAATGTCACTTTCTTTATATTCAGCGTTGATTTGATGATAAAGTCAACCATGATTTAAAACCCTGCACTGATCGAACACATTAAAATATGAATGTTGGCTGCAAAGATCTAGACACTTCTGCAAGACCCCTGTACAAAGGAATAATCATCAGGTTTTATAGACTATAGCTTACAGTTCTTGTATACATCTTTTGGCAATCTATTGTAATTTCAGATGTTTAACTCCTTACAAATATCACATATTTCCTTTGTTCAACAAATAATAAATTCACACTCAGTTTACTAAGGTATCATTAGGTTATCGCACTAAAATCATTTGGAAACGTAATTTCGAAAGATTAGCTTTGGTCTATACACTATTAACACCTGGACATTTTGTCCAGTCTCTCCCTTCTGAACGTCCATTCATCACTTTATATCCTGATATTATTACTTCATACCGTTCTGATTAATTTTTTATTAATTTTTGTCTTCACAGATGACACTAGATTTTTGGGTTTTGTTTTGTTATTTTTTTATTGCGATGCTCTTTTGAAATCACTTCACATCTCTTAACCTGTTCTTAAGTATAACTTGCCTAATCCCTGGTTTTCTCCACCGAATTCCCGAAATATTCTACAAACTCACATCTCACCACATTTCGATATCGTCTTTCATCCATTTTACTACAGTTTTAGGATATATATTTGTGCATTCATGGTTTATATAGACGTCAATTAACATGATATGCTAAACTTTTGCTTGTCTCGAGAAAGGTCTTCTTTTATCTATTTCTTCAATGTCATCCCGTTATGGCCCATACTAAGGATTTAGGGATTATTAGACAATCTTAACAATAGGAATGTCTTCCTTTAAGGGTACGTGGAAAAATAGCATTTTATGTCATAATTTCTAGAGTGTGTACTGCGTAAAAGTTTTCTACAAGGAAAACGGAAGCGCAAGGCAAAATCACCCTAGAATGTTAATTTAACATGGATGCAATTAGAAATGTATATATTCGCATCTCTGTCTTTTATAGTAATACATGATATCTATATAAATTTCTTTTTTCTGGTATGACTAAAATTTACCCAGATAAAGTACTGATTATGTCAATGAAACAGTTGAGTAAGTCGTATTCTCAAAAATACCGATCTGGTTATAATAACGTTTCAATAGTATCCCATGCACTTTATTCGTACGTAAGAGTAGCAGTATAATTACTTTGAAAACTTCTTGGGAATCATCATTTTCTATTTGCAGAATGTTAATGACTTTGTTCATATTACAATATTTTCACTTAATTTTAAAAACTGCGTCTAAAAATATCCAAACGAATTACTGCTTGTAAAATAGGCCCCTTTAAATTTCAGAATGTGTTTGTTCTCTGGTATTATCTAGATATCTCTGCTGGATTTCTCAAAATATATTAGACTCTTGTATCCTTAAATGTTGACTTATTTATTATTATTTCCTTCATCGTTTTAAAAACACAGTAATGTAAAACGATGCCTATATTTTTTTTGTAATACGGCTATTTTATTTGTTGCATGAATCATCTCGGGTCTTTACTGATCTATTGCCGATTGTGAGAAAAATGCTCAATTTTAGAACAATTCTTAGTAATTTAACGACTCTACAAATTAAATCATGGCTCAGTGAGCAAATTTAGACAATTTAACATAGTAAAAACTTTTTATATAACAAATTTATATAAGAAATACAACGCGAAAGGACATTGAGGATTGTTAAACAAAATGTATTCTTTTAGCAGTTAAAAGTCAAGACATCGGGACCGATATACAAATCATTCGCCTGTTTGAAATAGACAATACATTTATCTGTAGTTATGCATATTCTTATTTCATTAGGTGCTTGTCCTTGTATCATTCATATTTGACTGTGACCAGCTTTGCCTCTATATGGAGTAGGCCGTAAAGACTTCTGTCCCGTTTGTGGTCGCTTCGGCCTCTGTCTTTTCGCCTAAAGTCGTGCTTAATTTTGGGTCATACGCATTATTATCATATGTAATGGTTCTGACATATTATCAGCCGGAGTTATTTACCAAAGGTAGATAACCTATATTGCTATGCAATAAATAAAATATATAAAAATGTTTAACATAATAAATTTTAATAAAACTATATACTCGAATTCAGTCTCGTCTTTCTACTGATAAGAAATGGGCATGCTATCCCCGAGTACCAAGAGTTTTCTAGTATTATCATTTTTTAGACTTTATAAAAGTCATAATATTAACTCGCATGATAATTTGCATCGACAGATAATGATCTCACGCTCCAGCACACTGGCCATTACTCCTGCACTTTTTTTACTAATACATTGCAGGGAAAATAAAAAAAATAATAATAATACAACCACTGTTTCAACGACAAACATTTACGAGAGTCAAACTCTTCTTTAAACGCCTTGTTTATCGCTGGCTTTACCCGAAAAATCTACTTACGCATCCAGTCTGCTTATCGTGAATTTCCAAGGGTAGATTAGATATGGCACAAGGCCGAAAGTATGGGGCAACCAGTGATGATGGAACTCGCTACTCAGTCGTAATTGTTCTAAATATTACACGCCTCGGGGTGCCCTCCAGTCTGCTTGAAGTACCAGCAAGCTAGGCTTCGTGAAAAGTTTAACGCCAGCTTACGACCGTCATGATCCATTATGTCGTTGAACCGCTATTCTCTTGGACACGGATGAGAAGAACTGATACGACTTCACCGTACTGCAAGAAACAAATTGTCACATATATAAACAAAACTTAACAAGGGACATTTTATTACTCGTCACACTCGTTCTATTTTTAATGGTGCAGATATTTATGGCTAGTTTTAAATAATTTTCAGTTCTGGAGAATAAACTCTCCCAAAATGAAAAAAAATAATAATTCATACGGCTAGAAGTAACTTTTACCTATAGGTGACTGTTGTATAATCGCATATTTACTAAGTTATTAAAGTTTTTTAACTTCTCCTTAAACACAAATTTATGCAATTTCTTTTCACAATACACGAAAATCAACTAGCAATCAATACTTTTTTCCCAATTTCATAGAAATATTTGGAATACTACACAAATTTATTTCAGTATCTCTTCAGAATTCAAATTCTTCCAAAAAATGTTTATCTGCTTTAACACTCAACATTCTGCGAGGCAAATACGGCTACATATAAATGTCCGGAGCAAAAGGATTTTAAATACCGTATTTTCCGGCTTACAAGATACAATTTTTCCTAGAAAATACCCTGAAAAATAACTCCAAGACGATTTTGAGGCAACGTTCAGGCCCAAGTAAGCTTAGACTGTCACCTAATTGGGTTGACTGATAGAGACGTGGATTTATATTTTGAGTCATTACACTATAATGTTAGCTATATAATCCAGGCTTGTATATGATGTAACATCAGTAATTAGCTGTTACAAGTATTTCCAGGATTTCGGGAGCCGAGCCACAAGCTTACACATGCTCTCTTTACTAACAGCGGCGGAAGCCTTTCTGGTCTTGATTTTGATGGTGTAGGTCTGCTCACAATTTTATGTCATGAACACATCAGTTACCCTTAGGCTGCCACACGTATCACAAGATTTTTTGTCCTGGAAAGTATCACCCAAAGCGGATTCATCAAAACGATTGACTTATACTGTCGCATACAAGTTAAAAATCTGTAAGATATGCCAAAAATATGGTAACTGAGCAGCAGAAAAAAACTGGACCACTGGCTACTGAGAAAATGATTCGGCAGTGGAGGAAACAAGAAGATTGTTGTGGGAAGTTGGAAACAAGACAAAACACAATTTACGTCAAGTACCATCAAAATGGCCACAGCTAGAGAGAGACTTGTGTTCATGGATAATGGGACACAAAATCTTGGGGTTACGGTTAATACGAAAATGGTAATCTTGGAAGCAAGAAAACTCGCGATGAACTTGGGAGTAAAATAATTCAAGGGTACTACGTCTTGATGTTTTCCGTTGATGAATTGAAACAAGTTATGATTACGAACAAGAAGTAAAATATCTCAAAAAAAAAAAAAAAATGCTGACTATGAACAGAAAATGTTGAATTTCCATCAATTTATCATTAATGATATAAAGAAGAACATGTTCGAACTTAACCAGATCGGGAATATGGATGCAATTCCTTTAAAGTTGGACATAAATTCTAATAAAATCACAATGAGAAAAATGACTATTAAAATCACCGGCCATAAAAAGACTCACTACACTGCAGTGTTGGCATATTGAGTGATGGCACCAAACTATAACCATTCTTGATTTTCAAATGTAAAACATCGCCGAAGGAAAAATTGCCAGAATCATTTCATGCTGTTGCGCATCACAGAGGCTGGATGGATGAAGTAGGAGTTAAACTATGGGTGGAAAAAGTGTGGTTCCTGCTACAAAAAAGGGCATTGCTAGTATTGGATCCGTTCAGTGCACACAGGGAAGGTAACATAAATAAGAAAGAAACACTAGCAAGAGAAATGAAAACAACGTTAACTGTAATTCCTGGTGGCTGAAATTCCCAGTTGCAACAGCTAGATGTGAGCATCAACACACCATTCAAGAATAATATGCGTGAAAAATGGTCTAAATGGATCGCAGAGGGAAGACATGAGATTACACTGTGTGGAAGGTTGAAACGCCAATGAATAGCTGGAGTGTGTGAATGGGTGTTGAAATAAGGGAATGTTATTGATACAAAAAATGTTGCAAAGTCTTTCAAAAAAGAATGGTATAAGTAATGACATGGATAATAGTGAGGATTATTTATTGTACATGTCTGACAATAGTGATGACTCTGCAGATAATAGTTTAGGGCATTTACATGAATCCAGCAGTGGCGAGTTCTCGGGATTTGAGGATGAATAAAAAATACTCTGATTGTTTTATATTTATTTTAATTTTCAGAGAGGGGGGCAATGTAAGATTTATAGTATATTTACAAACAACTAACAAATATGTCATTTTCAAACAAACAAAATAGAAGCAGTGAATAATGTAATGAGTGACACATGGTGAATGGGTCGTTGTATAAGAATTATTGTTTCCTTAGACAATTCTTTTCAATATTAGGGCGCGTCTTCCAAAACCGCAGTGTCGTGCGAGGCAGAAAATACGGTATATTTAATTCTATTTAACAGCTCAATATGTTCCATTTCGCTAATGATATTTTAAAACGTATATAAATAAGTAAATAATATTACTTTAACAAATTATATTGGTGTTGTCAACTACCTCAGACTTTTAACTCTTTTTCCTCCTCCAATAATATATCACATTTCTGATATATACCCAAACCGTGCCAAAAGTTGTTCGTAACTATTTGCAAAAGTTTGATCTCTTTAAATGTATCCACATCTTACAAAGCTGTGCCAATTTTAGACATCTCAGACAAATTATTATATCCGTTTATGAATATGCTAATAAATAGCAGCGCTTGAAACTGGCAATATTTTTTGCAACTTCTATAAATACTTTCCCAAATGATTTGCATTTATTCTTAAACGACATATGCATACCAATCTATCCGGAATAATTATTTCCTTATAACAAGATAGTCTACCTGTCAATCAACTGAAGTAGAACATAAAATACATGTCATATTAAATATGCATGCAACAAAAAATATTAATTATCCATGAATTGTGTCTTTCCTATACGGAAACTGACATAATATAAAAGCAAGCATTACGAATCAACAATAATAAACAAGAGAGAAGTGTGGAATTCTTGTAAGGAATTCTATCATTCTTGAATTAAAAATAAGATTAAATCATTTTCAACAAGAAGATATACAGTTATAAAAGCATAATATATTATTTGCAACTGATAATCATATACAAGTTTATGATTTCTAAATTAGAGGAAATAATACGTATATTAATTTTCAAAAATATATATTATATCTGCTGAACCTAATAATAATAGAATGATATGTGTTTAAGTGGTTGGAATTTTGCTAAAACTATTGCCCCAATGAGCAAAAACAAAATTAAATGAGATTTCTGCTTGATTTCATTATTGAATGATTTGGAGGCAAATTTATTTATACTAGGTGATGGATTTCTTCCGCTAAATTAACGTGATTTGCTCGACAGCCTAATAAATAATTCAAGTAATTTTTTGTTTTTCTGATGTGCATTCTATCTTGCTGTTAAATGGAAGTTTTTTTTTGTTTTTTTTTTAATCTAAAACATGTAAATTCTTAAATGAATCTTGCTTCTTATGCTTACACGAGAAATTAGGAATTAGAATTTCTAGGGTTGTAGGATTAGCTTACCTTTCAACTTACATTACGTTAAACTTCAAACTTGGTAGTATGGACATAATTAATAAGTAAATTGCGGCGTATCTTCTGTGAATGATTATTTTATTTTATTTATTTGAATTTACGATAGCTATTTATTGCTGTTTAGTCAGCAGCGGCTACATTTTGTATGATTATTACACATTTTTATATTTGTTTTTAAACACTTAAGTCGCATATACTGGTTTCTCAAAGAAGACATTTTATTATCAACAATAAAATATATGTTGCATTTAGATATATGTTTGATTGTCTTCCTCTACCTTTCCTTATCTTTTTATAAAATTAAATAAGTTTCATTTGTTTCATAATTATTTTTGTATTAATTTCTTGTTTGCCACATGAAATATAGTCATAGACTTTGTCTAGAATTTTATTTCAAACCACATTTTTACCATTACCAAAATTTCTTCTTTTTTTAATTTAGCTTAATTCTAATGACTAATTGGTTAATCAGATTAAATCCACAAGCCTCATTTTCATTTTGATTTCTTGTTATCTGTATTTAGCATCTAAAAATAGTTTTTTGCACACCAGTAATCTACCATCGACTGATGATGCACAACTTGAGTGCTGAAAAATGAAACCTTATGTTTAGTGACGTTTAAGAAGTTTAAATTAAATCTCTTATAATATACAATACTATCTGTAATCTGTATTTAGAATTAAAAATAACGATACAGACAGTGGAATTATACTTAATTTGTTCTTATCACACACACACACACACACACACATATATATATATATATATATATATATATATATATATATATATATATATATATATATATATGAGAAGGCAAGATGGAGACAGGGGAAAGGTGTTGAGTAATAGAAGGGCAGAGTTCGAATTCCAGTTGAATCTACTACATTTGCTTACCTTTCAAAACTGGTTTGGAGAAGTTTGGTCTCCATCAGATTATCTTGCCCAAGAAACATCACTTCTAAGTCCCTCTAAAAGACAAAACATTTGTATGTATGTACATTTTTTTATGCATTTCCCCCCAAGCAAGGCGGGATGCCACTAGTACGCAAGGGGTTACAGGGTGGGAACGAGAGTAAAAAGGCGTGATGGAGGAAAGGATGAAGAGAAGGACAGGGAATACATAAGGGCGTCTGGAGATGTCGACTGACATTACATTTGAATAGTTGGAGATTATAGCTATCAGGGAAACAAATAATAGAAAGGGAATTCCACAGACGGGAGGTGAGAGACATGAAGCGATTGGAGTAGAAGAGACGGCCACATTTAATCATTTCGACAGTGAAAGGGTGGAACCGTGATTCTAGCCTAGTAGCACGCTTAAATTCATGCAGTCTGGTAATTAGAGAAAGTAGCTCGTCGTAGCAGTTACTGTGAAAGTGTTTGTAGAAAAGACAGAGGGAAGCAACAGATCAGGAAAAACTACATTGCTTATCCGTCTCTGAATCTTGTCGAGGACCTTATGGCTAACAGCGTGGTCATCAGGACATATATGGCATCAGTATTCCATGCAAGGGCGAATTGTTGATTTATAGATTTGAAGGATGGACTCAACGAGAAAAAAAAACTTTTTGGCGCGATACAGGGAACCAACTTTCCTTACGGTGGATGAAGCTATTGATTCAATGTAATTGTTCCATCTCAGGTCAGCGGACAGTGTGAGAGCAAGCCGTCATAAAGTAGTGCTCTTGTAGAGTTGAGCATTAAACTTTCCAATTGGTGGCAAGGATGGTACTCTGCGGTAAGTAATAGAGAGCAGTTTTGTTTTAGACGTTTTAATGTTAACCAGCGAATTTCTGCCCAATCAACAACCAATTAGAGGTCCTTTTCGCAATAAATGGCCAGGTTAGTATTGTCAGCGATACCAGACTTGCTATTGAGGCAGAAGTAAATAGTTCTGTCTTCAGTATTGATGTCTACTTGGTAACTGATGACATCGGAGTGATCGTTAATGAAGCTAAAGAAAAGAGTAGGGCCTAGGATAGAGCCTTGGGGAACATCTGCTTTCATGAAAAATGAACTGGAGGAGAATCAGTTAAGGACTTACACGGTTTGACAAGAAAGATCGTATTAAGTCAAATAATCGATCAGAAATACTGTATCCCTTAATTTCACGAAAGAGGCCGGCATACCAGAGCCTATCAAACGCTTTAGACATATCTAGGGCCACGGCACGAGCTTCTCCGTTATTGTGGAGTGCTTGGTAAAAAATTTCAGTTATGGCCGTAAGCAGATCTGCTGTAGAACGTGCAAAGCGAAAACCATATTGCAGATAATGGGTTATAAGGGGATTAAACACTTTGGGGTTGATTAAATCTTCAAAGACTTTGCCGAAGTGTGATGGGAGACTGATAGGACTGTAGAGAGATGGGTCAGAAAGGTTTTAGAGTTCTTAAAGTCAGACACAATAGATGAGGACTTTCAACAAGCTGAAAAGCAAACATCATTGAGTCATTAGTTTTGAGATGAAGTCCAATACTAACGATGGGGTTGTGTCCAACATGCTCAATAAGGTCTCGGTTCTAGTGGGGTGGGGAAATCGGGTGTGAGTACACCGGATGTCAAGCGTTGAGTCTTATTGCACAATCTGTAAGGAAGATTCTGAAAAATGATTTGTAACATAATGAGACTACTTACTAATATCCACATAAATTATTATTTTCGGAATGAGTTTATCAGAGACAGAATGTTAATTTTCGGTTTTCATATAATTGGTTTAAATATAAAATATATATTATATATATTGTCTTATTTTTTTTTTATTTAAAAATGTCATTAATCTCATTGCTGCACCCATGCTTATCTGATATTCCTTGTGCAAATTGTAACTGATAATTCATTGTCATTTTACAAATCTTACATTTACAATTTGCTAGCAAGGTCAATCTTTTCATCAACTATTTTCATAAGATAAAACTTTATTTTATATTCATAATTCAATGTTGATAAAAAACCATAACGAAAAAAAAAAATCTCCACCCCGAAGTCTCTAACAAGTACATTTTACTTCTAAGAGATTTTAGCTTCAATCAACAAATCAATGGATAAAATAATTTATTCCACACTTTTCCCTTCTCTGGTGTTACGTTATCTACTTTAAAACCACGTTTGAATGTGTCAACGATGATATTTTATATCTCTTCCATAAACGGTTCAGTGAAAACGTAATTGATAATAAAACTCATATGGATGTCGCACAGATTTTAATCAATAACTGAGTGTGTTCCATGTCAAAAGAGAACTGATTCACTAAAAGATAAAATGAAATTAGAATATCTTCTATTTCATCGCGGATTAATGCATATGTTTTTAATTTAGGCATGCTGTCAGACTTACAAAATATTACCATCTAGTGCAAAGTCGGTCGTATAATAGATCCTTTACATTTTCGTTATATTTTCTTGCAATGGGGAAACAAAAAGAGAACCGTGGTTGCAAGAATTCCCTAGACACTTGATTCCAATTATGACTAAATGACGTTCGACTTGTACGCTCCTAATTTTGATGTAATATTTCATTTTCCATTCTAATTGCCACAATTCCTCTGTAAATTTTAATTGAACACAACTACTACCATTATAGCCACTACTACTAGTACTACTATTGACACTAATATTACTACTACTACTACTAATAATAATAATACTTGTAGAAATATAATTATTAATTTTAATAGTTATTTTTACCAAAAATAAGTATTTTTTTATATATTTCGGGCTATAATTCCAATACAGGCTAAAGGACCTATTTGTGCTGAAAGTCCAATTCAATCCGAAATCCGAGTTCTTCAAATCACAAACTTCCTGGAACTTCAATTGAGTTTTCAAATTACAAGCTCTGCAAAACTTAAAAAACCTAACATCACGAAACCTCTCACTTTAACTCTGTTTCCTTGGCATTTTAAAGAAATAAAATTGATTTTCTCAATTCACAAAGTTCTGGAGATATTTTAAACTAAATTTACGTATGTATGCCCAGAATTACAGTGCTACAAAACTCACAGACACAATTTGTCGTTTATTTATATTGATTGGTTTAATTAAATTTGATATAACGTAAATTGCGAATCCTTTCTTAAGTATTGTTTTTCTAAAATCTCCACGGTGCAGAAGTGTTGGTTTCTATGTAGTTTAATAACATAATGACATATGAATCCCGAAGGTCGTCAATCTGTGTGTCACCACTCTCATTATAAAATATATAATGCGATGAAATATCGGCACCTCAAGGTGATGTAATGATTAGCAAGCTTGTCTTGTTAGAATAATTACAACTGTGTAGTGATTTCGATCCTCACTGTGTGCCCCAGAATTTTCAGCCTTGTGCCACATCTAAGATACGATTGGAAATAAGGGATGAAATAACATATGGTGTCTGACTGACAATTATCCGCGTGAAAATATAGAATAGAATTTACATCACGGATATTAAAACTTTTGCTTATGCGATGATTTATGTTCAAGATATTAGATTCCAAATTAACTGAGCTCCTTAAATCACTCAGATATAAATTTTCCATACTGCTTTCCGTTCCTATTAAAGACAAGAGCCAAGTTCAACTTCCAGGTTTGTCTAATGTGTTTACTTGCGATATAAAATACTTGTCAATTGCACAATTCCATCTTCTCTCTCCCAGATATGTTAAAATAGCTGTGGGTAGAACGGTTATTCTGACTTAAAACAGTATATAAGCCGGTACTAGAAACTCAACTCTCATTCGAAGTATTACTCTACACAAATTTCTCTATAAATTTCCATCGATTCCTTTGAATCTAAGTTTCTACTGTAATGTTCTCTCCTGTTTTGAAATCAGAATTATCGTGATAGTACTAAGTTATTCTCTTTAGATAAAGTTTTGTCTTTTGTTTTCAGGGAAAAACTATGCAAATATATTTTGCTTACATAAAGTTTTACTTTTAAGTTCTATGCTTTTATATTTATGCTGAAAAGTAGGACTTATTTTCCTGTCTAATCAAATATAAGTCTATACATTGTGATCGATACACTATAACTACAGCAGACTAATGATATTGCTATCAATAACTTATTTGCGAACTTACTGGCTGACTGCCTTGAGCTAAATCTAATGACTCAAGTGATCACATTAGTTTCAATGTGGCTTGTCACTTCAAAAGGTTTAGCATGAGCAGTCAAATGAGAAGTTGCAAACCACGTGTGGCTACTAACGTTAATTGAACTAATTTTCTTGATTGTGACAGAATTATAAATGTGGGATTGACTGGCCTTGTTATCCGTAGGACCAAGCTCGTTTTTGTCACTAATTGTCTTATATAATTGAGACCAATTTTGATTTGACGTTTTCACTGTGTTTGGACTTGCACAATCTCTGAAAAGTAGCAATAGTCAGTGAAAAACAATGGAATAATATCAAGCAATCTCATACACGAGAGTGCAAACTGGGCAGATATTCGAAAAATATGAATGAGTTTGTGCGCTGATGACAAATATCGCTTCATATTTGATTGTAGGAAACAGAACCATTTTAAAATTCGTTTTGAAGAAAAGGCTAGTGTTTTACCTCAAATAATGCCAAAAAAGTAAAATCGCTACTCATTTAAAGAAGGATGATAAAGACAAAATTTACTTTTGTAGGTAGGAAAATATAGTAAGATATATGTATATAATGAAACCATTTTGGGCATCAGGAACCTGAATTCGTTCATTAAACCCTACAGATGATTGTTACACAATATCAAGCATTATAGTTTATATTATCGAGAGTTTTACAACAACGCATCTCTCTACATCCCCCTCTATCTCTGTCTCTGTCTCTCTTTAGATTTATCATTAATCTTTCATTTCTCATTATTCTTTACACTTGTTCACGTACGATATGTAGATATATGAAATACGTACACCGACATTATCTACCTAGTGTTCTTTGAAATAACTTACGGTAAACATTTCCGAATCAGACACTATGGTCTTCAGATAGAATGTAATCAGTAATGACACACTGAATAAATTACAAAAAAATCAACATTTGGAATTAATATATAATAAGCACTCAGATAACGCGGTATATATATAGGTTGTAACTAATCTAGTATAAGCGGTAAGTATATAGACTGAAGAATATTCTGCTGTGGATATAGTTTCAACCAATACCGAAATATAAAAGTAAATATTCGTCATGTTTTTAAATAGATTGTTGTCATCGAGATAATCATATGGATGTTATGGTTTCAAGGGACTGAAATATGTAAGTATTACCGAGGACCATACTTCTTCGAACTTCGTGGACAGGGGACTAATGATAGCATAAAAATTCATAAGTAATTCAGATACAATAATAAAAAGACAAAATAACAGGAACCTCAAAACCAACATGCAGAAAAATAATACTAGTAATTTCTGCAACTGTAGCAATAAAATTAGATGTTCCTTAAATGAACCTTGCAGAACGGAATCTATTATTTATAAAGCAGAAGTAACAAATAGAAATGTTCAAATTGAAATATATATAGGCTGCATGAAAGGCTGTTTGAATCGCAGATGGTACAATCACACATCGACAATTAAGCTACCAAACCATAGATATTCAAAAAAAGACAAACTTGCCAGCCACATGAGGAATTTAAAAGAAAAAATAACAAGAACCCGGTCTTAAGGTGGTCAGTTTTTAAAAAATGTAAAGCATAACTCTACCCGTATTTGTAAACTACGCCAATATAAGAAAATAGTACATATGACATTCCCGAAACAAAAAATATTTTAAGCCAAAATCAAAAATGTTAAGCCCTTCAAACTAATACAAAACAAATTTTTACTAAGTGAATGTGAAGCCTGTTAAAACATCTAAAATAAGAATGCACTGTTACCTTTTAGACATGCGCCAACATCCTCCATAACAATTAAGTTAAATATTTGACTTCACTTTTTACTGTATACAGAAAAGAGATGGGCAATGCTAGAGTCCTGTGCCTTTCCATTCTTTCTTTCTCCCCCTTTTCTTCTTCCCTACACATTCTACCAACTGTCATGTTTTTCAATCTTCATACGCCTGTTATTTTTTTTGCATATCATTATGTATCGCTCTTTTTGGCTTTTGCTTAAATAAAGCGTTAAAGTGGAAATTTTGAAATTGACACAGAAGAGACCCCCAGGTCAAAACCGTAATCGCGTGTTTTGATTGAACTCCTGATTGTTAAACTTAAAATCTCTACATGCTATTTTTATTTTCACTTTTTTCTCACGTATAGTGAGCACTTTTTAATACCACTGTTCCCATTTCTGATGGAATCTGTCGATTAAACTTTATACATACATACATATATATATATATATATATATATATATATATATATATATATATATATTTGAAATTTGAAGAATGCTTCCTGCCATGTTAGCAAACAAATCAAACACATTTAGCATTTAGCCTTCGCATTTCGTAAGGATAATAAGCAGCGCTATTGGCTGAATGTTTTGTCTGAATAGTTGCTGTTAGCATTGCCCATCTCTTTTCTGCATAAACATTTACCAGGTATTATGAAAGGTTAAATGGCGCGTTTAGCAAACTTAAGAATGCTATGCATACACTTAGAGCAATTTGCCATTTGCTTGTCGCATACATTTAATGTGATGTTAAACGTTAAGACAGCCACTCTTTTCTACAAAGCAACTTCAATCTTAGTCATATAAATGTTTGTTTCCCTGGAAGATAAATCGTAGAAGTTTCTGAATATTAATTGTATATAACAACAAATCTCGCAGAGAAAGTCAATTAGAACAGACACAGCATTTACTGAAAATTCCTTGATGAAGACGTTTTGTAAATGAATTTGACACACTCAGAAAATGAAACTAAATTACATTCTCTGAAGCAGGATTTCCCTTTGGAATTTATATTTATCATCACTAATATAGACCGAGCCCACATTTTATAAGCAAGATTGCAATAATTCCTCTCGATCAATCTTGTTAGAAAATTTTAATTAAGCCATACAACAACGAAAAACATATAAGAGAGGCGCCATCAAAATAACAGAAACAAGGCTGGAATTCAAAATCTATATGCGTTTTCAACGTAATTTATAAGTTGGGTAGCAGACACGAATGGAAGGAGCAACAAATATTCCACAGTGTAGGTACAATGAATGTAATAATGGACAGGAAGCATTGATTTGATTTTATTGTTATGGGTTCTGTAAACATTAGGAGACAATAAAAGGTGACTGAATTAGTTAATTATGGAGAAGGCCGAATCCGTTTGATTTTTTATTCATAAAGAGAAATACAACAACTACACACACTGACGCTCACACAAATATACATAAATATGTAGAAAATTATCGGGAAATTTATTATATATATATATATATATATATATATATATATATATATATATATATATATATATATATTATACACGATATCGTTATGCATAGTTATCAGAAATTCCGATATTTCATATACAATATCAGTTATGTTGCATTTCGCATACTTGTATGCTTTCGACTAAAAACATAAAAATGCCGTTATATTATCCAAATTGTATCACATTATCTGTGAATCTATACAGAAAGTCTCATATGTACATGCGTGTGTATTTATGTATGTTTACGTGTGCGTACATATATATGCTGCAATAACAGCGGATATATATATATGCGGCAATAATATATATATACTGTATTATTGCAACATTTTGCAGATACCATTTGTCTTAAATAATTATGAAAAAAAGTACCACATTCTTCCAAAATCTTCGTGTGTATTAATTTAAAAATGAACATTTAGATTACATTATTCGGACTATTGTGTTCATCATTGTCGCCATATTTATCACAACGTTTCGGCCGTTGTACGCTCCGGACTTCCTCTGTTAGTTGGAGTGTCGAACTTAACCCTTTATTTTTCTCACTGACATATACTGTTCTTGTCCCACGTGGCTTGTCTAATGGATGTCAGTTATCAGTTATCTCCTGCTAATTCTCCTCTCCAATTTCTCCACCGCCGTAACCACGTATTGAACTCACACTCTTTGGGTCCTGTCACTGGATCTAACTAACGTCTTTATCCACTGTGCAATGTGACTTTGAGGACATCTGTGTATGAATTTCTGGGTATTATAAACCTAATGTTTTCATCAACCATGTTTTTACTAGTGCTCATATTGCAATTTTTGCTGTTAACATTCTTGTTTTTATCAGAGCTCATATAGCAATATTTGTTGTTATTGACGCTTTGTCTTCTCCTTATTACTGTTTCCCATATTGTATTCATTTCTATGCTTGGTCGGCTCAGAAGATTTTGTGATCTAGAAAATTTACAACGATGCTCTTTGTCTATTATCTCAACCTGATCCCAGAGAGGGTGGTGATCTCCTTTTCTCTCCATATGTGGTGAGCCACGCCTGATTTTTCCACTTCCCATTGTGTTACAGCTTTCTGGTGTATTGAAGACTTACCTTAAGGGGCGGCCTGTCTCCCCCTTATATTTTTCCGCAGCTGCACGGGATAACATACGCACAGGCTTTAGTCATTTTCTTTTCTATGGGAGGGGGTCTTATTCGGGAGAGATATCTGCGAAATGTCTTCCAGCATTTGAAGTTTGTCCTGATGTCATATGGACCGCAGATTCTTTGCATTTATTTCATAAAACTTTCACATAATGCAGGCAGACTGTTTTCTGAGTGTTCTTGTCCACCTCTTGTACCCTCCTATCTCAGATTTTGGAGTCTGCTTCCTATTAATGAGGTAGTTGTTACGTTTTTTACTTATACTGACCCATTCTTTATCTAATGTCTCGGGTCGCCAATTATGACGTTTGCTAGGTTTTGGAAGAAGCGGACGATGGATTGTGTGAGTTGAAATTGAGGTACTGTCCGGTGACTGTCGGTCTACGTCATACGGATGTCTTGAAACTCTGCTCTGTTCGAGATATTAGAACATCCATGAATGAGAGTGTATTGCTACTCTCTTTCTCCATCGTGAAATCTATCGAAGGTCTTATTGAGTTCACATGGTTCAGTGGACCTGAACATGTTCATGGTGTGGCCAATGTATGAAGGTGTACTCTACGTAGTTTATCCACAGATTTGGCTTTAGAGATATAGATTCTAATGCCATTTCCTCAAAGTATTTCATGTATATATTCGCCATTGCTGGTGATAATGGCGAGCCCATTGCTAAGCCCTCATCCTGTCGATATATATGTGAACCCATTACGAAATATGTTTTTTGTGTATAGAAAGTAAGCGTCTCCATCAGATTATCTATTGGAATACTGGTCCGTTTTTCAAGGGAAAAGTCAGAGGCCAATCTGTCTCTGACTACTGAGAGTGCATCCTCTGTGGGTAGCTTGGTGAACAAACTCACCATGTCAAAGCTCATTATCTGGTTGGATAGAATGGGTGCATCTTTGATTATTTGCACAACATGGGCGGGGTTTCAGATATATGAAGGATATTTTCTGATCACTGGGTCAATTATATTTAAAAGAAGCGGCTCAGTGGGTAGCACACAGAACCTTGGCAACTAACAATCATCCTGAGCGGAATACCGTCTTTGTGAATGTTAGAGAGGGTGTATATGTGAGGTAGCTTGGTGTAACGCTGCGATGACTACTTAAACGTCTTAGGTGCGAAGTGATCCTTGTTTTTGATTAGTATCTGTGACAGTCTGCGTTCCATGTTCATTGTAGGATCGTTAATTACCATTGCTATTGAAGTCTTCCAGGTTTCTTGTATAATCTGATTTGTCCATCACTACAGTTGCCTTGCCTTTGTCAGTATTCCGAATGGAAAAAAATATAAATACATGTATTCTTTCTAACTAACAACTCCTTCAGAGATTTCTCCTACTTAAGCCAAAAGTGAAATCTTTTAATGCATCGATTATATTAGTATATGCGATAACAACACAAAGCATGACAGAATAAATCTATAAGTTTATTGTAAACTGTACACAATAAACAATGCAAATATCAGGGTATTATCATGATCCTTAATGTAGAAACTACTGAAATATTGAACCAGTTGTAAACAAAAACTAGAAAAAAGTTCTTAGCACACACAAAAATATAGCATAATAAACAGTTTTTTTGTCATATGTGACCTAATTGTTTGAAATTGTAAGTATCTAAGGTAAGAGACATCTAAAACAGGTAGCCTACGTAATAATTAACACTTCCGCTACTAACTACGGAGATCTTCATTTTTCTTATTTTGATCCAGCTGGCTAAGTACGGAAACCTACGTTTTTTGCATACCGCTGGTATGAGTGTTCCGTTGCGCCATCTATCGCAAAATCACAAAGGACAATGCTTCAAAAGATATCATGTGTATACCCATTACTAATCTGGTAAGTCATTCCCAGGTATATCCATGAAAATGGAATGCTGTAAAACACACTGGTGCCAGTTTTCTGTGGAATAAAATATGTAGGTTGAAATTTGGCATTTTCTTTAAAAATGGCTGGCCCTTTTGCAAATGAGTAGCAGTCAAAGTGTTAACAAAGTTTCAGAAATTTATTATTATAGTCTAAACTAGATTTCTATAGTGCCCAGTGTTAGCAGAAGAATAGGGATGAGTATATTAATAAAAACTGTAATGATATCACACAATGATTTTATACCAAGAGAATACAGAAAAGTAACCAAAGAAAGGTGTCCGTGTAATGAGACATGTAATAAATCTTAAAACTTTATTATAGTGCATAGTGCGTGTAGTAATATTACACCAGGAATATTACAAAACGTTAAACTATTAGAAAAAGGATTTCCTTTTTTTTCTGATTAGAATGCTATTAGAACGATCAATACAAATGCAAATTTGTCTCTTGTTATATAGACTGTAAAAAGACCTTTGACATAATACAACACAAATATATCTTTGAGCTGCTACGAACACACGAATTAGAAGGGAAAATTATTAGAATAATCCAGAATACTTACTGAAAAAAACGCCTACTAACTTGAATTGAGAATGTAGACAAGTATAGTAATAACTATAATAATTGTAAATTGAATTGAGAATGTAGACAAGAATTGAAAGATTCTTAATTATGCGTATTCTCAGCGGATTTATTCAACATTTACAGCGAAACTGTCTTCGTAGAACTAGAATTCCCCCCAACATTCATCATCAGTTGATATGATCTTAATATCATAAAGTACACAGATAACACTGTGTTGATGGCAGATTCAGAAATCGAACATCATCTCCTAGACAATACTTTAATAGTAAAGTCGAAAACAAGTAACCTTCAAATATACGAAGATTGAATGAATGACATTTTGCAAGAATGAGCTCTCAAGATGCAAGGTATGAAAGGGAGATAAAAAAAAATCAAGCAAGTCAGCTACCTGGGAATTGTTATAGCGAATGACAGCATTCTGGCACGAATATACAAAACCGCGCCGTTATAGTCGAATAGCGGTTGATAGATTACTGTAGCTAAACTACAAGCTAACTTAGACGGGACACGTGAGCAGCGGGAAAGTTGTGAGGAAAAAACGACCGAAAAACTACAACTTTTTATGCGATCAGAAAGAGAGAGCTTAAATTTCTGGCAAACATAATTGGCCAAGTGAATTTGGTAAATGTTGCCGTCACAGGACTTATTAAAATCAAAAGAGGCAGTACAGATCCATAACATAACATAAGAACGTATGTAAATTAGTTGATTGTTTTTGTTTAGCGTTATATCGATCTCTATGGATTGTTTAATGCCAAAATCTATTTTGTACGTAATTTTATTTTGTTTTTGGAACTTATAATAGTTTAGTGATACAAGCCTTACTGATTAACTTTTAGTTTGGGGAGAAGAGCTGGATGTGTACCTTTCTAAAGAGTATTTGCGAGTAAGTCAAGCCAACTGGGATTGGAATACAGCTCTCCGCACACCACTTCTGAGCTATTATTACACCACCCGGAAATCTAAGATTACAGAACCTGGTATTTCCACGTAGGTGCTGACTATTTTCATCTTTCCTACAATTTGGTGATCGTACGGGAACCAATGATTCAAAACTTATGTCAATGAATTGCAGGTGAGCGAATGAAGTGATATTAAGTTTAATTAAAAAAGGGAATACCACTTTGTGAAGAATCGTTTTCGTCGATGCCCAGAAGTTACGCGATGCATAAAGAACAGCAGAAAAAAAACAAACAAAGAAAAACTCTCCAACATATAAGGAAATATAATAATCCAAGAGTCCCGAAGCATGTCAGGAGATCAAAAGATAGAAAAAAGCATTTCAAGAGATTAAAAGATAGAAAAAATTATCATAATAAACGTTCACACAGCTTTGCACAAATTTTAGAAAAGTTTTGACGCGTTCAAATCTTCTCGTAATTTCGTGTGATAATCATTAAGTGAAAATATATTAATATTAAAAAAAATATGCAAAACCAATTGGGAAAATTGAAAATATATTTTTATAGAAAAGGAGAAGAACTGTAAAGGACGAGCTAAAATATCCACAGAAAAATTCTGAAAGGAACTTCATAAAATTGAGTGAGATTGGGTGTTTTTTAAACTTAATCGTTGCATATTAAATAATCTACGCATTTCCGCTGATAAAAAAGTATAAATATGAAATCCTGTATGAGATATAACAAATAATGAATATAGGTTTAAATATATACAGATATAAAAACAATATTAAATTCTAAACTTTTGTAAAAGAAAATTGAAAATGAACAGCTCGCAAAATTGCATATGCATAAGACAGAAGATAACACATGCAACAGCACACGGACAAGCACACAAGCTGCGCGCACACAGACGCACAAACACGCGAACACACACACACCCAACAAAACACACACACACACATATATATATATATATATATACACACATACATATATATATATATATATATATATATATATATATATATATATATATGTGTGTGTGTGTGTGTGAGAGAGAGAGAGTGAGAAGCGTGTATGTGTATGAGCTTAAAATAAATCTATACACACACCCATGATTATACATGTGTGTGTGTATGTGCTGCGTGGGTACAGTTTTATTTTATGCTCTCACACTCACACACGCGCGCGCGAACACAAACTCTCACTTCTCTTATGCTTTTATATTCGAACTAGAACATTCTTTTTGGTCGGTATGTAATCTAAAAACTTTCGTATGATTTCTGGCTGTCAAACTTATAGCATGTCAGATATTATAATCTATGTTTCTTTTCCGGTGTCTCATTGAATGTGTGAAGCTTTATTTTATTTTCCATTTAGATTTAATCGAAGATATGCAGCAATAATCAACCGTTTCTTGTATATTTACATTTGTGTCGTTTGTCTATTTCATCCCCTGAACTAATCTACATGACTTTACAAGCAGTTTCAATGATCCAGATATGTTTTACGTTTGATTCATTAGCCATTGTGAAACATATACATTACAGTGGTAATTATTTTGTATCGTTCAAACCTTTTTTTAAAATCATTTCAACCCAAACAGAATATAAAAACCACTAATATATAAGGTGTTACTGACAGTGAAAGAAACGAGGTGGGAGTGGGGGCAATAAAAAATCAGGATTCAAAGAGATATCGGTTGAACAACGATTTTTAGATTTTCAAAGATCATACTTAACAAGAGAGCAGGAAACTAAATGAGTGATCCACGAGCGAAAGTTGCGACGGAAATTCTGGTTAAAAATAATGATTCCAATAGTGATAATATCGTGTTGCACTTAGATACAAGAAGTCGAAATACCATCGTGCAAATCGCAGCCGAATAATTACTGTTAAATATTTATAAAACAGGCAAAGTTAAGCCACCTTACGGCAGTGTGAAGGTGACTGTAGCGATGTTATCTTGTCAGGGTCGATAACGATGCCTATACTACATTTGATTTTGTCCAGATATTCTAGAAACACCAGACCAGATGTCGAAACAATATTTACAGACGAATAGTAGATTTACAAATGTGCAAGAAAGATTCTGGTGTTAAAAAAATGATAGTAGTACATAGAGAACCAATCCTATGCAGCAGATTTGACAACTAATTCAATATAATCATTCTACTATCATTCTACTACAGGTCATAAGACTAGAATTGGCATAAGCCATGTCGGTTGAATGCCACAAACTTTCATTGATATGAATAATAAAGATCTTTATTTTGTTTTTCGAGGTGTTAATATCAGGCAGACCGTGCTTGAAAAATATGATACTGGTAAGAACGTGTTTAGTCAGCAGCTAACATTTTAACAACAAGTATAAAACAAATACAGAAACATGAGCTATAAAAATACTACATAAGTCAAACTAAATTCCAATCAGAATGAAAGGATATAAGCGCGCACTTCCTTTTAGATGAATGCAAAAAAGTAAAATCTTATGTCATCCGTCGGAAAGTGGTGCATCAACTATTAGAGTTTTGGCATACGATTTATTTAGGTTAGGCTACAAGAAGGAAATACTAGATAGAGTAGGAATTAGGATAAGTAAATCCCGTTATATCGTAATAGAATATATGTTACTTCACTCAGAATATTCGTTCGTGTCTGTAAAATACGATTTACATAAACTGAAGTTCGAACATTAAGAAAGTGTTTCATAAAAAAGGGAAAATTTACACAGGATAAAATAAATATCGAATGCTTTAAAAAACTATAGAAGGAATGTGCATTATTTTTTTTAAACTACATTATGTATGTTTGAATGTCACTGATTTTTTGATGTTATGCAATCGCGATTCTGTGAAAGACACGCTTCAAAATTCAATGAGGGACTATTATTTATTATTTGTCATTAATAATGATAATTCCATTCTCAGCGACCATCCCAGAAGCCACCATATCACATGACTTATTCCAAATAACGTTGCATAAATGTTATTGACTTCAGCAACACAGACTCATGTAATAAAAGTTTTGTGACAGATATTAGATTATACAAATCTCACTTTGAAACTGATCAGTTGCTACTTGTAACTAAACAGATATCACTTAAAATAGCTCGCAACCGCTCATATAAACCAAGAATCACTGTTAAGTATAACATCTAAGTTCGTAGAATTCATTGTCAAAACAGTGTCCAAACAGATGTCATTAAATCTTGAACAAAATAACATGGACGAATAAAATAATGTTATTATATTTTCTTTAGTTGAAGAACGCCAGACCATTAATAAATGTCTTGAAAGAAAAAGGAATTTCACGTGGAAAAACAATCCAGAACTTAAAAAATTGGTACAAAACGAGTTAACTCTTTTAGAAACAAATATTTCCGCAAAATTGAAAATTAAATCATTGAATCTAAATATCACAGACAGTGTGTTAAAACCCAAGAAAAGCGGAAAAAAACTATCATACAATGAAGAACAGAACAAAAGAAGAAATGTTCTGTTTCAAAGATGATTTGAACTTCATTTCAACCCTGACCCCATTAATCTGAAGATGGCCGCTAAAACAAAATACATATCAATATACATCTACTCATTAGATTATCAGCTTCGGAATATAAACAATAATGAACCAACTGATTAGTAATTTAAGAAAGTAATTAACGGATAATAAAATATCAATTGACATTGTGTTGCATAGCCCCTTGGGGGCTGGGGTCTTGATAAATTCATAACATTGCTTTCTTCATTATCGGCCGTTTATCGCCAGTTGTTTTTTATTTTCTTTTTTTTCGGAGATAAAATAAAACTTCAACCATAGTGATTTTAAGCTTAACTATTTCAATAAACACACCGACGTGTACATTTTAACTAGCCAGTGGGGTTACACTATCCCGCCCACTAGGGGGGGGGCAGTTTCCGAGGCACGAAATAACCACGTCTACTGTGTATGACGTGTCAAAATGAAAGATCTGGAATAATTGTTTATCTCTCTAACATACACACGCTAGTTTTACCCAATCAAAAACGACTTCTTCGTTTTTGTCTATCATCTGAGCTTAAAGGATTGCCTCAGAATTCCAGAGCCCAAATACACTGCAACTAAAAATAATAGTCTGAAACTGTTATTTAATATTAATTAAATAACCATCAACAAAGTAATTCATTTATGAATTTTGATTCAGATACATTATATTCAACAATCCTTACACAACCATACAAAAATTATTTATGTATTTTATTTCAATTATTTACCCTATTTTTTTCATTGGGCCCCGGTCACTTGACAACTGCAGCATGCACATCTACAATTTCTGAAAAAGGATTAAAATAAACAACAAAATTCTGACATGTTTTTCCCGATTCAGAAACATTTCAGAAACAAAAACAGAATATCAGTCAATTCTTTCTCCATTCTTGGTCACAAACTTCCGTGTGTAGGAATCATTCTACTCGGTTTTTCGTTGAATCTTAAAATTTGGAGTGTCGGGAATCAATACATTAACAAAATATCGTTACAGGGTCGCTCGTAATTTGGCCGTCTAAAATAATCAAACGCTTTTCATTGAAGGAATAAAATTCAGTAGAAAAGACGACGTTGTTTCAACAAATAAACATTGATTTAAT